>JAGFNQ010007661.1:0-101893 GCA_024364735.1 Boesenbergia rotunda | reverse complement strand
TTTTCCTAGGGTTTTAATAAATAAGGTTGAGTCAATTTGCCCTTGTTTAAATTCTTTAGAGATTAAGTAAGTTGATAAATGTTCATACCAGGCCCTAGGTGCTTGTTTTAGCCCATATAGTGCTTTAGTATGTTTGTAAACGTGGTTAGGTCTTTCTAAGTCCTCAAACCCAGGGGGTTGTCCTACATAAACTTCTTCTTTAATGAATCCATTTAGAAAAGCTGACTTTACATCCATTTGGTATAGCTTAAATCCTTTATGGCATGTAAAGGCCAGTAACATCCTAATGGACTCAAGTCTAGCTATTGGAGCATATGTTTCGTCGTAATCTAATCCTTCTACTTGGCTGAAACCCTTTGCTACTAAGCGAGCTTTATTTCTGACTATTTCTCCTTGATCATTCAACTTATTCCTAAAAACCCACTTAGTGTTAATGACAGATTTGCCCTCAGGTTTAGGTACTAATTCCCAGACTTGGTTTCTCTCAAATTGAGCTAGCTCTTCTTGCATAGCTATGATCCAATCAGGATAAGGTAGGGCTTCCTCTATAGTTTTGGGTTCAATTTTTGATATCATAGCTATTTGACTAAGGTTTCTATAGGAGGATCTAGTCCTGACTCCTAGAGTTGGATCACCCACAATTTGATCGGTTGGGTGACTAAGTCTGGGTTTCTTGGTTCTTCTTGAACTTGGTTCAGCCTCAGGTCCGGCTGGTCGGTTTGGTTCACTATTTGATTTGACTCTTTGAGCTGGTTCATTTGTTGGTTCGATAATTGGTTCAGTTGACTCATTAATTGGTTCAATAGTTAGTTCGTTTAGGGGTTCAATTAAGGGTTCAATAATCTGTTCATTATTTTCTTGATCAGAATTTGATGACGTTAGGTCTGGATTTTCAGATGTTGAGTTGATTTCTTCATCAAATATTAAGTTTGTTGTTTCTTCAATTTTCTTAGTTTGTTTGTTGTAAACTCTATAGGCTCTACTTGTGGTTGAGTATCCTAGGAAGATACCTGGGGTTGACTTGGACTGAAATTTCCCTAAATAGTCTTCGGTGTTTAGGATATGGACTTTGCATCCAAAGACCTTTAGGTAGTGTAGATTTGGGAGTCTATGGTAGTATAGTTCATAGGGTGTTTTGTTGTGTCGCTTGTTAATCAGAACCCTATTTTGGATGTAACAAGCAGTACTAATCGCTTCTGCCCAATATTGATTTGCTAAATTAAATTCGTTGAGCATAGCCCTAGCGGCTTCCTGTGATGTTCTATTTCTTCTTTCGACTATCCCATTTTGTTGGGGGGTTCTAGGACATGAAAATTCATGTAAATACCCATTTACCTTACAGAATTCCTCGAACCGTTGATTTTCAAATTCTCCCTCGTGGTCACTCCTAAGTTTTTTAATTTTAGTATCGTTTTGATTTTCTATTAATTTACAGAATTCATTAAATAGGTTTAGGGTTTCATCTTTGGATTTTAGAAACCTAACCCAGGTGAACCTAGAGTAATCATCGACAATTACTGAGCAGTATCGGTTCCCGCTTAGTGACTTGGCTCCATGTGAATCAAATAGGTCAAGGTGCAGGAGCTCAAGTGTGGTTTGAGTTAGGTCAGATTGGATTAGTTTGTGATTACATTTGGTTTGTTTACCTTGATTACATGATTCACATATTAGGTTTTCATTGTTTTTAATTTTGGGGATACCTTTGATTAAGCCAAGTTGGGTGACTTTTGAGATAGTTCTCAGATTAGTGTGACCTAGTCTCCTATGCCAGAGATTTGATTGTTCTAACTGAGTTAACATACATTTGGGTACTAGGGGAAGGTTTATAGTGTATACATTATTTTTCCTAGTGCCCTTAAGCATGATTTCTGAGTCTTGTACATTTCTAATCAGGCAGTTAGAATTGTTGAAGGTGACTATATAACCAGAATCACATAACTGACTTATGCTAAGAAAGTTAAAATTGAAGTTTTTAACCAAAAGAACTTTCTTAATAACAAAGTCAGATTTAAGCTCAATATTACCTAACCCAATTACCTTGAGTGTAGCATTGTTGCCAAATGCCACTGAGCCTAGGTTCTTGAACTTGAGTTTGGTGAACTTCAATTTATCTCCAGTCATGTGTCTGGAGAAACCGCTATCCAACATCCATTGGTCCAAATCTTTATGTTCCTACACATAAAGAGTTTTATTGATTTGGATCCAATTAGAGTCAGGAATAGCTTAAATTGAGTTTCACTGCCTAGTCTGTCTCACCCAAATCTAGGGGTTTCAATCACGTTAGCCTTACAGGTTTTGTGAGACAGGTTTTGATAAGTAAAATTAATTTTTATTTGACAAATTAATTTTTATTTGGAAAACCTTAAATTAATTTTTGAAAACAACTAAGTTTATTTTGAAGAAAAATGTTTGATTCTACACCTAACTGAAAATTTGTGTTAGATTTGAATTTGATAAAGAGTAATTTGAATTTGAAATTCAAAAATTGGCTTCTAGGTCTTGGCGAGGCACTAGGCCTTCTTTGGCCGTAGCCTTATTGGATCATCAACCCTTTCCTTGACAAAGCCGTTTAATGAAATTTCATTTTCAAAATTAATCTTTGAAAAGTTCTGGTCTAATTAGTTTGGATTTTGGATCGGTAGCTTCGGCTAGTTTCACCAGTCTAAAGAGACCAAGTAAACTTGACCTTATTAGAATTGGTATCCCTAACGTACTATCATCTCACCTCCACCCAATACTATGTTGTCAAGTTTTAGTTAAATTTGTTCAGTCCTTAAACTAACCATTCCTAGGTCTAAGCATGGTAAATTGCAGAAATTTAAATAAATAATCAATCAAGCAAATTGCAATCAAGAGTTGAATTTATCTAACAATAAAAATAGTTTTTAATTTGGCTCCCCCTGGACTAAAGCCACGGTAATGGTTAGACAAGATGTGAATCTTGTCCTTGGGGATCCAATACTGATTTGATCCAGTTGGTTTGTTCAGATACAGTTTAGGTACCCATGCCTGAACTTTACTTCTGGACTGATTCAGTACAGCAAAGTAAGATCTTTGTCTAGATTTGGTTCTATAGCCAAGTCCAGATCGATTTAGAACTGATTTCTGCTTTCCAAGAATCATGTCAAGACCCTTGGAACCAGAAGTGAATCATTCTAGAGCTGATCTAAGATCCTTAACCTGAGTTTTCAGGGAGGAGTTCTCCTTCTCAAGTTTTTCAACTTGAGTAGGAGTTCCTTCTTGAACCTTCTCGGTGAAGGGTTTAGAGTCAGCTCCCTCTTTCAGAAGTTTTACTTCCTGTCGGAGGGATTCGACTCGGAGTTTAGCTTTCGCCAAATCTCGAGAAAGATACGAAATTAGTTCATTTAATTGACATCTATTAAATCCACTTACCTTAATTTCGCCGTCCTCTGTGAAGGTCAGTCTGCCGTCGTCTTGTTCTAATTCTGACTCGGTCTGGACTTCTTCTAAGGCGGTTAGTGCAAGTAGGTTCGACTGTGGGACCTCTTCTTCTTCGGAGGAGGAGGACTCGTCCCACGTTGCTTGAAGTGCCTTCTTCCTTCTATTCTTCTTGGTTTCCTTTAGATTCGGACACTCCGTCTTGTAGTGACCCTTCTTCTTGCACTCGTAGCAGGTCACGTTGGGCTTGTTCTTTTCGTTTGCGGGTTCAGCTGGTTCGTCCTTTCTTCGGTTGGCTTTCCTTCTGTTGGTTTGATTTTTCAGTTCTTTGTAGTAGTTTCTTGCTAGTCGGACCAGCTTAGGTCGATCTCCTTCTTCATCTTCTGAGTCTGAGTCTGAGTTAGACTCGGGTTCAGGTTGAGGCTTTTTCTTGGTTGACCTTCCAGTTTTACCTGCAATAAAGGCAATACCTTTCTCGGCCAAATTGCAGTTAGTCTGTTCATGCAGTTCTAATTCAGAGAATAATTCATCTAATTTTATTTTTGAAAGGTCCCTTGAAACCTTGTATGCATCTACCATAGATGCCCACAAGGTGTTTCTAGGGAAAGCATTTAAAGCATACCTTATTAGGTCACGATTTTCTACCTTGTGACCAATAGTGTGTAGACCGTTCATTAGTTCTTGGATTCGGGCGTGAAGCTGAGCTGCTGTTTCGTTGTCGGCCATTTTGATGCTGTACAGCTTGTTCAGGAGCAGATCTCTCTTGCTGATCCGAGTGTCTGACGTTCCTTCGTGCAGCTCGATCAGTTTTCCCCACAGCTCTTTGGCTCTGTTGAAAGGGCCCACCCGGTTCAGCTCCTCTTTTGTAAAGCCGCATTGAAGGGTCAGGGTCGCCTTTGCATCTGCTTCAATTCTTCGTTTCAGAGCGGTGTCCCACTCTGTGTAGCTTTGAGGTACTCCTTCAGCATTTCTCGGAATCTCCAGTCCAGACTGGATGATTATCTACATGTCCACCTGAGTTTTCAGCTGGACCTCCATTCGACTTTTCTAGTAGGAAAACTCTTCTCCACTGAAAAGAGGAGGTCTGGCTGTGCTGAATCCTTCTTGCATGGCCATTAGATATTTTATCTGAAAAAGAGATAAGAAAAAGAAGAACTTTGTCCCAAGACTTGGTCTTGGATTAGTAGTGCGGGATAAAGAAAATTAAATATCGAGGGGTGTTGCACCAACCTCGATCAACGAGAAGAAATTCGAACGAAAAAAAATATTAAAAGAAAAATTAAATAAAATCTGAAAAATTTTCAAACTGGTGGTTGCACCAAATTTGAACTTCCCCGCTCTGATACCACTTGTTGGATCGAGAGAACCGATAGAGGGGGGGGTGAATATCGGAAAACGTTCGGATTTTAGGATTAGAGAAATTACGCAGCGAAATAAAACAATCAAACGCAAACACAGGTAGTTTTACTTGGTTCGGAGCCTAGGTCGACTCCAACTCCAAGGCCCATGGTCGTTGACCGTTTTCTGCGGGCAATTCTATAAGTTCGCAAATCAGTTTACAGTATTGAATTACAAATATCGCAAAGTAAACTTTTAAAACGAAAACTCTTCTTTTACCGACGTCCGATGTAGGCTATCTTTTTTCGGAGTAGCAGGACGTCATCGGCGCTTGAGTCTCGAGTCGGGAGGTTTCCGGAGCAGAGCGCGAGAGCAGAAGAGCGTAGAAGCGTTAAATGAAGTGTTGTACTGAAGCCTTGGTTCGAGGGTCCTTTTATAGCACCTGGGGGCGCCCGGAACGTCGGGGGCGCCCCCCCACGTGTCGGTCGATCCGCCTCCGTCTCGGTCAGCTTCTGATCCCTTCAATCTCAGGATCAAATCTTGACCGGGGCGCCCGTGACGCTGGGGGCGCCCGGGTTGACCGGGTCAGAGCTTATCCCTTGGTTTCGCTGGCTTCTGCTTCGATGGCTTGCGCAGGGGGCACATGGGATGCTGGGGGCGCCCGGGAGCAGCGGGGGCGCCCGGGAGCACGGGGGCGCCCCGAACATGAACTGTCGAAGCCTTCTTTTGCATTATGTGTTTTGTGTTCACCTTGGGGGCACCCGGGACACTCCGGGCGCCCTAGTCAGGTGTTGCCTCACTCCTTTGAGGCTCTCTGAGCTGCAGACACTCATTCCTTCGGTCCTGCATCTAGGGTTAGTCCAAAACACCATAAAGCAATAAGATGTTAGTTTATACAGCCTTAGCTATCTTGGTTCTGACTTTGGGCCTCCAAAATGGAGCCCTAGGTCGAACCGACGCCTACTGTTCCCTCGACGGGGAACGCGTCCTCACCTACTCCTCTCGGGAGAATGTACCTGATGCCAACCGGCTCCTCCAGTTGGACTTTTGCCCAGCAGTCCTTCGCCAGGTCTTGGATACCAAGCTGTCCTTCGCCCGGTGCCTAGCAGTCCTTCGCTAGGTCTTCAGTCCCAAGCTGTCCTTCGCCTGGCGCCTAGCAATCCTTCGCTAGGGCTTTAGTACCCTGGCATTCCTTCGCCAGTGCCTAGCATTCCTTCGCTAGGGCTTTGTACCCTAGCATTCCTTTGCCAGTGCCTAGCAGTCCTTCGCTAGGACTTTTCCTATACACTTGAGTAATTTATTAGATAACAAGTAAGACTTAACTTTTGAGCCCTGTTGCCATTATCGAAACTCAGGTTCGACTTGGGTGCTTTCTGCACCAACACTTTTGGCCTACCTTACAGGTCGACGCTCTCAAGTTTGTGGCTGGATACGAAGCCTGTCAAAGACATCACCATGTGACTCACTGCCCGACGGAGCCCTTGCGAGTTTCTACAGTATCCTGTCCTTTCGATCAATGGGGAATGAACATCGTGGGCCCCTTTCCCACTGGGCTCTAGTAGATGAAATTTCTGTAGGTTCTCATTGATTACTTCTCCAAATGGGTAGAAGTCGAGCCTCTAGCAAACATCACGGAGGTGGCTGTGATGAAAGTCCGATGGAGGGACATTGTTTGCCGATACGACATCCCACACAAGCTGGTGTCGGACAATGGAAGGTAATTCTCCGGACGCAAGCTAAAAGAGTGGTGCGAAGGGTTAGGCATTCAACAGGCCTTCACCTCAGTCGCATACCCGTAGAGCAATGGACAAGCCGAGGTCGTCAATCGAGAAATCCTGCGGGGACTCAAGATCAAGATAGACCATGTCGGGGGCAGCTGGGTTGAAGAACTCCCCAACATCTTGTCTGTTTGGTTTCCCAAATATTGTTGAGGCAATATGTGGTTTGTGTTAAAAAATAAACTTAATTATTTATTTGTGGATAAAAATGAGGTGATGATATGATTGAGTTGAAAATTTAATTATTTATTTTGATAAGATAATAATTAGTGGAGATAAAATATATGAGATACGGTCTAGATTCAGTGTATTTAGGGATAATACTTATCCAATAAAGCCTATAAATATGTAATACTTCTAAGAGATTTTCAATGTGAAAAAATTATTTTGAGTAGTCTACCATCTTGTTTGCCTTCTTCTACAGAGTTTTTTTTTCCTTCTCATTTTCCAACAATTTTTCCCTTCTTATTTCCAACAAAGTGGTATCAGAGCCATGTCGATGCTTCCTATCCCTCGTCTTGCTGACTTGAAATATGGTAATTGGAGTATCCAAATGAGTGCCTTACTTGAGAGAGAAGGCTTATGGGATATTGTTGAAGGAGGGTATAAAGCCCCTCAAGAAGGAGTCGACCAAACGGAGGCACAGAAGACAACATTGGCGGAACAAAAAAGAAAAGATAAGAAAGCTCTTTTCTTTATCTATAAAGCTCTTGATGAAGCTACTTTTGAGAAAGTAGCCGAAGCTACAACTTCTAAGAAGGCATGGGAGATCCTACAAGTAGCATACAAAGGTGATGAAAGAGCAAAGAGTATTCACCTTCAAATCTTGAGAGGGGAATTTGAATCGTTGGAGATGAAAGAGTCTGAAAATATATCAAACTATTTTACAAGGGTATTGGTCATCGTCAACCAATTGAAAAGAAATGGCGATGACATTGAAGATAGTCGCGTCGTAGAGGAAATTCTACGTTCGTTAAAGCCAAGGTACGATTATGTAGTTGCGGCCATAGAAGAATCAAAAGATGTAAAAGAAATGAAGGTACAAGAACTATTAAGCTCTCTACAAGCTCATGAAGCAAGAATGCAAAGAAGACGGAGAGAGCCTTTGGAGCAGGCTCTACAAACCAAGCTCACGATTATTGACCAGAAAGAAGAGTCAAAGACCGAAGGTTTGCGAGAAAACGGCGGTGGTCGTGGTGATTTCCGTTGGCGTGGCTGAGGTAGAGGCCGTGGCAGGGGCTTTGCTTGAGGCCGAGGAAGAAGCAATGACAACAATCAAGGTAGAGGCCAAAGGTATGACAAAAGAAATGTAAGATGTTATACTTGCAACAAATTTGGACATTATGCAACAGAATGCCGCTCTAACAATGTGCAAGGAAATGCTAATTACGCATCATAAGAAGGCTATGAAAATGATGTGGTTTTGCTAGCAAGGAAGGATGGAGATTCCACAAATAAAAATTTGTGGTATTTAGACTCCGGGGCAAGCAATCATATGTGCGGGCATAAAGATATGTTTACCGAATTGGACGAAAGGGTGAATGGACAAGTCTCATTTGGAGACGCTTCCAAAATTCAAGTAAGAGGCGTTGGTAAGATTCTCATCAAACTTAAAGATGGAGCTCACACATATATCACTGATGTTTATTATGTGCCCGATATGAAAACAAATATTATTAGCCTTGGACAACTGCTTGAAAAAGGTTTTGATATGCAACTAAAGGATGGTAGTCTTCGGTTGAGAAAACAAAACAAGCTTATTGCTCATATTTCTATGTCTAAAAATAGGATGTTTTCTCTTGATATTAATCATATTACTGCAAAGTGCTTAAGTGCATGCATGAAGAACAGTACATGGCTATGGCATATGAGGTACGGACATGTGAACTTCAGAGCTCTAAAACTTCTTTCAAACAAAGGAATGGTAAATGGTCTTCCTCATATTGATGCTCAAGAGGATATTTGTGAAGGGTGTGTTCTTGGCAAACACCCAAGAGCAAGCTTTCCAAATGAATCGCACAACCGAACAAAGAAGCCTCTTGAACTCATTCATATAGATATATGTGGGCCAATCACTCCAACCTCTCTTGGAGGTCGTCAGTATTTCCTAACCTTTATTGATGATTTCAGCAGGAAAACCTGGGTTTATCTTTTGATGAATAAAGACGAAGCTTTTGAGAAGTTCAAGGAATTCAAAGGATTGGTAGAAAATCAATCCGGCTATACTATCAAGGCGATGCGGTCAGATCGTGGTGGCGAATTCACATCAAAAGAATTTGAAAAATTCTGCAAAAATCATGGCATCTGGAGGCCTTTAACTGCACCTTACTCCCCTCAACAAAATGGAGTTGCTGAAAGGAAGAACCGAACTATTCTTGACATAGTTCGAAGTATGCTAAAAACGAAAGAAGTGCCTAAAGAACTTTGGGCCGAAGCGGTAAACTGTGCTATTTACTTGCTAAATAGATGTCCTGCAGGGAATCTAGAAGGAGTTACACCTCAAGAAGCATGGACCGGATACAAGCCTTGTGTATCTCATTTGAAGATCTTCGGGTGTATTGCCTATGCACACATTCCGGATCAACGAAGAACGAAGCTTGATGATAAAAGCTTACCTTGCATTTTCATTGGCTATGATGCAAGATCGAAGGCTTACAGACTCTATAATCCAGTGAACAAAAGGATTATCATAAGTAGAGATGTTGAATTTCAAGAAGATGGCGCTTGGAATTGGAGCACTAATATGGTGATGATTCAAGAAGAAGAGCAAGTGAAGGAGAAAGAACCAACTCCACCACCGTTGCCTACCTCTTCATCATCTTCGAATGAAGAAGATCCTCCTCCGCAAAAGACAAGGAGTCTTCGAGAATTATATGAGGTGACAACTCCACTTAATCTCATTTGTCTTTATGCTAATGAAGAGATTGTGTCTTTTGAAGAAGCCATTAAAGATAGCAAATGGAAGAAAGCCATGGATGAAGAGATGAAGGCAATTGAAAAGAATGAAACTTGGCATCTTACTACTTTGCCTGATGGCCACAAACCCATTGGTGAGAAGTGGGTTTATAAAGTGAAGAAAAATGCTCAAGGAGAAATAGAAAAGTACAAAGCGCGACTTGTGGCAAAAGGCTACAAACAAAAGGTCGGCATTGACTACGAAGAAGTATTTGCTCCCGTTGCCCGAATGGAAACTATAAGGTTGATAATCTCCTTAGCCGCTCAACTAAAGTGGAAAATATTTCAGCTTGATGTCAAATCGGTGTTTCTTAATGGCTACCTAGAAGAAGAAGTCTATGTTGAACAACCGGCTGACTATATCAAGAGGGGGCAAGAAAGAAAGGTGTTGAAGTTGTAAAAAGCTCTCTATGGCTTGAAGCAAGCACCGAGAGCATAGAATTCAAGAATTGATGCATACTTCAAAGAAAATAGCTTTATACAATGCCCTTATGAGCATGCTCTTTATGTAAGAGCAGATAATGGTAACATCTTATTGGTATCATTATATGTAGATGATCTTATTTTGACAGGAAATTCACCTCAAATGATAAAAACGTTTAAGGAAGCTATGGCAAAAGCGTTTGATATGACCGATATGGGACTTATGTCCTACTTTCTCGGCTTGGAGGTGAAACAAGGAGTTGATGGAATATTTATATCTCAAGAACAATATGCCAAAGAGGTTCTCAAAAGATTTAGAATGGATGATTACAATCCAATTAACACACCAGTGGACTGCGGAACAAAGCTATCCAAGGGTGACGAAGGAAAGACAGTTGATCCCACACTTTTCAAAAGCTTGGTAGGAAGTTTGCGGTACTTAACTTATACACGACCAGATATACTATATGGAGTTGGTCTTCTGAGTAGGTTCATGGAGGAGTCTAAAGAGACTCATTGGATGTAACACCCAATAATTTTCTAGTATTATTAGGGATTTTTCAGAATTTTATAGCATTTTTTCGGATTAAAAATAAAAAGAAAAAATAAGGGGTCAGGTGGGATTTGATCCCGCGACCACAAAGCAAGCAAAGCCTTAAGGGCATCCAGGTAACCAACTGGGCTAGGGTATCAAGCATAGAAAAGGATGAAGCGAAATAATATTATATTTGATTTAGCCCGTTTCATGAAGAGGTATTTAAACTTCCACTTAAGTTGAGTTAAGACCCCATTAGGGCTTGGAGGAGGCCGCGCAAGCAAGGTGGGGGCTGCAAAAAATAGGGAAGAAAAGGAGAATTTTCTCCTCCTTCTTCTTCCTCTTGAAGTAGAAAACCTAGGGCTTCTTTCCTAGGGTCAAGGGTGAAGTTTTCTTGCAAAGGAAGATGAAAAGAACCCTACGCTAGGAATTTCAAGATACTTAGTGAGTTTTCTTCAAGAAAAGGGTAAGTAGATCACTCACCTGCAATAGGAGTAGTTTTCGTTTGTAAGATCTTGTTGTAGAACCATGTTTTATGATGCATGCGTTAAGATTATGGTTAGCGTGTGTTTTAAGTTCTTAAAGATGCATGTTTTTCATGATAGAAATTTAATTTGGTTTAGATTTGGTGGATGTAAGCTATGCATGATAAGATTTAATTTATGAAGAGTCCCAAAAATGAGGTTGGGATTAAGGGCACGCAAGGTGCTCGATGAAAGTCCCAAGTAAGAAAGGTAAAGGGTTTTAAGTGCAAAGTTTATGCAAAGTAAGATAGTTGATAAGTATAAGTACTGTAAGTAAGAAAGTATTTTATTTTCAGAAAGTGACATGTACCGGGCAAATGGAAGGCCCACCGAAAGATAGAAAGAAGCTCTAATAGGGTGTGGTGGCTAGCTACCCCACAACCTATTAGAGAAGCGCGCAATTGGTACATTGATACCATGGTACAATGTCAAAGCCTAAAGAAAGTTGAATATTATTTTCAAGTATATAAGTATTTACAAGTGATTTAGCTTTGAGTACATGTCTTTATTTCAATAAGTTCACATTGATACTTTGCAAGCATGATAAAGGGTAAGAGTAAAGAGGTTAGTGTTTTAATGTATGAGCATGTTAAGTTTGCAAATGTTTTATGCAAGTAATGTTTTCAACATGATTGAGCATGATAAGTGTAGGAAAGTTCTCATGTACAAATATTTCCAAGTGCATGTATTTTGAAGCAAGCATTCTTTGAAAAGAGCATGTTTATCCCTTATCGTTTGGATTTGTGAGTTAGGATTTACTTACTAAGCAATTTGCTTATTAGTTGCATTTCCTTCTATTGCAGATAAAGGTAAAGAAAAAGCATAAGTTAAGGAGGCGAAGGGACTTGCATTGATGTTCAGTGGCGGCGGAACCGTGGAAGAGATCTTTGGGCTAA
This sequence comes from Boesenbergia rotunda, assembly GCA_024364735.1. Lineage (NCBI taxonomy): Eukaryota > Viridiplantae > Streptophyta > Magnoliopsida > Zingiberales > Zingiberaceae > Boesenbergia > Boesenbergia rotunda. Next base: position 90,045 of record JAGFNQ010007661.1, on the reverse strand, counting down.
GTCTTGTAGAACATGTGTTTTGGTGTTTTGAATTGGTAGAATGAATGACTTTGTTTAAACCTTGAATAGAGACAAAGTTGGGTACAAACTCTAGTCTAGAGTTCATATATTTTGATAGCTTATTTACTTCCGCAAAAGTCCTAATTGCAAGTTTATAAGGTTGTTTTGGGTTGCTAAAATGTTTATAAAACTAGTATAGAGTATAGAAATGGAGTTATGGCTTTGTATGTCTTGAAAGTATATGTTTTGTGGATCGTTGGAGATGGTTTTCAGGTCTGAAATGCAGGTTTTCAGGTGTGCCAGTTGACTGGTTCAGAACCAGTCGACTGCCCTATCGAACAGAAAGTTTCTGTTCGATGCACCAGTTGACTGCCATGAGGCCAGTCGACTGGTGCCGGGCACAGAAAGTTTCTGTGGCCGATACCAGTCGACTGGCTATATAGCAGTCGACTGGTACCATTAAAAAGAAGTGGTATACAGCAGCTGGTTAGTGCTTCAGTCTTATAACTAAGAGGTCTAGGGGTTAAATCCTTGCAAAGCAAATAAAATGAAAGTTGTTTTATTTTTTTAAAAAAAAAGAGAGAAGGAAGAAAAAAAAAATTTCATAGCAAGTTAAAGGAAGTCCAGTAGTTATAACCTAAGGCTAAGAATAAGGTAAAGTTAAGGCTAAGTGAATGTGGCGCCCGCCTTAAGGGAGAGAGACAGAAGGCGGGTCGTCACATTGGAAGGCGGCCAAGCGAATCCTTCGTTATGTTCGAGGTACTCTAAATCACGGATTATTTTATTCTCACTCTAACAATTCTCAACTTATTGGATATTCGAATAGTGATTGGGGTGGAGACTGTGATGACCGGAGAAGCACTTCTGGCTTTGCATTTTTCGTTGGAGATACGACATTTTCTTGGATGTCAAAAAAAACAACCTATTGTTACTCTTTCCACTTGTGAAGCAAAGTACGTTGCGGCATCCTCATGTGTTAGTCATGCTATATGGATAAGAAGTTTGCTAAAGGAGATAAAATTTGAACAAAATGAAGCAACTCAAATTTGCATTGATAACAAATCAGCAATTGCATTGGGGAAGAATCCAGTATATCATCAAAGAAGCAAGCATATTGATGTTCGCTTTCATTCTATTCGCGAACATGTGAAGAACAAAGATGTGGAGCTAGTCTATGTGAAAACTAAAGATCAAGTTGCTGACATCTTTACGAAGTCGCTGAAGTTTGAAGATTTTATTAAGATGCGGAATTTACTTGGAGTCACAAAATTAAGTTAAGAGGGTGTGTTAAAAAATAAACTTAATTATTTATTTGTGGATAAAAATGAGGTGATGATATGATTGAGTTGAAAATTTAATTATTTATTTTGATAAGATAATAATTAGTGGAGATAAAATATATGAGATATGGTCTAGATTCAATGTATTTGGGGATAATACTTATCCAATAAAGCCTATAAATATGTAATACTTCTAAGAGATTTTCAATGTGAAAAAATTATTTTGAGTAGTCTACCATCTTGTTTGCCTTCTTCTACAGAGTTTTTTTTCCTTCTCATTTTTCAACAATTTTTCCCTTCTTATTTCCAACAGTTTGGAGTGACCATGAGTTTTGATGTTTGGGCAAAGGGTTTAAGTTAGGTTTCTCTTGTGTTCTAATATGTGTATGTTGAGTGTGCAGGTTATGCAGGTTTACACATATTGACTTGGCTGGACGGCCTCGGTATTGTTAGTGATATGAGAGAAGTGTCCTAAGGCAATCGCCTTACGATTGTAATCATTTATTTTAATAAATGAATATTCACTATTTGAGTATACATGTTTGTGTATTTGATTGAGATCTTAAACTCATTTACTGAATGTCCGCAATACAATTCACAACATAAGAGAATTTGTGATGAATTCACAACTAGTGATTATCTCTACATGTGTAATTGTGAAGTATTGAAATTGTCCCTAGTCGATGAATTGATAAATATGGACACTATCAATTCTGTTGAGACTAGCATGGGTTATTCTCTAATCAGCTGATTCTCACTGGCTGGTGACATTGAGATGTCCGGAGATAAACATGAATGCTAGTTAAGGGAAATAGTTCATTGGAGTGACTGGCTGTAAAACTTCATATGGTAGTCTACATATAGTTATGTCAGTGAAGTTCCTACTGCAGCTTAAGTGCGATGTTCCTTTGACTTGCGGTGTTCAAGTCATCTTGGTCATGGAGACTTTACTTTGACATCTTAAGCAAGCATCTCCAAGGAGGTGTGGACCCAGGATGATTGGGTATAAGCCGAAGTGCCCGAAGATGTTTGAACAACCTACAAAGGATTCACCACTCCTTGCGAGGAGATGTATACCCAAGGTCTATCGTCGGATTGTTACTCGAAGCCTCTAGTCAGAGCATGACATGTTCAGAGTATGAATCTCTTAAATACATGAGAGTAATTAGAATTCGTAGGACGAGAAAACATTACTTGGGCTAGGTGTGACGTAGTCAGCCTAGTGGAGACTGACACACATAGACCATGTCCTGAACCAAGTGGGTATAATATGGTGAAGGGAATGGGGCACGATTCATTATAGCTGCTGAAGGGTTTCAGAATTGTTTCTGAGGTCAACCGTTGATCTTAATGGGGCACGATCCAAGTGTGGTTTGTTTTATAAAATTATGGATGATATAAATTTTTATATAATAAACCAAGGTTTGGTTTATTTTTCATGAAAATTAAAATGAACCACGGATTGATTTATTTTATAAAATCAATCATGGATTGATTTACCATGATAAGGAAATTTATTCCCTAGGAGAGAAGAGACTTGATTGATTTTTTATCATGAATTAAAATATGATTTTAACCATGATATAAAATCAAACTTGGCATGATGGAATAAGTTATTCCATATTTGAGAGGCTTGATGGTTGAGAGGCCACTATATAAAGGACCCAAGGTAAGGCTTGGGTGATAATCGAAGAGACGAAGGCATAGGCTCTCTCCCTCTCTTTCTCTCCTTCTCTTCTCCCCTTCTTGCCGTACGCCAACCAGCCCCAAGAAGGAGCACCAGCCGACCATCCTTTTGTGGTTAGTCTTTCGACTTCTCTCTTGGTTTTTCTAGTCGCGTTCTCGGAGAATCTAGTAGTTCTCGAGAACTCGAAACTTGTGGCTTTACGAAGTCATCCCGAAGATACTCGGCGTGGACGCGAATAGAGGCGGAGCTTCCAAGGGACGCTTATGGTTGGATGTCGTACCTTCCTTCGAGTTATGCGAGGTAATACGTAAATTAGTTTATGTTTCTGCAAAATTTTAAAGATATGATCATGTCTACACAAGATAAAATTGCATGCTTAGATGTGTGGTTAAATAATTTAAGAAATTATTTATGCTAAACCTTCCGCTGCACGTAATTAATTTTTTAAAATTACGAACCCGCATCCATGTCAACATGCACCCGGTCCCAACAGTGGTATCAGAGCTGAGGTTTGTGTTCGACATAATCATATAATTGTTTTGCGGAAAGCTTTATCATGATCTCAATTTTGGATAATTTTCAATTATGGAAACTTTCTAATTATGGTAAATTTTTGATTTAGGAATTTTAAAGTTTGGAAATTCTCATGAAATTTCGCAAACTTTTGAAATATCTCTGTTTCTGAAATTTTATGATAATTGTGAAAACTTTCCATTTTTCGAAACTTTCTAATTTTGGAAATTTCCTATTTTGGAAATTTTCCAATTTTGGAAAAACGTAAGTTTTCTTTGTACCAGAAACATACAATTATTCTGAAAACCTTTTATTTTTGGAAACTTTCCATTTATGGAAAGCTCGCAATTTTGGGCACTTTCTTTCAAGAAAGTCTAGACAAATTATGAGAATATTAATTGTCATTTAAATTTATAAACGGAAATTAAATTATTTACAAAATTCTTTATTTTGGATTGAGCCTCGGGGAGTCGTCCAATTTAAAGTTAGTTGTTATAATTAAATTTCTTAAATTGAATTTAAACTGTTAAATGCTTATTTTGGATTGAGCCTCGGGGAGCCGTCCAAATTAAGTTATTGATATTAATTTTCCATAAATAAAATATGTGATCAAATCTTGGAAATTTTTTTTTGAGGTGATTCTCAAACGATAATTTCCTTATTTGATTTATGAGGTGATGCTCTTACATATTATTGTCTCCAAAATTAATTAGAAAAACTGTTTTCTATAGAGTATATTTTCTTAAATAAGATTTTCATGAAAATAATATGGGGTTGAATTAAGGAAATCTGTCTCTTAATTTAATAAGATTGGATTTAGAGAAATCAAAGTCTTAAACATATTATTTCTGAAATTGATTATGATAATTCAGGAAATTGTTTCCCAAAACAATTCCTTGAATAAAGTATGAAATTAGAATTAGGAAATCCGGTTCCTAATTCAATTAATGAGACTTGATTAATTAAGTCACATACATACTTTATTAAGGAAATCGTTAGAACATAACATAATTATATGTCATGAATGTGCATAAAAGAAAAGAATGAGACCCAAAATCCCTTACAAAATATTAAGGCCAACACCTTCCATTAATATGGTTAGAACCGGAGTTTTATTTCTCGTTTGGGTTGATGGACACATCCATGCCCGGCTTGAACCTCAACATGTTCAAACCATGGAATTAGTTTATGATTAATATAGTTGGAGTCAGAGGTCAATCCTTAGTTTTAGTTGTTGGACACATCCAAGCCTGACTAAACGGTTGAATGAGCTCCAACCATATTAAAACTATTTCTTAATTAATGGGTCAGCCTTAAGCTTGGAGCATCGATTTGTTGTGCCACAGCCAAGGTCGATGTAAAGAGAGGTGCAGTTGGGTGCTATGTATATTGTTGCATACTTGTTAATGAGTTAACAACCCAATGATTTATGTAAACATTCAATTAGTTGATAGCATAATGTGATAGTTACATATGTATAATATGTAATCGGTATTATTACCTACCTTCATAGCTAAGAATATCTTGATGGACTCTAGCCATGGTTGTTCTTATCTATGGTTGGATATCAACCTATTTGGAGATGTTCCTACGATCTCCCGAATTTATAAAAAGGGTTATTCAATTCAAAAAATAAATATGATTTAATTAATGTATATTGATGCATTCTTTATCATTCGCATCACATAACCTCAATTTGTATTTCTAGGATAATCACCTGATCATGTCTTCTCTGAATTTGTGTTCCATTTTAGACACCAATAAGCTGACTGGGCCAAACTTCGACTGGCTTCGAAATCTGAGGATAGTCCTCAAGGCAGAAAAGCTTACTTATGTCCTTGAAGAACAACTTCCCTACCATCCTCCTGAAGATGCAACTCCAGACCAGTTAGTGGCCTATCAGAAACATGTGGCCAATTCTGAACATGCGAGTTGCATCATATTGGCCGCTATGGAACCTGAGCTACAAAAGCAGCATGAGCATATGGATGCTCATACCATCGTCTTCCATCTTCATGAGCTGTTTGACGAGCAGGAGAGATCCGAAAGGTTTGAGGTCTCCAGACTCCTCTTCACCTCTAAGATGCAGGAAGACACTTCTGTTTCACAGTTTGTGTTGAAGATGTTGGGGTACATTGAGCGACTAGGCACACTCGGATTTACAATGGATCACGAACTAAGTATTGACTTAATTATGCATTGTTTGCCCAAGAGTTACTCACAGTTTGTGATGAACTATCGGATGAACAAACTGGAGACTACCATTCCTGAGTTGCTTAACCTGCTGAAGACTGTAGAGCCTTCTGTAAAGCAGGATCAGAAGATGATGTTGGATCGAGAAAACCGATAGAGGGGGGGGGGTGAATATCGGAAATCGTTCGGATTTTCGTAAAGAGCACGTACGCAGCGGAAAAATAAACTTAAAAACACACAGCACAAAGACACAGTCGATTTACTTGGTTCGGAGCCTGTGTCGACTCCTACTCCAAGGCCCACGGTCGTTGACCGTTTACTTTGGGCAATTCTATATGAAGCGTAATAATAGTTTACAGAATTTAATTACAAAGTAAGTGCACTAAAATAATAATAAAGAATTGCGCTCTTCGTTACCGACGTCCGGAGTGGATTGACTTTTTCGGGGCAGCGGGACGTCGTCGGCTCGAGTTGGAATGTTTCCGGAGCAAGGCACGAGCGTAGAAGAGCTTTGAGGCGTTGAGAGAATGGATACTTCGAAGCCTTGGTCGAGGGCCCTTTATATAGGGCCTGGGGGCGCCCGGGATGTCGGGGGCGCCCCCCACGTGGCCTTTGATCCGCAGAGCTCTCGGTCAGCGTCTATCCTCTGGATCCGCTTTGACCGGGGCGCCCGGAGCGCTCGGAGCGCCCTGAGCGCTCGGGGCGCCCGGATTGACCGGGTCAAAGTTCTATCTCCTTGGCTTCGAGGGGTTTTGGTTCGAGGTTGCGCATGGGGGCGCCCGCAGCGCAGGGGGCGCCCGGGAGCACGGGGGCGCCCGACCCAGTAACTGTTCGAACCCCTTTTACTTGACTTTGTTTTGTATGCACCTTGGGGGCGCCCGGGACGCTCCGGGCGCCCTACTCAGCCATTGCCTCTCTCCTTTGAGGCTCTCTGAGCTGCAGACACACGTTCCTTCGGTCCTGCATCCAGGGTTTGTCCAAAACACAATAACATAATAAATTATGAGATTATACAGCCTTAGCTGTCTTGGTTCTGACTTTGGTCTCCAAAATGGAGCCCTAGGTCGAACCGACGCCTACTGTTCACCCGACGGGGAACGCGTCCTCACCTACTCCTCTCGGGAGAATTTACCTGATGCCAACCGTTCCTTTGGTTGGACTTTTGCCTGACGGTCCTTTGTCAGGTCTTGGATGCCGAGCTGCCCTTCGCTCGGTGCCTAGCATTCCTTCGCTAGGGCTTTAGTCCCAAACTGTCCTTCGTCTGGCGCCTAGCAGTCCTTCGCTAGGGCTTTGACCCTGGCGTTCCTTCGCAGTGCCTATGTAACGCCCGCTTTTTTTTTTCCTAAAGCGGCGTTACGCTAACATACTTAAGGCATGTAACATCATACTGCAGCGGAATAACTTAAGCCTTACATATACATGCCCCTACCACCATCCCTAATATAATGACATGGAACTTCACATATGAACATCATGCTTAACATCATATCATAACATGCTTAACATCATACCATAAGGTTCATATCATATCATACTGGACATCTTATCATAAAGTTCCATAAGTCACTATTCGAGCATATAGGTAGCAAAAATAAAGTTCTTAGCATAAACGGTTAACACATTCGATTTCATGGGCCAAGTCACCAACACACACATACTTCAGGCCCTCCTGCTGCTTCCTCGTTATCCCCTTGCATGATCTGCGGTATAAGGAAAGAAGACTATAAGCACACAGACTTAGTAAGACTCTTTCCTACTCACTAAAACATTCGTCATTTCATAATAAGCACATAAAATATCATCATATTTACCATACCCTTGACATGACATGATCATAAACATAAGTGAACATTCGTAGCATAGCATGATACATGGCATGAACATAATCATACTAACATTCTAAGCATAGCATGAAGCATGGCATAACATAACATAATAATCTTCCCTAGCATGGCCTAAGACATGGTATAAGCTTAGTCATAGTAGCATGACATAATACATGTCATAGCATAACGTACAAAATCAACTTATAAGGCGTAAACATAGGCATATCTTCTATCATATCATATGAACATATTCTTAACATAATCCTGACATAGATCATTCATGCATATCTTTTATCGTAAAGCATAAGTATAAGACATCATTATCGTAACATAATGCATATCATGTATGAATGCATGGGTGGAGTGCATTTACATAAAGATGCTTAACTTTTAAAACATACTTTGAAAAATGCTTAAACATCATCATCATAACATTTGGGGTCCCCGGCTTGTACCACATACATACACCATAGCGCGCATCCCTAGTAAATCCGAGGTAGCTAGCCCCGACCTACTAGGGTAAGGACAGCATAATCGGTAGTCCCCGAACCGAGGCGCTTCTTAAGGAGCCCATCCCTGTTGCACAGCTCCGATAGTGCCAGAACCGTGGACAGCTACAGTAGTCCATAACCGGGGCATTCTTAAGGTGCCCATCCCTTGGAGCCATACTTCGGTCCGGTACAAGCCCATACATAAAGTAAAATACTTTTCATGTTTCATCATACATAAGACATTCATGGCATACTTATCATAGCATAACTTGTTACGGCTCGGCCCGTCTACCGGCCCATTTACCGGTCCTCTCGACCGTCATACCGTCGACCATCGACCGTGCCGTTTAGCATATTTATGCCTTGAAGGCATAAGCGTCATCTTTCATTCATCATGCTTGCCATTCATCATTTTCATTCTTAGACATGGTGTATGTACACATCATTCATAGAGCATAGCATGCTTTCGTATACATGGCATATCATTCATAACATGGTATATCCTTCATAACCATGGCATATCATTCATTAACATGACATAACATTCGTAACATGGCATATCATTCATAAACATGGCATATCATGCATAACCATGGCATATCATTCATAACCATGGCATATCATTCGTAACATGGCATATCATTCATAAACATGGCATATCATGCATAACCATGGCATATCATTCATAAACATGACATATCATTCGTAAACATGACATATCATTCATAACATGGCATATCATTCATAAACATGGCATATCATTCATAACATGGCATATCATTCATAAACATGGCATATCATGCATAACCATGGCATATCATTCATAAACATGGCATATCATTCGTAAACATGGCATATCATTCATAACATGGCATATCATTCAAAATCATAAATCACATCTTACCATAGGGCCATTGGGACCCTTACTTGAAATAAATCTTAACTTTTATCCTATTAACCCTTATTGGCCAAAACTTGTGGAGTCCCAAAGCCATGTGAAAATTCACATAATCACCATCCATCATCCTTATATCATGGCAACACATAAACACATGCTTGAAGTTAAAGACTCAACCCTAACCCATGGGTCCTTGGGGTTGGCCGAACCATATGGGCCTCTAGGGTGTTCCAAAAATTCCCAAAAATTATATTTAACCTCCACACATCATAAGGGAACATCAAATAACATTATCATGATTTTTGACATGTTTATAGACATTTAAATCATGGTGGCCGAAACCCATAAACATAGGGACCTTGGTTTTGCCCCTTTCCTGTTGGCCGAAACCCTAGAGTGTCCTAGGGTACTAACAAAATTCCAAAAAATTATAATTAACCTTCACACATAATAAGGGAACATCAAATAATATTATCATGATTTTTAACATATTTATAGGCATTTAAATCATGGTGGCCGAAACCCTTGAACTTAAGGTTCTGGGTTTTGCTTCTTTCATGTTGGCCGAAACCCTAGGGTGTCCTAGAATACTCCAAAAATTCCCAAAAATTACAATTAACTTCTAAACATCATAAGGGAACACTAAATAACATTATCATGATTTTTAACATATTTCTAGACATTTAAAACATAGTGGCCGAGACCCTTGAACTTAAGGTTCTGGGTTTTGCTTCTTTCATGTTGGCCGAGACCCTAGGGTGTCCTAGGGTACTCCAAAAATTCACAAAAATTAAAATTAACTTCTAAACATCATAAGGGAACACTAAATAATATTATCATGATTTTTAGCATAATTATGAACCTTTAAAACATGCTGGCCGAAACCTTTGAACATAGGAACCTTGATTTTGTTTCCCTTCAACATTAAATCCGAAAACTAACCCATGTATCATGCCAAAAATCATGGAAATCATAGGTAACTATTATACCACAGGTGAGGGAGTCTTACCTTAGATTTCTTGATTTTTCGAACCTTGAAAGAGGAGAAGGAAGAGGACTTGGTATCTCTTGACCACAACTAGTCCTTGTAACCTTGTAGGAACTTTAGATCTTGAGAGATGAGACCCCTTGTGGAGTTTTCTCCAAGGCACTCTTCCCTTTGGTGCTCGGCAAGAATGGGGAATGAAGAGGAGAGGTAATGCAATTGATTGAGAGAAGAAGTAACTCCCAAAACTCCTCTCATTATAACCCATCAAGGAGGCAAATGAAGAGTCTCTCCATGACCCTTCGTCTTCTTCTATGCCTTAACCCATATCCACTTCATTCCATCTCAACAATAACTTGCTAGGTGAGTTGGTTAAGGCTTACATGGTTGTAAGTCCAAGGTTCAATCCTTGGCTCATGCACCTTTATTTTTATTTTATTTTTATTTCATTTATTTTATTATTTCTATTTCCTAAATTCCGAAAATCCCCCTAAAATCACCCATAATTATGCTAATATTCCTAAATAAAATTCTTTTATATTTATATTAATTTTCCTAATTTATATAAATTTTTACCTAATTAATACCTATTTTTGGAGTCCATTTAAAGCTCATTAGTACTTAGTTTTCTCAATTTAAATGAGAAAACATGGATTTCTAGGCCCAATTTTACAGAATTATTTCTGGGCCCCTCGGAAAATTATCTAGACATGCTCAATATTTTAAGAAAATATTAAGAGAATTTTCTGGGTCGTTACAGCCTAGCAGTCCTTCGCTAGGTCTTTTTACCCTGGCATTCCTTCGCCAGTGCCTAGCAGTCCTTCGCTAGGGCTTTTCCTGCACACTAGAATAACTTGTTAGAAAATAGACAAACTTAACTTTGAATCTTTTGCCAATATCAAAACAAAGTTCGATATGGTGCTTCCTGCACCAACAATCTCCCCCTTTTTGATTTATGGCAATACAATTCAAAGTTAAGTATAAACATATAACAGTTAAGAAATGAAGGAGTATGAACAGTATATGTGTAGATTAAAAAATTTTATTCTCCCCCTAAATCCCTGAATACTTGTGTTATATCCCTTAACTTTGACCACTTAACCTAACTTTGACCTTTCCTCCCCCTTTGACATATATCAAAAACAAACATGGGTGGACAAGGTAAAATTTTGAAGGGTTTTGCAAACCTAAATTTTGCTAAAAAAAACTTTTACTTACAAAAAAAAATTTACTTAGGCAAATTTTCCATTCTTGAAGCCAAATTTCCAAAAAAATTCAACTTTTAGAGTTTGGAAAAAATTTGTTTACTAAAGAAAATTTTGCACATTTAGACGAATTTACTTGGAAACACTTTGTGCATTTTGAAAAACATGATTCTTAAGAAATTTCTAGGCAAGTTTTTCCCCAAAGAAGACTTTACTTAGATATATTTGCCAAAATTTTCAAAAAGTTTTGCTCAGACTAATCTTGTTTACTAAAGAAAATTTCACTTAAAAAATTTGAAACACTTAAATACTTAGAGATTTTTGTTTTACAACCAAAACATCCTTGAAAAAAAAATCGTACTCTTAAAAAAAAGAACACTTAGGCAAGTTTTTCTCTTTCTTTCTCTCCTCCTTGGCCATATATCAATAAAGAAATATAAAAGAGAAGGTTTGTGTATCAGAGCCTATGGGTTTTGAAAAAAAAATACTTAGTATAATCCTTGAAAAAAAACTTAAATTGCACTTTTGAAACCGAAAAAAATTCGTACTTTGTAACCATTAGTGCCTTGGAGAGTATTAGTACTTTTGAAAAATAGTAGTACTTTTGAAAGATGTTATGTATATTTTGAAAAATATAAGTACTTTTGAAACATATTATGCATTTTTGAAAAATATATGTACTTTTGAAACATATTATGCATTTTTGAAAAATATAAGTACTTTTGAAACATATTATGCATTTTTGAAAAATATAAGTACTATTGAAAGATATCATGCAATTTTACTTGACTAGGTTTCTTTTCCAGTCTGACACAATTCTAGGAAATTTTGTTGACTACAAGGACATTTTCCTAAGTGCCCTGGAAATTTCTCCAACCCAAGTAAATATTAGAAAAGTAACTTCATAAGTCACAAGAATTTTTGAAAAATAAAATAATAGTATTTTAGAACAAAAATTACTTAAGTTTTCAAAAGGATTTTAAACTTGCAGTGCATGAAAACATATAATTTTGAAAAAATATTCAATAATTCTTTTTAATTTAATCTCCCCCTAAGCTTGACCCAGTCCTAGGAAGCTTGTTGATTTAAATTATAAGAATTATCTAATAACTTCAAAACAAATAATAAAAAATTTTCCAAAAATTCTTTTGACTCAAACTCCCCCTAAATTTGACACATCCTAGGAGTCCTTGTAGATCATGAAGTGGACCTTCCTCTGTGTCTTTAGGGTTCATTAAAATCAAAAGAATAATTTTGAACAATCTTATAAGTATGATAACTTTCATGATAAATTTTTGAAAACATAATTTGAAATGATAACACAGTTTTCGAAAAAATATTTTGAAATGATGACAAACACATAGTAGTATACGAATATTTTTGAATCAATTTTTGAAAACCTTATCGACATGATAATAAGATTTAGAGCATAAAGTTTTTGAAAAATAATTTAATTTTTTGAAGAGAATTAAAAGAAAACTCCCCCTATATCTGCCACAGTCTGTGTTTTATCTAAGTTCCTTAAGGGACTTCAGTGTTGACCAGGTTTGACTATGCGGACTAGGGTTGACTATTTTGACCAAGTTAATGACTAGATCAGACCAAGCCCTAGATTCTCTTTAAAGAAAGTCTATTGTGATATTTAACATGAGATTCAAAATTTTGAAATAAACTGTTAGAGTTGAAAAAATAGGGTACAGTAAACAGAGTTAATTTAAAAAAAATGGAGATAATTTTGAATACCTTTTGAAAACATTTTTTATTTGAAAAGATAGTGATTCATGCTTTTAGGTCCTAGATGTCTCACCCAGTTCTACGTGGTCAAACATGTTAACCTTATGGGTTGTGTGAGACCAATATTTTAATTTTGAAGATAAATGATTGACAGTAATTAAATTGAATTTTGAGTATGATTAATTGAGAATAATTAAGTTGAGTTTGAAAATAATTAAGAGTAATTAAGTTGAATTTTATTGAATTATTTTGAATTTTATTGAATTAAATTGATTTAATTAAGATTTACTCGAATTTAATTGATTTAATTAAGATTTAATTGAATTTAATTGATTTAATTAAGATTTAATTGAATTTAATTGATTTAATTAAGATTTACTCGAATTTAATTGATTTAATTAAGATTTAATTGATTTAATTAAGATTTACTCGAATTTAATTGATTTAATTAAGATTTAATTGAATTTAATTGATTTAATTAAGATTTACTCGAATTTAATTGATTTAATTAAGATTTAATTGAATTTAATTGATTTAATTAAGATTTACTCGAATTTAATTGATTTAATTAAGATTTACTCGAATTTAATTGATTTAAATAAGATTTAATTGAATTTAATTGATTTAATTAAGATTTAATAGAATTTAATTGATTTAATTGAATTTAGTTGATTTAATTAAGATTTAAATGAATTTAATTGATTTAATTAAGATTTAAATAAATTTAATTAAGATTTGATTTTGATTTAATTAAGATTTGATTTTGATTAATCTGAATTAGTTGGTTGGGTTGGACTCAACTTTTAGGTCCTAAGCATCTCACCCATTTCTAAGTGACAAAACAGGATATTCTTAACTGTTTTGTGAGATGCATATTTTAATAGAAAGGTTAATTTTGAAAAGTTAAATTAATTTTTTAAACCCAATTTGAATTTGTTTTGAAAAGAGATATTTGAATCTAAAATTAACTGAAAATTTGTGTTAGATTCGAATTTAACAAAGAGTAAATTGAATTTGAATTTCAAAAATTGGCTTCCAGGTCTTTGTGAGGCACAAGGCCTTTTTTGGCCGTAGCCTTATTGGATCATCAACCCTTTCCTTGACAAAGCCTTTTAGTGAAATTTCATCTTCAAAATTACTTTTTGGTAAATTCTGGTCTAACTAGTTTGGGTCTTGGATCGGTAGCTTCGGCTAGTTTCACCAGTCTAAAGAGACCAAGTATACTTGACCTTATTAGAGTTGGTTTCCCTAACGTACTATCATCTCACCGCCACCCAATACTATGTTGTTCAAATTTCAGTTAAGTTGGTTCAGTCCTTAAACTAATCAATCCTAATTCTAAGCAAAAAGAGGAAAAAAAATTAAATAAAAAGCAGCAAACAAGTCAAAAATGATTTAAGTTATATCATAATCGAAATAGAACTCTGGGTTTTTAAAATCAGCATGATTGTGAATTAAGTTTTGTAATGTATTGACCTTAACTAATTTACATGAATTAATCATGTTATTCAAGGTAAATATTGGATTTTTAAATACTGTAAATTTACCTTTTGATTTTTGGTTGGGTATCTCCCCCTTGATTCAAGCCATCTCTCTTTTGCTTGATTGTTTCTTCGGCATTTTGTAGCGGTAGCGAGCCAACCAGACCTGCTTCCGATGATCCCCTTCTTCGTCGTCAGATTCTGAGTTTGAGTCGGACTCAGATACAGGTTGAATCTTCTTCTTTGGTGGTTCTCTTGGAGTTTTCCCTGCAATAAAAACTATACCTTCCTCGACCATTGCAGTATCAACTTGATTATTTAACCTTAATTTAAAAGAAGATTTGAAATTGGTTACCATTTTTGTCTCAATCAACTCGTCGTCTAATTCTGGTTCGTTTTCGTCGTCAGGTGTCGAGTCTGTCTCAGCTACTTGCTCTTGAGCTTCTAAGATCTCAACATCGGAGCTCTCTTCGTGTAGACTGATTAGATTTTCCCACATTTCTTTGGCACAGTTGAAGGATCCGACCCGCTTCAGTTCTTCTTTGGTCAGGCCACATTGTAAGATTACTGTTGCCCTGGCATCAGTCTCGATCTTCCTCAAGGTTGGTTCGTCCAATTTGTCCCAAGCGAGTGTTATCCCATCTTCTGTGGGGAATTTAAACCCCGTTTGGATTATCAACCAAAGATCCAATTTGGCCTTCAGGTGGGATTCCATTAGATTTCTCCAGGAGTTGAAATTTTCGCCAGAGAAGAGTGGTGGACGGGCACTGTTCCATTCTCGGTTGGCCATTTAAAATGATCTCTTGCACACAAAAAAAACAACAAAAATGTACCAAAACTTGGTCTTGGATTAGTAGTGCGGGAAAAAAAATAGCCCCAAAAAAAACTTGCACGAATTTCGAGGCGAAATAATAATAAAATAATAAAAACAATTTATGATAAATTTTTGAAAATGATAATTTTGTCAATTCTGATTAATAATGAAATAGTAAGATTTTAATGTTAGGGAAAATTTTCGATCAAATTAAAGTAGCACGAATTTCGAGAAAAATATTAAAATAATAAAAAAAATTTATGACAAATTTTCAAAAATTGTTTGTTTTATTAATTCAGACTTATGGTGAAAATATGAAAATTCAAAATTCAAAATTAAAACCACCTACAGATATTATTTATATGAAATAAAAAAGCAAACGAGATTGAGTTGTGTTGATTATCAAAAAGAAAAGAAATGAAACAAAATTCGTAAATCCGAAAAAAAACTTTCAAACTGGTGGTTGCACCAAGTTTGAACTACCCCGCTCTGATACCACCTGTTGGATCGAGAAAACCGATAGAGGGGGGGGGGCGTGAATATCGGAAATCGTTCGAATTTTCGTAAAGAGCACGTACGCAGCGGAAAAATAAACTTAAAAACACACAGCACAAAGACACAGTCGATTTACTTGGTTCGGAGCCTGTGTCGACTCCTACTCCAAGGCCCACGGTCGTTGACCGTTTACTTTGGGAAATTCTATATGAAGCGCAATAATAGTTTACAGAATTTAATTACAAAGTAAGTGCACTAAAATAATAATAAAGAATTGCGCTCTTCGTTACCGACGTCCGAAGTGGATTGACTTTTTCGGGGCAGCGGAACGTCGTCGGCTCGAGTTGGAATGTTTCCGGAGCAAGGCACGAGCGTAGAAGAGCTTTGAGGCGTTGAGAGAATGGATACTTCGAAGCCTTGGTCGAGGACCCATTATATAGGGCCTGGGGGCGCCCGGGATGTCGGGGGCGCCCCCTACGTGGCCTTTGATCCGCAGAGCTCTCGGTCAGCGTCTATCCTCTGGATCCGCTTTGACCGGGGCGCCCGGAGCGCTCGGGGCGCCCGGAGCGCTCGGGGCGCCCGGATTGACCGGGTCAAAGTTCTATCTCCTTGGCTTCGAGGGGTTCTGGTTCGAGGTTGCGCATGGGGGCGCCCGCAGCGCAGGGGGCGCCTGGGAGCAACGGGGGTGCCCGAGAGCACGGGGGCGCCCGGCCCAGTAACTGTTCGAACCCCTTTTACTTGACTTTGTTTTGTATGCACCTTGGGGGCGCCCGGGACGCTCCGGGCGCCCTACTCAGCCATTGCCTCTCTCCTTTGAGGCTTTCTGAGCTGCAGACACACGTTCCTTCGGTCCTGCATCCAGGGTTAGTCCAAAACACAATAACATAATAAATTATTAGATTATACAACCTCTTAGCTGTCTTGGTTCTGACTTTGGTCTCCAAAATGGAGCCCTAGGTCGAACCGACGCCTACTGTTCCCTCGACGAGGAACGCGTCCTCACCTATTCCTCTCGGGACAATTTACCTGATGCCAACCGTTCCTCTGGTTGGACTTTTGCCTGACGGTCCTTTGTCAGGTCTTGGATGCCGAGCTGCCCTTCGCTCGGTGCCTAGCATTCCTTCGCTAGGGCTTTAGTCCCAGACTGCCCTTCGTCTAGCGCCTAGCAGTCCTTCGCTAGGGCTTTGACCCTGGCGTTCCTTCGCCAGTGCCTAGCAGTCCTTCGATAGGTCTTTTTACCCTGGCATTCCTTCGCCAGTGCCTAGCAGTCCTTCGCTAGGGCTTTTCCTGCACACTAGAATAACTTGTTAGAAAACAAACAAACTTAACTTTGAATCCTTTGCCAATATCAAAACAAGGTTCGATATGGTGCTTCCTGCACCAACAGATGATACTGCTAGTTGGTTCCTCAAACAAAGGCTCTAAGAGGAAGCCCAAAGAACAAAATAAGGGAAGGAAGAAAAAGGCCAAAAATATTGAAAAGACACCAAAAGGCACTTGCCATCACTGCGGCAAGGAGGGCCACTGGCGAAGAAACTGCAAGGTTTATCTTGAGTCCTTGAAGAAGAAGGCATCTGATGCCCCATCCTCTTCAGGTATCTTCGTTATTGAATGTCACTCTATTTCCTCGGACACCTGGGTACTTGACACTGGGTGTAGCTCACATATATGTAATGACATACAGGGGCTAAGGAATAGAAGAAGACTTGTCAAGGGAGAAGCGAATTTGCGAGTTGGAAATGGAGCAAAGATTGCTGCTGTTGCCATCGGAACATATTTGCTAAAGCTCCCTACTGGACTTGTCTTAGAATTGGATAATTGTTATTTTGTTCTTTCGTTAATAAAGAACATTGTATCTATTTCATGCTTGAATGAAAAGGGTTATCATTTAACTTTTAGTAACAATTACTATTACATAACTTTAAATGGTGTTCTTTATGGGACCGGAACTTTATGCAATGGTATCTACACGTTATATTTATCCGGTGACGTTTTCAATATCGAAGTTAGCAACAAACGTGCTCGAATAGATAATCAAATAGACTCCTATATGTGGCATTGTCGTCTTGGCCATGTAAGTAAGAAACACATGACCAAATTACACCGATGTGCAATTCTGGAATCATTTGAACCCAGTTCATTTAATACATGCGAATCATGCTTAAAAGGCAAGATGATCAAATTACCCTTTTTCGAAAAAGGTAAACCAGTGGGAGAATTTCTTGGTCTAATACATACTGATGTATGTGGACCAATGTCAACTCTTGCACAAGGAGGCTATAGCTACTTCATTAACATTATCGATGATCACTCACGATTCGGGTATGTGTTCTTAATGAAACACAAATCTGAAGCTTTTGAGAAATTCAAAGAGTTCAGAAGTGAAGTAGAGAAACAGCTTGGCAAAAGTATTAAGATACTTCGATCCGATCGGGGTGGTGAATACTTAAGTCAAGAGTTTCAAGATTATCTTAGGGACAATAGGATATTGTCTCAATGGACTCCGCCATATACACCACAGCATAATGGTGTATCTGAGAGGCGTAACCGAACCTTGATGGACATGGTTAGATCTATGATGAATCATGCAACTCTTCCAAAATCGTTTTGGGGCTATGCGCTTAAGACAGCTGTTTACTTACTAAACAGAGTTCCGACCAAGGTAGTCTCTACTACTCCATATGAGACGTGGAATAGTAAGAAACCTCATTTATCTCACCTAAAGATATGGGGTTGTCCTGCTTATGTAAAGCGGACTGTATCAGACAAATTGGATGCTAAGTCTGATAAATGTCTATTTATTGGATACCCTAAGGAAACGAAAGGTTACCAATTCTATTATCCCTTGGAACAAAAGGTGTTTGTTTCAAGGCATGATATATTTCTAGAAAAAGAATTTCTTTTACAAGAAAACAGTGGGAGTAGCATTGAACTTGAAGAAGTTCAAGAAACTCCAATAGACATTACAGAGACAATTAGTCTAGACCCACAACCAATAACTCATAATGATGAGCTATCAGTTGAACCTAAAACAACACCACTTCTTCGTCGGTCTGATAGGACACGCAATATTCCAGAGAGATACGGATTTCTCATAAGTGAACGAACGACGTGTTACTCATTAACGATGACGAACCTATCAGTTATGAAGATGTTCTGAAAAATTCAGAAAGGGATAAATGACTTGAAGCCATGAAGTCGGAATTGGATTCCATGTACAAAAATCAAGTATGGGACTTGGTTAACCCACCTGAAGGGATTAAGCCCATAGGGTGCAAGTGGGTTTTCAAGAAGAAAACTGACATGGAAGGTAATGTTGTTACCTTTAAGGCTAGATTAGAGGCAAAAGGATATCGTCAGAAACAAGGAATTGATTATGACGAAACCTATTCGCCAGTGGCTATGCTTAAATCCATTCGGATGCTCCTGGCCATAACAGCTCATTATGATTATGAGATATGGCAAATGGATGTGAAAACAACCTTCCTTAATGGAAACCTGCTTGAGGATGTATACATGATACAACCTGAAGGTTTCACATCGGTTAATAAAACTAAAGTATGCAAGCTTCGACGATCCATATATGGACTAAAGCAAGCATCCAGGAGTTGGAACATCCATTTTGATGAGACAATCAAAGAGTTTGAATTCTCACAAAATCCTAACGAACCTTGTGTGCACAAGAAGGTTAGTAGGAGTGCAGTCGTATTCCTAGTGTTATATGTCGATGACATATTACTTATAGGAAATGATATATCAGTCTTACAGTCAGTTAAAATTTGGTTGTCCAAAACTTTCTCCATGAAGGACCTGGGAGAAGCAACCTATATCCTTGGGATTAGAATCTATAGAGATAGATCAAAATGGTTGCCTGATCTTTCGCAGTCTACATATATACACCGAGTGCTAGAAAGGTTTAACATATCGGAATCCAAGAAAGGTTACCTTCCCATCAGGCATGGGATCAACCTTTCAAAGTTTATGTGTCGTAGGTTACCTTCCCATCAGGCTAGAAAGGTTACCTTTCCAAGAAATGTTACCTTCCCATCAGGCACAGAAGACGAGAGGATTTGCATGAATAAGATTCCTTATGCATCCGCGATAGGATATATCATGTATGCTATGTTATGTACAAGGCCCGATGTATCGTATGCTTTGAGCGTCACAAGCAGATACTAGTCGGATCCAGGAATGGATCATTGGGACGCTGTTAAGACAATTCTTAAGTACTTAAGAAGAACTAAGTATGTGTTCCTAATATATGGAAAAGGAGATATGGTAATACGTGGGTATACAGATGCCAGTTTCCAGACAGATAAGGATGACTCCAAATCTCAGTCTGGATACGTATTTACTTTGAATGGAGGCGCAGTAAGTTGGAAATGTTCCAAACAAGACACCGTAGCGGATTCCACCACGGAAGCGGAATATATCGCAGCTTCGGAAGCAGCAAAGGAAGCAGTCTGGATCAAGAAGTTTGTCTCAGAACTTGGTGTGGTTCCAACCATTGATGAAGCAATACCGGTTTACTGCGACAACAATGGAGCTATTGCACAAGCGAAGGAACCAAGATCTCATCAGCGATCCAAACATGTGCTTCGCCGTTATCATCTGATCAGAGAGATTATAAGTAGGAATGATATACAAATTGAGAAAATTCCCACTGAATGGAATTTAGCGGATCCTTTAACTAAGGCCTTGCCTCAAAGCAAGTTTGAGGGTCATGTTAGAGCCTGTGGTATTTGGTACCGTAGCGATTGACATTAGGCCAAGTGGGAGTTTGTTAGTGATATGAGAGAAGTGTCCTAAGGCAATCGCCTTATGATTGTAATTATTTATTTTAATAAATGAATATTCACTATTTGAGTGTACATGTTTGTGTATTTGATTGAGATCTTAAACTCATTTACTGAATGTCCGCAATATAATTCACAGCATGAGAGAATTTATGATGAATTCACAACTAGTGATTATCTCTACATTTGTAATTGTGAAGTATTGAAATTGTTCCTAGTCGATGAATTGATAAATACGGATACTATCAATTCTATTGAGACTAGCATGGGTTATTCTCTAATCAGCTGATTCTCACTGGCTAGTGACATTGAGATGTCCGGAGATAAACATGTATGCTAGATAAGGGAACTAGTTCATTGGAGTGACTGGCTGTAAAACTTCATATGGTAGTCTATGTTGATGCAGTCTGGCCTTAATTGTTATTTTGGTGTTGACAACGATTTTAGTTTAGGTTAATGATGATGATGATTATGATTAAGTCCTAATCGGGGATTAGGCATGATATGGAGGATTCTAGCCTGGAGGGCTAGGTATTGGAAAAATCCTGACCTGGAGGGTTAGGTGTGGAAAATCCTAGCTTGGAGGGCTAGGTGTTGGAAAAGTCCTAATTCGGAAAGGTTGGGTGAAAAGTCCTAGCTTGGAGGGCTAGGTGAAAAGTCCTAACTTGGAGGGTTAGGTGCAAATTCCCATCCTGGAGAATTAGGTGAAAAAGTCCTGGCTTGGAGGGTCAAGTGCCTAGCTTGGAGGGCTAGGTTTGATGAAGTTCTAACTCGGAAGGGTTGGGTGAAAAGTCCTAGCTTGGAGGGCTAGGTGAAAAGTCCTAGCTTAGAGGGCTAGGTGAAAAGTCCTAACTTGGAGGGTTAGGTGCAAATTCCCAACTTGGAGGGTTAGATGGAAAATCCTTAGCTTGGAGGGCTAAGGTGGATGGAAACATAGCTTGGAGGGCTGAGATTGAGTCTCTGGATCGGTCTGGTGACCGATCAAAGATTTTGGCACGCTGCTGCTTCGTGGATCGGTCTAGTGACCGATCGAGCGATGACTGATCGGTCGGGTGACCGATCAGGGAGCACACAGTGAGGTTGGGAACCTACTGTGTTGCTCCTGATCGATCTGGTGACCGATCAGGGAGTATGCGTTTTACCGATTGACTGGCTCCTGATCGGTCTGGTGACCGATCAGGGAGCAAGCAGTGAGGTTGAGTTCACTTGCTGAACAGCTCCTGATCGGTCTACTAACCGATCAGGATCACTGTGCAGATCGTTCTATTGAACGATCCAGCTTCGCGGGCTCCTCACTAAGATCGATCAGGACGTAGCCTGATCGGTCTGGGGATGACCTGATCGGACTGCTGACCGATCAGGAAGATCCCTGGTCGGTCAGTTGACCGATCAGAAGGTCTAGCCTGCGAAACTCAAAAATCGCCCAATATAAGGGTGGATCGGTTAGGTGAACGATCCATGACCTGGGATCGGTCTGGTGATCGGTCCAGGAGAATCTCAAAGAGATCGCGATTTCTAATCGAGCATTGGGGATCGATCAGGACGAAGCCTGATCGATCCGGGACCTTCCTGATCGGTCTGGTGACCGATCAGGAGGCTCTCTGATCGGTCAGGTGACCAATCACTTTAATTCAAACTGCACTGTCAGACGTTCTGATCGCGTCTGAACACAACCGATTCGCTGCCACTTTCCTCTGATATTTGATATGCTGGTTGATTTGCTGCTCTAATACTCTGATTGAGTTTCAGGTGATAGGGGAGGATTCAAACACTCAAGGAGAAGTCAAAGTGAGCTTTCCTTGGAGCAAGTTTGTCCCTTTCTCCACACAGGTTGCAACGGCTGGATGCAGGACTGAGGCTGCTGACTGAAGCTTGGCTGAGGGAGCTCAGGAAGTTCAGTTAGGGTTCAGTGTAGCTGGCGCGTTTGCAGTGAGGTAGTTGTAGGCTGCTGGAGATGAGATCATCTGTCGCTTGGCGGAGAAACAAAAAGGAACGAGAGAAGCAGTGTTCGATACTTCTTCAGTTTTGTGCTCTTGAGTTCCTGGTTTTTGGCTCTACATCAAGCTTGCTGATCTTGGAGTTCTTCATTCATTCTGAGCAAGCTATTGAGAAGCAACCATCGTTTACTTGAGCGCTTAAAGGAGAAAACAAGAAGCTTGGAGTCCGACAGTGGGAAGACACGGAGAAGGGTTCTTGCGTGAGATCGCCACTGGGTGGAGCTCAAGGAAACTTGCTGTGTTTTTGTCCTTGCTAAGTGTTTGAGTAAGATCCTTCTTATTCTTTCATTGTGCTCATTCTATTTTATTGTTTGAAACAAACTGTGGGGAGGTTTCTCCACCGAGATGGAGGTTGTTTCATATCCGGTTATCACCGGGGCTTGATCTGCCGACGATCAAGGGATCGCCCACCTTAAGGGCACGCCAAGGAGTCCGGCAAGTTATCCCCGAACCTTGTAAAATCTTTTTGTTAGCGATCTTGCTAATCTTGCTAGTTAGGTTTTGGTTTTAGTTTCTGCAAGTTTTGTTTTTCCATACTTCCGCTGTGCTATTACTAACTTCAAGTGCAGAAATTTGATAACTCTTCCAAGAAGAAGTGATTGGCTATATTCACCCCCCCCTCTCTAGCCATCTCGTTCCCAACAAGTGGTATCAGAGCAAGGGGCTCTATACACGGCTTAACAACCGAGAGTTTTCAACAAGATGGCTTTGAGAGAAGGCTTCTCCACCTCCCGACCTCCATTCTTTGATGGCGCCGACTTCCAATATTGGAGATCAAAAATGGAATACTATTTGAAGATGGACATCCATACGTGGTTCGCGGTGAAGAAGGGATTCGTCCCTCCTAAGGATGATGAAGGCAAGGAACTCGAATCTTCACGATGGACTGCCGAACAAACAAGGAAAAGTGAAGCCGACGCGAAGGCGGTTGTCACTCTACAATGTGGCATGAACAAAGACCAACTCATCAAGGTTGGTCCCTTCACAAGTGCAAAAGACTTGTGGAACAAACTCATAGAGCTCCATGAAGGCACCCGAGACTCGAGGATTGCAAAGAGGGACTTGTTCCTCAATCAACTCCAAAATCTCTCCATGAAGGAGAATGAGTCGGTAAGTGAGCTCCATAGCCGGTTCAAGGAAGTCCTCAATGGACTTCATTCAATTGATGAAAAGGTCGAGAATCGCGACCTTGTGAGGTATGTCTTGAAAGCATTTCCAAGGAATGCTTTATGGTCATCCATGGTGGATGCCTACAAAGTATCCAAGGATTTATCTATTGTAAAATTAGATGATTTATTTTGTGAGATGGAATTGCATGAAATGGCTAACAAAGGCCCCAAGGAGAAGGGGATTGCCTTAGTTGCAGGGGATCGAGTCACTAAGAAGAAGAAGGAGAAGAAGAAGGAGAAGGAGGTCTCATCATCTTCATCTTCTTCCGAATCCGAATCCAACTCCGAGGAGGATGGCAGCGGCTCTTCTTCATCCGAAATGGCCAACTTTGTGAGGAGGATGATGCGAAGAGACCGACGTTTCAAAAGGAGAGGTAACACTAGTGAATTCAAGCTTGATAAGAATAATGCATCTTGCTTTGAGTGTGGTAGGAAAGGACATTTCAAGAATGAATGTCCGAAGCTTAAAAAGGAGGAGAAACCCAAAAGAAAAGAAGAGAAATCCAAGAGGAAGAAGAAAGCTTTGAAGGCTTCTTGGGATGAGTCATCCTCTAGTTCATCCGACGATGAGAAGGAGGAGAAGAGCACAAGGCAAGTGGCTCTCATGGCTCTTGGAGAGGAGAGCAGTGATGAATCTTCAAGCTCCTCAAACGTGGCTTCATCATCTTCGGATGATGGGAGGTAACTTCTCCCGAGCTTGAAAAATGCTATAGAGCAATTGCATGTTTAACTAGTATGCTTAAGAAATCCAAAAACATAGTTAAAGTATTGCAATTAGAAATTGATCAATTGAAAGCTTCTAGGGATGATAACATTGATGATTTGCATGTTGAATTACTAGAAGATGAAATTAAATCTTTGAAACATGAGATTGTAAGCTTGAAATCCTCTAAGGTTGAGGAAATCAGTGATTTGCATGATAGTGAGTTAGTGGAGGAAAATCAATCATTGAAGAGTGAAGTTGAGAAGCTCAAGAATATTCTTGGGAAATTCTCAAATAGCTCTAAGACCATAGATATAATTTTAAATGCCCAAAGAGCGGTTTACAATAGGGCCGGTATTGGTTACCGCCCTAAGGAACCCTCTTTTGTATCTCTCATGTCTAGGACTGACATGAGACAATCTAGGACACCCAAAATCCAAAAGAAAGTTGTCAAGGCATGGGTGCCAATGTCATGCTTAGTTGATGCTTTAGGTCCCAAGGTTTAGGTACCTAAGACTTCTATTTTTTGAATTGTGTAGGTTATGATTGAGGGGGAGCATCTATCAACTTGGTTTGTTGATAGTGGATGCTCCAAACACATGACCGGGGATAGATCATTGTTTACCACATTTCACAAGAAGAGTAGAGGTAATGTATCATTTGATAACAATGGTAGCCTTAAGGTCATAGGAATATGAGACATTCAAATATCCGAATGTCTTAGATTCTCAAATGTCCTTCTAGTCAAGGGGATGAAGTTTAATCTCCTAAGTGTGAGTCAATTGTGTGACACGGGTTACACAATTGACTTCCAACCAAGTCAATGTCTAGTTAGACAAAATGACACCTTGGACACGGTACTAGTAGGAGCAAGAGTAGACAATATTTATCAAGTTTCATTTAAAAGTGCTACTAATGCTTTTGCTAAGTGTTTCATGTCAAAAGAAGAAGAGTCCACTCTTTGGCACCGGAGACTAGCACATGTGAACATGAAGAACATCCGGAAGTTGGCCAACAAGGGACTAGTTCGAGGCTTACCGAGCATCAAGTATGGAAAAGATAGATTATGTGATGCGTGTCAAATGGGTAAGCAAACAAAATCTGCACATAAAGGTAAAAGCGCTGTAAGTACTTCCAATGCATTAGATTTACTTCACATGGATCTATTTGATTGTAGTACTATCATATCATTGAATGTAAGTAGATATTGCTTTGTTATCATTGATGATTTCACTAGATATACATGGACTTTCTTTTTAAAACATAAGGACCAAACCTTAGATATTTTTATTTCTTTTTGTAGAAGAATTGAAAATGAAAAATCATCAACAATTAAGACAATTAGAAGTGATCATGGAGGGGAATTTCAAAACCAAAGGTTTCTAGAATTTTGTCAAGATAAGGGTTATAGACATGAGTTCTCTACTCCTAGAACACCACAACAAAATGGTGTTGTAGAGAGGAAGAACCATGTTCTTCAAGAGGCTGCACGAAGCATGCTTAATGAGTACTCACTCCCGAGTTACTTATGGGCTAAAGCTGTAAATACAGCTTGCTATGTGCAAAATCGAGTTCTCATCCATAGGTTTTTAGGAAAGACTCCCCATGAACTTTGGTTTGGGAAACCACCTACGGTTAAACACCTTAGGGTGTTTGGTTGTAAGGTGTTCATCCTAAACACCAAGGATCACCTTGGAAAGTTCACGGCAAAAGCTGATGAAGGGATACTAGTCGGGTACTCCCTCGTTAGTAAAGCCTACCGAGTCTACAACAAGAGAACTAGACTAGTTGAAGAGTCTTCTGATGTGGTTTTTGAGGAAATTTCAAAATCAATTGACCAATCAGAAAATATAGGAGGAGCTCAACTTGAACTTAGGAGACTAAGTTTGAAAGAAACTCCAAGTGTTGTTGATGGTGATGAGTCTGATGACGGTGAGCCTAGACAACTCATTGATCAGCCGGATCCTGAGGCTAAATTTGTGTCTAGTGAATCTATTCAAGAAGCACCACCAACACCAAGGCAAACGAGACTAGCCTCTAGTCATCCCCAAGACCAAATTGTTGGAGACATCCATCAAGGGGTTAGGACTGGATCATTCTTCCGGAATGAGGCTAATGAAGTTGCTCTAATTTCCGAAATTGAACCTAGAAAATTTGATGAAGCATTAAATGTTCCCGATTGGATTATCGCAATGCAAGATGAACTAGGTCAATTTGAGAGGAGTCAGGTTTGGGACTTAGTCCCTAGACCTAAGAAGACCACCATTATTGGGACCAAATGGGTCTTCAAAAACAAATTAAACCACAAGGGAGAAATCATTAGAAACAAGGCACGCTTGGTAGCCAAGGGCTACAGTCAAGTTGAAGGTCTTGATTATGATGAGACTTATGCTCCCGTGGCACGATTAGAGTCCATCCGATTGATGCTTGCATTTGCAGCACACCGTGGCTTCAAATTATTTCAAATGGACGTTAAATCGGCCTTTCTAAATGGGTTGATTAGGGAGGAGGTCTATGTCGAACAACCTCCGGGGTTTGAGAGTACCGAATATCCAAACCACGTGTTCAAGCTCAAAAAGGCACTCTATGGCCTTAAACAAGCACCCCGGGCTTGGTATGAGCAGTTGTCGACATTCTTGATTGGAAAGGGTTTCGTTAGAGGTCAAATAGACCCTACACTATTTCTACGAAGAGATGGTGACAATATATTTGTAGCCCAAGTGTATGTCGATGACATAATTTGTAGCTCAAACAACAAGGGCTATTTACGTGAATTTATCGGACACATGGAGAGTGAGTTTGAAATGAGTCTAGTGGGAGAGTTGACTTTCTTCCTCGGACTAGAAATCAAGCAAACTCGCGATGGCATCCATGTGCACCAATCAAAGTATACACATGAAATGCTTCGGAAATTCAATATGAGTGATTCGAAAGAGGTAACCACTCCCATGGCTACATACACGAGATTAGATAATGATGAGAGTGGTAAACCCGTTGATCTAACTCAATATCGAAGCATGATAGGTAGTTTGCTATACCTCACAGCTAGTCGACCAGATATACTGTTTGCTGTAGGTATGTGCGCAAGGTATCAAGTCTGTGCCAAGGAATCTCACCTAACTGCTGTTAAGCGAATTTTGAGATATCTCAAGGGTACAATTGGTGTAGGTCTTTGGTATCCCCGTACCGAATCTTTTGATTTGATGGGCTATACGGATTCTGACTACGCTGGATGTAAGTTGGACCGGAAAAGCACTAGTGGAGGCTGCCAATTCTTAGGATCGTCTCTAGTAAGTTGGTCGAGTCGGAAGCAACATTGTGTTGCTCTTTCCACTACCGAGGCAGAATATATCGCCATGGGAGAGAGTATATCACAATTGTTGTGGATGATCCATACCTTAGAGGATTATGGTTTAAGTTACAAGGGTGTGCAAGTGTTATGTGATAATATTAGCACAATTAACTTAACCAAGAATCCGGTCCATCATTCTAGGACGAAACATATTGAAGTAAGACAGCACTTCATTAGAGATCATGTAGCTAGGGGGAACATCATACTCTCACATGTGGAGTCAAAGTCAAACCTAGCCGACATTTTCACTAAACCACTTCCCGAGAGTGAATTCAGTTTCCTAAGACGGGAATTGGGAATGTGTCGTGTTTCATGATGTTCAAATTATGGTCAAAACCCTTCATGATGATTTCAAATTGTTAGGGAACAATTGGGTAACTTTGGGAACATCTCACACAAACTATAAGGGTTACCAAAATATTTTTGTTTGCTAGATATGGGGTGAGATGTTAGGTTCAACTTAATTTCTCAAAATGCCATTGCATCACTTGAGGAATTAAGTTGACGAGATAATAATCACGGTGGTGACCAAGTATGGGGAAAACCATTGCATAACATATGTGTATATGGCTCTATGATCATACTTGGACATTCCAATCAAGGCAACTTGATTGGAAACTTGAATTTGGAGTGAACTTGGTTGAATTTGCTTGATTGATTGGTGTTTGAGTTTGATTCCATTTAGATGGGTCAAAGTGTTTGTTGAACCTATAAGGACTTTAGATTCTTGTTCAAGAATCAATTTTAGTCATAAGGACCTGTCTAAGTTAGACAAAATCCATCAAAGATCGTTTGGGAATTTCAAAAATTTTGAAACTGAACATTTCAGGTCGTATCAGGAACCCTGATCGGTCACCGGACCGATCAGGCATAGGGCTGATCGGTCCCTAGACCGATCTGACTCCTTCCTGTGCCGTGATCTCCAGTAATCTGACTAAGTGTGCTGAGCTAGCCTGGATCGGTCTCCGGACCGATCTGGCACCCTGTGGGGATCGGTCCACAGACCGATCAGGGAGCTCAGAGGTTTCTCTTCGGACCCTACTGATCGACTCCTGATCGGTCACCCGATCGATCAGGAGCAAGTCTGATCGGTCATCCGACCGATCAGGACCATGCCAGTCCGATCAGGCTGTATCCTGATCGGTCGGGACGCGATCAGATCGAACGGTGATCCAATCAACCGCATTAAATTCTGGTTGGTGGACCGATCCACCAACCGATTAATTTCGCAAAACCCCTCTTCAGCGCCGAACCCTAGCGCCGATTCTTTGTCTGCTTGAGCGGAAAACCCTCTCCTGCGTTTCTTCCACCTCGTTCACGCGAAGGTTTCTCGGGTGTGTTCTTCCGTCCGCGAGTTCCTGTGAACTTCTTGTGTACTCGAAGACGCCTACATCTCTGCTGTGTGCTGCGAGCATCTCCCGTGCACCCTCATCTTTCTCAGTCTTGCAATCTCTTCAAACAAACTTTAATGGCGCCTAAGTAAGATTTAATTTCAGTTTTCCTTTCACAACAGCTCTTAGAATATATGTTTGGGACGCTAACCAAGTTTTGTTCTTATTCTTGCTGTTGTGCCGTGACTTACTGCCGTGGACTCCCATTCCAACCAAATGACCAATTCTTCACTTATTCACTACCCTATTTTGATCTTGATCGAATCTATCCTTTGATTGGGTATTATCTATGATGATCAATTCTTGTTTTATTGTGCTTCATCTTATATCATGATCAATTCAAATCTCATTAGAAAATCTACAAAGGGAAAGGAGGTAGCGGAGGGAAGTTCTAGAGAGAAAATCTCTTCAGTCCCTCAGAGGCCTCCACTCCCTCAACTTACTCGGTTTCAGAGTCCTGGTCTTGCCTTCAAGTTCCAGTGGCACAACTTCAAGTTAATGCCATGTCGAACTATCGATCATACCTTCATCTATGAACATTGCCCAAACATCCAACACTTTGTCACATATTATAATCTCCAACCTAATCTCTATCTTGAGAGACCGATCAATCTTGACTTGGTCTCTGAATTCTACAACAACATGATATGTGGAGCAGGCACTGGGTGGAGCACGGGATGGCAAACCCGTGTTGCCGGTGTTGATCTTGAATTCAATCAATCTATCTTCACTAATTTTCTCGGGTGTCGCAGGTCGAATAGTGATTTTTATCTCTACCCTTCTCCTCCTAATCCTCTTCCAGTTCCTTTTGATGGAGTGACACCGGATTCCATCTACGAGTATTTTTTGGGCCATCCCAGGCCACAGGGTTCTGATGAGCGCACTCATGGCTTTCCCACTTTTCCCGCTCTTCGTCTTTCCCCTGCTGACTATGTGTTGTTTAAAATCATCACAAATTATCTCCTTCCTACTACTACGAAACACCATGATGAGATACATCCATTCCACTGCGTGATGCTTTATGGGATGCATCAGCAGTTAGATTTTGACCCAGTGGCTTCGGTTTATCTTTCTATCCTCACCCATAGTATGCCATTATCTCTGTCAGTCTACATGCCATTCGGCCATATCATCACTGCCTGGCTGGAGTCGGTTGGCATCGACGTCTCACAGGGCCAAATCGTGCCGATGAATCGACGAGACTGTCGCCTGGATCGTCGTATGATTGCTCAGTCTGGCATTGTTCTCGGGGACGAGGGGCTGAGGTGGAAGAGTCGCAACCGAGTGGGGGAGTCATCGCACGCAGTTCATGCCCAGGAGACGCCAGATATTACTGCACATTATGGTGAGTGGGCCCCTGACCTCAGTTGGCAGGTTGCGGAGATAGAGCGAAAGATAGAAGGCGAACTACACATCTCCGAGCTTTGGCAACAGGAGGTCCGCTCCGAGTTCCAGTCTTTTGATCGCCGAGTTGATGCCATAGCATCTGATGTCTCTGAGATGGACGCATTCCAGGACAAATGGTGTGAAGAATGGTATCACTATACGTTTCCTGATGGTGCGTCCCCCAGTGGCCCTTCACCCGAGGATATCATATGTATTGATGACTCTGATGACGATGTTGTATGACTTTTGGGCTGTATGCCCTCTGACTTGGTTATTGTGACCTTGTGTCACAAGTATTTTGCTACTTGTTTGGATGTTTTCATGCTTTGACTTATCTGACATGCTTTTCTATTTTGAGTATATTTATTGTTGATGCCATGTTGATTATGTGCCTTTATCTGTATGATTGTTCGATTGCCATATTCATGCTTACATTGCCATTACTACTTGATACTTATGAATATTATGGCATGGTTTATATTTCATACTCATATGATGCATGTGATTGCTATGTCTTGCTATACTTTTTCATATGTGCTCATATGATTATTCCATAAACTATCACATTTTTGATGAGTTGGGATACCTCTAGGGTTGAGGGGGAGTTTGTTTTAATCTTAACAGTCCCTCTAGCCCCTTTTTGGTGTTCGACAAAGGGGGAGAGTGTGGATTGGTTAAGTTTAGAATGATCTTGTTGTAGGGGGAGGATCTGGATTCCCCTATGATTCTAAAGTTGGAATATTATTTGAGAATCCCTAAACTTAAAATCGGGTTGTCAAACAACAAAAAGGGGGAGATTGTTGATGCAGTCTGGCCTTAATTGTTGTTTTGGTGTTGACAACGATTTTAGTTTAGGTTAATGATGATGATGATTATGATTAAGTCCTGATCGGGGATTAGGCATGATATGGAGGATTCTAGCCTGGAGGGCTAGGTATTGAAAAAATCCTAACCTGGAGGGTTAGGTGTGGAAAATCCTAGCTTGGAGGGCTAGGTGTTGGAAAAGTCCTAATTCGGAAAGGTTGGGTGAAAAGTCCTAGCTTGGAGGTTGACAGAACCCTAAACTATGTGTCACGAATGTGGGTCTACCAAATTTAGATATGAATGAATGAAATGCTGGAATGATAACTGCTGGAAACCCTTTTTACAACCAAAAGCATGAAAATGTAATATAGGGGCCACAAGTCGTATTTTTCTCAGGGACTAGTTGAAGGTTTGTTTCGTACTTGTATTTAGGTGTCGTTTGTGTTTTCGGGTTTCAAATAAAGATTTGGGTTTTGGGTTCAATTAGAAATGAAAAAGCTATGAAAAGAAAAGAACCTTGCTGGACAAAATTGAAACTAGTCAATCTAATCTAAAACAATCTGAAATCACATGCAAGTCTTATGCAAATGCAAGAGATTCAAAACAATTCTCCTCAATCTAAATGATTTGACAACAGGGTAATTTCCGAAACTCACTTGATCCAAAATTTCAGCAACCAAAAACTAATATGCATAAGTGAAGCTTGAAGTCAAAGATGAGCTGGTTGTTTTCAGGAATGCAAGCTCTAAGCCCCTGAAGTATCTGCCGAACTACACTTAGCATAAACCATGCAATTACACAACTTGATACTCATGGGGGAGGCTTATGTACCGAGACTGAGCTAAATATTGAACTCTAAACTAATGTGAGGCAGCTGATGAGATGAATGGATGTGAAGCAAACAATTAAACTGCAATCTTCAGAAGCTAATGAATGTGCAGAAATAAATGACTCCAGTTCAGAAATATAACATGCAGAATTTCAGAAGTGGGCTCCAACCAATTCAAGCAACTAAAATTCGCAATGCACTTGTGAAGACTCAATGCAAAAATGCAGAAATCAGGGAATGCCTTGTGAAATTCAGAAATGATTTGGATGTTAAAACCACAAGCATCGGCAATTAATTGCTTTCAGCTAATGTTCTGTAAACTTCCTTAGAATTGAAACCTAATTGATGCAAATTCCGAAATTACAACTGAACTCACAGGGATGCGAATTGATACATGATCATGGAACTGATACACAACCACTAGGCTGAATTTAAGAATCTGCAAATCTGTAAACAGGAACTTGATGTGCAGGAATGTACGAGCTTGATGTGCAGGAATGTATCAAATTGCAACAATACTGATGTGTATGGATTCAAATAATTCAGAAACAAACTCAGGGCATGTATGAATGCGGATCCTAGATTTCGAATGCAGGAATTCACTGGCAGAACACAAGGTTGAAATAGATGCAGAATTTGAACTGAATTCTTTTCTTTTGCAGAAACAGAATTTGGCACACAAGCAATCGGGCTGAGTCCAATTCGCAGAAATAGATACCAGGGTTTTGGAAATGAAACAATCTGAAAAGTAAATTCAGAAGAAGAAACTAAATACAAGAACTGATAGAAAGGAAGAGAGCTGATACGCCATGCTGTAAATGGAGAACAAACACAGTAACTGAAAAATCTGATACGCAAGAAATTAATGCAGCAAATCACTGAAATTAAAGATAACTATCCACTAAACATATTCCCTAGCTGTTGAACTAGAAGATTTGAATCCTAATTAAGCAGAAACCAACCAGAAACGAGATTAACCAAATCTGAAATTAACATAAATGAAATTCCAGCAGTAATGAAATATTACAACTAATAAACGAAAATAACTAAGAAATCTAAACATCGATCTCTTCCCGAGCTCGAATGCTTCTTGGTCGTCAAGCAAGAGTGAGCCTCGGACCCGCAAGCTCAGCAAATCAATGGAGAAACGACCTCTGCGAAGCAATCCAGCTCACAGTCTGTGCCAAGCTGAATTGCCAATCGATTTCTTCAATCTTGCCTTGTCCAATCGCGCGGATGATGGGGGGATGAACCAAACACTCCAGGGAACCCCTCTGGATAGCTCGGATGGATGGAGGATGGATCAAAACTGAGATTGAAGCAATGAAGGACAGAGTTGCGGAAACCTCGCAACAACTCTGTTTTGGCCAATTCGGAGCTGGAAGTTCACCGAAGCAGCTCCCCAATGATCTAGCACTCGATCTAGATGAGAAATCGAGGGGTCGCGCCCCTTGGATTGAAGAAAACTAGCTAAAATTGAAGAACAGCTGAAAGAGGAAGGACTGCGGCGGAGACGCGACCAGGAGAAGGTAGGCTGTGTTTCTGATTAAATAGGAAATAATGGACGGCTCAGATTGCTTTGATGAAATCCAATGGTAGATCTTGATCTGATTTGAGCCAAACTTTTATGATGATGATATGGGGTCAGGATCTGCCTTGTGGTAGCTCGGATCCTCCAGATATGCAACGGATGGTCCAGATCAACTCTATCTGTGAATGGACGCTCTAGAGCCCTCCTTGCTTGATCCAACGGTTGATTTAGCTCTGATTGGGATGAAACCTTCAGATCTTGATCATAGAGCCTGATCAACCCTAACCCTAGCTCGGATTGCTTCAGATCGTCCCGGATGGCTCAGATCTAGCCGCTCTTGAATCGGACGGCCCGGATTAATCGTAAGCTTGATAATTCGATCCGGTTCACATCCAACTCAAGTTTGACCCAGTATGCCCTAGGTCCAGGATCCTTTCTTGCCTACAAAAATATATCAGAAAATTAGTGGCCAAATAATCCAAAAATTGTGTAATTTTGTAATTAAGTCCAAAATAAGATAAAGTTCCAAAACCTAGGGTAAAATCATAATTAAGCAATAAAAACATGGGTCAAACATGGATTTTAACATCTAAAATAATCACAAAAATGGTACTTATCAACTCCCCCACACTTAACCTTGAGCGTCTCGCGAAACAACTAAATATTTATCCCTTAGGTTTTCTAAAGCATAATTAGAAGCAAATGAAAAGAAATTACCTAAGGTTGTCAATTCTCATAAATCTAAGCTCTATGGATTACTATCTTGTCCTTAAATCAATAACTTAGCCTTTTTCATCTATCATGAGTCATTGAGATGAATTCAACTCTCTAGCCTTTCAAGGAAAAATTTGGTGGCTCTCTCTTAAGTTCTAAGTTGATGATGGAAGTGGAGCTCACTCTTACACACATGTTTCTTGCACTACCATAGGCTTGCTTATTATCTAATCTCCACCATTAATCATGAATAGGATCAACAACTATAAAAACAAATCAAAGACATAGAAAATGACAAGAAATTGAATAAAAACCAAGAAAAATGGAAACTTGATGGAGTGGGAGACTTGGTTGCTCAAAAATGTTTCCAATGTGCTTTGCCCCATCTTGACAGTCCTCTAATGATATCAAAAGTGTGGTAAAGTCAGATTTGAGTAATGGCCTTTGATTTGGATGAAAAACCCTTTCTTTACTTCCTTGTGCCAAGTTGCCTATTGCGTGCCAACTTCACTTCTTTCTTCTCTTTTCTGAT
This sequence comes from Boesenbergia rotunda, assembly GCA_024364735.1. Lineage (NCBI taxonomy): Eukaryota > Viridiplantae > Streptophyta > Magnoliopsida > Zingiberales > Zingiberaceae > Boesenbergia > Boesenbergia rotunda. Next base: position 55,239 of record JAGFNQ010007661.1, on the reverse strand, counting down.
CTTTCTCTTCTTCTTTTATCCTCTAGCAAGGTCAGATTTGTAGTGGAGCAAAACTTTTAATTCGGATCAGAGAACTTCAATGATTTTCAATGCCAACTCAATTGTGTCCACTTGGTTTCTTCTTTTCTTTTCTTTTCTCAAACTGTTTTTTTCTCAATCTTCTAATTGATCATTTCAGATTTCTCAAAGCTCTGATTTCTCCATATCAGTTGGCATTAACTATCAGTGGAGAATCTCAATTGTTCCATTCGAAAATCCTAATCAGCATGTTGAATTTCAACCTTAGCCTTCACTGCTTTTCCTTTCCTACTCTGATTCCATTCAATTGCCTTTACTCGAAATCTGCTCACCTAGAGGTTGAATTCAGCTGAAAATATTCTACCAGTTCTGTTCAGATGCAGCAAAACAATTGCTGAATTAAAAAGACCAAATTCAGTTTGGTTTGATACAAAACTATGCCAAGACTGCTCAAGTTCCAAATCTGCTCAGCTGCAGATTTTTTTTCTCATTCAAATCAGCCTTTGGATTCAGATCCCATCCATGTTTCTCTCATTCAGCAGTTTAAAATCTGCTCCCAAGAAGTTGAATTCAGCTGAAAACATTCGGCAATTCTATTGAAAACCAGATTTCTGCCTAGATTTCTGCCCAGCTTAAAAACTGCCTTGTATGATATGGAAACCAGAATTCTGCCCAGATTTCTTCTGTTGTTTTCAGATCTGTCCAGCTCCACAAACCATTCAGCAAGACGTGTTTGAGTTCTAAGCAAAAACACCTGCAAATCCAAGCATTCCAACCAAAACATGCTATCCATCCGACCAAAACAGATTTGTTGTTTGTTGTTTTTTTTTTTTGTGTGCCACTTGATCTTCAAAGTGATGAGCAAGAATTTAGATGCTTCAATTGTTGTCTTCCTCAACTACTTCTTCTTGCTTGAACTTAATACCAAACTAAACTCAATTGGCACATTTTTTTTTTTCGAAATGAAGTGCTTCCTTGATACCAAATCTTTCCAAAAAGCTAGTCACTCCCCCACACTTAAATCTTTGTCCGTCTCGGGCAAAATAACATTAAGAAACATTCCAAACAACAAGTCTATAGAAAAGTGAGGGTAAGAGTAGAAAATAAGTAAAGAAAAATGGAATGAAATGATTATTGCTAAAATGGATATGGAAAGGTAAACAAATAGATTAGCCTTTATAGATGTGATCCAATCATTGAAATATGATTTTGAAAGAACCTAAGCAAGTTCTAGAGTACAGTAACATGTATGTGTCACAAATATAAGGCTAAACCTCACTAGGTGCAAATGATTCATCTCAACTCCTCAATTAAGAATCTAAAGCAAGTAGTACTCAAGCATCCAAGAATTCATCCATTAGCTCAAACTCTAAGTTTTAACAACCAAATTTAATTTATTTTCCAAAAGATTCTAAAATGCTATGGAGATAACCTAGAGGGATACTTTTATTTCTACTCATGCAAGAGAAAGTGACAAAAGAAATAACATGCATTTATTTACAAGGACTCAGTTCAAAGGAAAATTCTAATTCTAGGAAGCATGGAAATGAAAAATAAAATAAAAGAAAATACAAGAAAGAAAAAAAAAATCTCCCCTTTATTCTGGTGGGCGGAGTCTATCCAGAAGTAGCTTCCATCTTGGTAGTGGAGGACCATGGGTAGTTGGGAGAATTAGGACTCCCCCACACTTGAACTTCACAAAAAATTTCTCTGGTGGCCTAAGGCGATTCAGGTTCAAGAGCCATTCAAGGGATGGAGTGCTTTTAATTAAAGTCAGATCATCTCCTCCTTCTTGATGCCCTGCAGAAGTCCTTCCAGGAGGCTGAAGTCTGTTCAGTTGGAGCACCCACTCCTGGAGTCTTCTGGACCCTGCAAAACAATGTAATACCTCTCTCAAGTGTACAGGGTCAGAAAGAAATGATATAAGTTCAGTCTCTGCATCAAATGAATCCAAAACTGCATCATGTACAATTAAATCAAATTCTGGTGCCTCAATAAGATTTTCAAAATTATTTCCTACCAAATTTGCATCCAGATATTCATCACAAATAAAGAAATCAATTTCTGGCTCATCAATAGAAATTTCACAATTATTTTCAATCAAGGGTGTATCAAGTAATGTGGCACAGCCAATGAAATCAATATCAGATATCTCCATGAGTTTTTCACATTCAACCTCAGCATAAGATATAGCAAGAGATTCATCAAAATAAATAACATCCATTTCAGGCACTTCTAAAAATTTTTCACTATCCATATCCATAAAAGATGTATTAAGTGATTCATCATAAAAACTACATCAATTATGGGTGCCTCTAAAATTATTTCGCAATTCATATTTACAATGGATGTGTCAAGTAATGCATGATGATCAATAAAATCAATGTTTGGTACCTCTATTGGATTTTCACAAACACTTTCTACACAAGGTATATCAATAAATTCATCAGAATCAATAACATCAGCACTAGGTACCTCACTGCAGTTTTCTGAAGAAAGAGGAGAAATACTTACCTGAGCGTGCTGGAGAATACCTGGAGGTTCTACAGGGGTAGATGTATCCATGGCTTCCTCCTGGTCTAGTACATGCTCCTCTTCAGCCTCAGACTCTGGTGGACAATCAACTGGTGATCCTTGGGTGCTTGCTTCCACCATGCAAGTCCCTACACTTTCTGGTTCATCTTCTGAATCTTGTGGTGGTCCCTGGGGCTTAGTGCAGTCCCCTACACCTATGGAATCATCTCCTATGCAAGTTTCCTCTGTAATATCTGCAACAATAATGTTAGAAAAATTAGGACCATCAATAATACTATCATCAGAAACTAAAAGTCTAGAATGGTCCTGTGGAGCTTCAGTTTCTTCTTCTGGAGCTGAAAAATTTGGCAATGGATTTTGAGTAGGAGTCTCCGGAGGAATGTATGCTGTAGGTGCCCAGACTTTGATGAGTACGTCATCTTCTTCTTCTTCTATCAAATGTGCAAGATTACTTGAAGAAGGACTTGGCCATGCGCTAGGGTCACCTTGAACTGATATAAAACCAACTCCGAGGGATTGTTCTGATTTTTGGGCTTGCCTTTGTTTCTCTTGTTGATGATATAGTAAAACTTGTTGAACTATCTCCTCCACCCTTTGTTGTTGCATAACTTGTTGCAACATTTCCTCGACCTTCTGTTGGAGCACATTTCCTGCACTAGAACTCCCATAGCCTCCTTCGTTAGCATAGCTCCTTGACTGACCTTGAAAGGATGAAGTAGGCTGAAAATTTTGAGCTTGCTGATTTGGTTGAAAACATGGCTGTTGGGGCTGATTAAAGGGCTGATATTCTTGAAAACTTTGCTGGGAAATGTAGCCTTGAAAGTTCTGATTTTGAGCTGAAAAATTAGGTGGCGAGGGCTGAAAATTCTGCCCTTGAAACCCTTGACCGTAAGGCTGAAAATTTTGATTCAAGGGCTGTGTTGGCTGAAAATTTTGTTGGTTTTGAGCTGGAAAAATTGGAAATGATTGCAAGCCTTGCTGCCCTTGATTATATTGCTGGAATTGAGGTTCGAAATGCTGAAATGGTTGCTGAAAATGTTGAGAATTAGGCTGAAACGGGGGCTGAAAACTTTGACTTGATGGCTGAAAATTTGGTTGATTGGGCTGAAAATTTTGGAAAGGCTGCCCATTCTGAAAATTCTGGAAATTTGATTGAATTGGCTAAAAATCCGGCTGAAATTGTTGGAATTGCTGTGGTTGCTCGAATTGTTGTAATGGTGGCTGAAACTGAAAGTTTGGTTGCTGAAAACTAGAATAGGGCTGCTGGAAATCTTGATTTGGCTGCTGGAATTTCTGGAGAGGCTGAAATTGTGGCTGAGGTGGCTTAATCGGCCTCTGGTAAGTAGATGAATCACTGTTGGGTGTTAGTTGGGAGTCCAACTCCTTAACCCTACACTTCAACTCCACCAATGTCTCTTTTATCTCTGTCCAGAACTCTGGTGACCACATTTTGATCATACAGCCCTATCACAAAACAAACAAGAAAAAATGGCAGCAACCGTATATGAAAGATAAAGCAAAATAAAACAGAACCCAATGATATGTCAAAAAGCATACAAGCAAAAATCAAACAAATCAACTAGTTGCTTCCCCGGCAACGGCGCCAAAAATTTGACAGAACCCTAAACTATGTGTCACGAATGTGGGTCTACCAAATTTAGATATGAATGAATGAAATGCTGGAATGATAACTGCTGGAAACCCTTTTTACAATCAAAAGCATGAAAATGTAATATAGGGGCCACAGGTCGTATTTTTCTCAGGGACTAGTTGATGGTTTGTTTCGTACTTGTATTTAGGTGTCGTTTGTGTTTTCGGGTTTCAAATAAAGATTTGGGTTTTGGGTTCAATTAGAAATGAAAAAGCTATGAAAAGAAAAGAACCTTACTGGACAAAATTGAAACTAGTCAATCTAATCTAAAACAATCTGAAATCACATGCAAGTCTTATGTAAATGCAAGAGATTCAAAACAATTCTCCTCAATCTAAATGATTTGACAACAGGGTAATTTCCGAAACTCACTTGATCCAAAATTTCAGCAACCAAAAACTAATATGCATAAGTGAAGCTTGAAGTCAAAGATGAGCTGGTTGTTTTCAGGAATGCAAGCTCTAAGCCCCTGAAGTATCTGCCGAACTACACTTAGCATAAACCATGCAATTACACAACTTGATACTCATGGGGGAGGCTTATGTACCGAGACTGAGCTAAATATTGAACTCTAAACTAATGTGAGGCAGCTGATGAGATGAATGGATGTGAAGCAAACAATTAAACTGCAATCTTCAGAAGCTAATGAATGTGCAGAAATAAATGACTCCAGTTCAGAAATATAACATGCAGAATTTCAGAAGTGGGCTCCAACCAATTCAAGCAACTAAAATTCGCAATGCACTTGTGAAGACTCAATGCAAAAATGCAGAAATCAGGGAATGCCTTGTGAAATTCAGAAATGATTTGGATGTTAAAACCACAAGCATCGGCAATTAATTGCTTTCAGCTAATGTTCTGTAAACTTCCTTAGAATTGAAACCTAATTGATGCAAATTCCGAAATTACAACTGAACTCACAGGGATGCGAATTGATACATGATCATGGAACTGATACACAACCACTAGGCTGAATTTAAGAATCTGCAAATCTGTAAACAGGAACTTGATGTGCAGGAATGTATGAGCTTGATGTGCAGGAATGTATCAAATTGCAACAATACTGATGTGTATGGATTCAAATAATTCAGAAACAAACTCAGGGCATGTATGAATGCGCATCCCAGATTTCGAATACAGGAATTCACTGGCAGAACACAAGGTTGAAACAGATGCAGAATTTGAACTGAATTCTTTTCTTTTGCAGAAACAGAATTTGGCACACAAGCAATCGGGCTGAGTCCAATTCGCAGAAATAGATACCAGGGTTTTGGAAATGAAACAATCTGAAAAGTAAATTCAGAAGAAGAAACTAAATACAAGAACTGATAGAAAGGAAGAGAGCTGATACGCCATGCTGTAAATGGAGAACAAACACAGTAACTGAAAAATCTGATACGCAAGAAATTAATGCAGCAAATCACTGAAATTAAAGATAACTATCCACTAAACATATTCCCTAGCTGTTGAACTAGAAGATTTGAATCCTAATTAAGCAGAAACCAACCAGAAATGAGATTAACCAAATCTGAAATTAACATAAATGAAATTCCAGCAGTAATGAAATATTACAACTAATAAACGAAAATAACTAAGAAATCTAAACATCGATCTCTTCCCGAGCTCGAATGCTTCTTGGTCGTCAAGCTAGAGTGAGCCTCGGACCCGCAAGCTCAGCAAATCAATGGAGAAACGACCTCTGCGAAGCAATCCAGCTCACAGTCTGTGCCAAGCTGAATTGCCAATCGATTTCTTCAATCTTGCCTTGTCCAATCGCGCGGATGATGGGGGGATGAACCAAACACTCCAGGGAACCCCTCTGGATAGCTCGGATGGATGGAGGATGGATCAAAACTGAGATTGAAGCAATGAAGGACAGAGTTGCGGAAACCTCGCAACAACTCTGTTTTGGCCAATTCGGAGCTGGAAGTTCACCGAAGCAGCTCCCCAATGATCTAGCACTCGATCTAGATGAGAAATCGAGGGGTCGCGCCCCTTGGATTGAAGAAAACTAGCTAAAATTGAAGAACAGCTGAAAGAGGAAGGACTGCGGCGGAGACGCGACCAGGAGAAGGTAGGCTGTGTTTCTGATTAAATAGGAAATAATGGACGTCTCAGATTGCTTTGATGAAATCCAACGGTAGATCTTGATCTGATTTGAGCCAAACTTTTATGATGATGATCTGGGGTCAGGATCTGCCTTGTGGTAGCTTGGATCCTCCAGATATGCAACGGATGGTCCAGATCAACTCTATCTGTGAATGGACGCTCTAGAGCCCTCCTTGCTTGATCCAACAGTTGATTTAGCTCTGATTGGGATGAAACCTTCAGATCTTGATCATAGAGCCTGATCAACCCTAACCCTAGCTCGGATTGCTTCAGATCGTCCCGGATGGCTCAGATCTAGCCGCTCTTGAATCGGACGACCCGGATTAATCGTAAGCTTGATAATTCGATCCGGTTCACATCCAACTCAAGTTTGACCCAGTATGCCCTAGGTCCAGGATCCATTCTTGCCTATAAAAATATATCAGAAAATTAGTGGCCAAATAATCCAAAAATTGTGTAATTTTGCAATTAAGTCCAAAATAAGATAAAGGTCCAAAACCTAGGGTAAAATCATAATTAAGCAATAAAAACATGGGTCAAACATGGATTTTAACATCTAAAATAATTACAAAAATGGTACTTATCAGAGGTCTAGGTGAAAAGTCCTAACTTGGAGGATTAGGTGCAAATTCCCATCCTGGAGAATTAGGTGAAAAAGTCCTGGCTTGGAGGGTCAGGTGCCTAGCTTGGAGGGCTAGGTTTGATGAAGTTCTAACTCGGAAAGGTTGGGTGAAAAGACCTAGCTTGGAGGGCTAGGTGAAAAGTCCTAGCTTGGAGGGCTAGGTGAAAAGTCCTAACTTGGAGGGTTAGGTGCAAATTCCCAACTTGGAGGGTTAGATGGAAAATCCTTAGCTTGGAGGGCTAAGGTGGATGAAAACTTAGCTTGGAGGGCTGAGATTGAGTCTCTGGATCGGTCTGGTGACCGATCAGGGATTTTGGAACGCTGCTCCTTCATGGATCGGTCTGGTGACCGATCCAGCGATGACTGATCGGTCGGGTGACCGATCAGGGAGCACACAATGAGGTTGGGAACCTACTGTGTTGCTCCTGATCGATCTGGTGACCGATCAGGGAGTATGCGTTTCACCCATTGACTGTCTCCTGATCGGTCTGATGACCGATCAGGGAGCAAGCAGTGAGGTTGAGTTCACTTGCTGAACAGCTCCTGATCGGTCTGCTGACCGATCAGGATCACTGTGTAGATCGTTCTATTGAACGATCCAGCTTCGTGGGCTTCTCACTAAGATCGATTAGGACGTAGCCTGATCGGTCTGGGGATGACCTGATCGGACTGCTGACCGATCAGGAAGATCCCTGGTCGGTCAGTTGACCGATCAGAAGGTCTAGCCTGCGAAACTCAGAAATCGCCCAATATAAGGGTGGATCGGTCAGGTGAACGATCCACGACCTGGGATCGGTCTGGTGATCGGTCCAGGAGAATCTCAAAGAGATCGCGATTTCTAATCGAGCGTTGGGGATCGATCAGGACGAAGCCTGATCGATCCGGGACCTTCCTGATCGGTCTGGTGACCGATCAGGAGGCTCTCTGATCGGTCAGGTGACCGATCACTTTAATTCAAACTGCACTGTCAGACGTTCTGATCGCGTCTGAACACAACCGAATCGCTGCCACTTTCCTCTGATATTTGATATGCTCGTTGATTTGCTGCTCTAATACTCTGATTGAGTTTCATGTGACAGGGGAGGATTCAAACACTCAAGGAGAAGTCAAAGTGAGCTTTCCTTGGAGCAGGTTTGTCCCTTTCTCCACACAGGTTGCAACGGCTGGATGCAGGACTGAGGCTGCTGACTGAAGCTTGGCTGAGGGAGCTCAAGAAGTTCAGTTAGGGTTCAGTGTAGCTGGCGCGTTGGCAGTGAGGCAGTTGTAGCCTACTAGAGATGAGATCATCTGTCGCTTGACTGAGAAACAAAAAGGAACGAGAGAAGCAGTGTTCGATACTTCTTCAGTTTTGTGCTCTTGAGTTCCTGGTTTTTGGCTCTACATCAAGCTTGCTGATCTTGGAGTTCTTCATTCATTCTGAGCAAGCTATTTAGAAGCAACCATCGTTTACTTGAGCGCTTGAAGGAGAAAACAAGAAGCTTGGAGTCCAACAGTGGGAAGACACGGAGAATGGTTCTTGCGTGAGATCACCACTGGGTGGAGCTCAGGGAAGCTTGCTGTGTTTTTGTCCTTGCTAAGTGTTTGAGTAAGATCCTTCTTATTGTTTCATTGTGTTCATTCTATATTATTGTTTGAAACAAACTGTGGGGAGGTTTCTCCACCGAGAAGGAGGTTGTTTCATATCCGGTTATCACCGGGGCTTGATCTGCCGACGATCAAGGGATCACCCACCTTAAGGGCACGCCAAGGAGTAGGGGCAAGTTATCCCCGAACCTTGTAAAATCTCCTTGTTAGCGATCTTGCTAATCTTGCTAGTTAGGTTTTGGTTTTAGTTTCTGCAAGTTTTGTTTTCCCATACTTCCGCTGTGCTATTACTAACTTCAAGTGCAGAAATTTGATAACTCTTCCAAGAAGAAGTGATTGGCTATATTCACCCCCCCCTCTCTAGCCATCTTGTTCCCAACAGTCTACATATAGATATGTCAGTGAAGTTCTTACTGCAGCATAAGTGCGATGTTCCTTTGACTTGCGGTGTTCAAGTCATCTTGGTCATGGAGACTTATACTTTGACATCTTATGCAAGCATCTCCAAGGAGGTGTGGACCCAGGATGATTGGGTATAAGCCGAAGTGCCCGAAGATGTTTGAATAGCCTACAAAGGATTCACCACTCCTTGCGAGGAGATGTATACCCAAGGCCTATCGTCAGATTGTTACTCGAAGCCTCTGGCCAGAGCATGACATGTTCAGAGTATGAATCTCTTAAATACATGAGAGTAATTAGAATCCGTAGGACGAGAAAACGTTACTTGGGCTAGGTGTGACGTAGTCAGCCTAGTGGGGACTGACACACATAGACCATGTCCTGAACCAAGTGGGTATAATATGGTGAAGGGAATGGGGCACGATTCATTATAGCTGCTGAAGGTTTTCAGAATTGTTTTTGAGGTCAACCGTTGATCTTTCAATTAATCGGGGATCATGATGTACTACTAGGTGTCACTCATGATCATTCTATAATTGATTAATTATAGACGGCCAACATAAATCGAAAGCCTATTTAGTCACACACACTACGAGTAATCCGAGGGATTTAAAATGAGTTGAAAATTAGATTTTCCAATCAAGAGAGATTAAGTTTGGTTGAGCCAAACGCTAAGTCGAATCTGAATTTTTCAGAGACGCATCGGAAGCGTAAAATGGCTAAAGTCTTTTGAAGACATAATAGATGAATTAAATAAGTTTAATTCATTGGGGCTTGGCTTGGATGGGCCGGCCAAAGAGGGCCTCCATCCTCTTTGCTTGGCCGGCCACAACAAAGGGAGAGAACCAAGTTTTTGGTTCAATTTATAAAATAAACCAAGTGTGATTTGTTTTATAAAATTATGGATGATATAAATTTTTATATAATAAACCAAGGTTTGGATTATTTTTCATGGAAATTAAAATGAACCATGGATTGGTTTATTTTATAAAATCAATCATGGATTGATTTACCATGATAAGGAAATTTATTCCATACGAGAGAATAGACTTGATTGATTTTTTATCATGAATTAAAATATGATTTTAACCATGATATAAAATCAAACTTGGCATGATGGAATAAGTTATTCCATATTTGAGAGGCTTGATAGTTGAGAGGCCACTATATAAAGGACCCAAGGCAAGGCTTGGGCGATAATCGAAGAGACGAAGGCATAGGCTCTCTCCCTCTCTTTCTCTCCTTCTCTTCTCCCCTTCTTGCCGTGCGCCAACCAGCCCCAAGAAGGAGCACCAGCCGGCCATCCTTTTGTGGTTAGTCTTTCGACTTCTCTCTTGGTTTTTCTCGTTGCGTTCTCGGAGAATCTAGTAGTTCTCGAGAACACGAAACTCGTGGCTTTGCGAAGTCATCCCGAAGATACTCGGCGTGGATGCGAATAGAGGCGGAGCTTCCAAGGGACGCTTACGGTTGGATCTCGTCCCTTCCTTCGAGTTACGCGAGGTAATACATAAATTAGTTTATGTTTCTGCAAAATTTTAAATATATGATCATGTCTACACAAGATAAAATTGTATGCTTAGATGTGTGGTTAAATAATTTAAGAAATTATTTATGCTAAACCTTCCGCTGCACGTAATTATTTTTTTAAAATTACGAACCCGCATCCATGTCAACATGCACCCGGTCCCAACAGGTACGATAAAGGGTGGCATGGAGACAAGCTGGAGGCTTGTGTGCACCCAAGAGACCTTGGAGAGCAGGGACGATGAGCTGAGGGGCGTGGACTTTGAGGCATGCATGAAGGATGGCATGGAGGCTTGCGTGCAACCGAGGGACGGGAGCCAAAGATGAAGAGGTCGTGAAGGCAATAGTCGTGGCTGCTGATGAGGAGTCAGTCGAGTCGTGAGGGTACGAGTGTTGTGTGATTGTACTCGGGAAATCCTAGGGTTCGAGTGCGGAGTGAAGTGTACTCGGGAAGGGGCACCTAAGGTTTCCCCCAAGGGCAGTCAACTGATAAAACTCACAGAATGTTTTCGGAGCTGGACCAGTCGACTGGTAAATGGGCAGTCGACTAGTAACCTCGAAAACTAGCCGTTGGGTTAGCCGTTGGCTTACAATTAAGGCTAGACCAGTCGATTGGTAAATGGGCAGTCGACTGGTGGCGAGGGTATCAGGCCGAGTCCTATTTAAAGAGGACTTCATGGTGGCTGAAACTCTTGACGAAACAAGCTTGGTTAAGGTTTGTTAGTAGTCTCTAGAGTCCAGATATTGTCGAGGTGTTGTGGTGAGGTCTCCCCACCCACAAGGAGCGACAAGGGCTAGCCGGAGGTTATCCAGGGAGTGATCCACCGACAGATTCTTGGATTAGTCACGCTTAGGAGTGGATACCAAGTAAACCATTCTTATTAGCATTGTTTGTTTTCATTATTATTGTTTCCGCTTGTGCAACTAACAACGTAGGTACAAGAAGAATCGAAGAAACACTATTCACCCCCTCTAGCATACTGAATCAATCCAATAATTGGTATCAGAGCTTGGGTTGCTCTTGATTGGACTAACCGCCAAAGGAGCAAAGAAAGCTTGAGGAAGATGATGGAAGATAAGTTGGGGGAATGACATCTACACTCCACCTCCCTACGATCGCGAGAGCTTTGATTATTGGAGGATGCGGATGGAGGTATGGTTCAATATGGATTGGGATCTACTGATCATACTAAAATATCCATTTGAAGCTCCGAAGTATAAGCATGGAAAGAAGCTTCGACCAAGATATTGGACCAAAGAGCAACAAACGCAATCGAAGGCAAATGAGAAGGTAATTTCAATATTGCTTAAGGTTTTGCCTAATGATATAATTAGCGATGTAGGTGAATATCAAAATGCTCATGAGTTATGGAACAAGATGGTAGCATTCCATGAAAATCCTACATAAGTCCAAGAAGTAGAAGAGCCTAATGAACTGAGCTTAATGGTCCAAGAAGAGGAGAAGGACCAATCGGATGAGGAGAGGAACATCCGAAGAGGAGAAAAAGGAAAAAGAAATGGAATTGTCAATATCCGAAAAAGAAGAAGTGTCCACATCCTCAAGTGAGGAAGAAAGTGAAAAATTCTCCACATCAAGGATTGAGGGGGAGGAAAGGCTATCCTCAACACCGGAGCAAGAAGAAGTTAGTACCTCCACCAAAGCAAGAGCCAAAGACCACATTATATGCTTTGGATGCAATGAAAAGGGACACTACAAGGACAAGTGTCCAAAGGGTAAGAAAAAGGAGGTACACTCTAAACCCATCTCAATTCGATTAAATTCTAAATGAGGAAGCTCAAAAGAAAAGAGAGAAGATTCTATGTTTCACATGTGGAGAGCTAGGGCACTACCACACCAAGTGTCCAAGAAAAGGAGAGTTAAAGAAATTGGGACACTTGAGAAGATGGGAGAAAGAAGAAAGGAAGAAGAGAAGAAGCCCCCATCAAGGAGGAATTACAAGGGTAAGGGAGGTAATCCCTAATCGTAAATTTAAAGGCAATTCAAATTTAAGTTCATCCATGCATGCTAGAAATATGGAAAAATGCTTACTTGTGAAAATTATGGTTTTAAATATCATGACAAAAGTAGGGTTAATATTGTAGATCAAACCCCTAGAAATGTCATACATCATGAAAAATCAAAGACCTCTAGACCTAAGGATCAAGGAAAAAATCCCAAGAAGGGGAGGAATGTGCCTAGAAGGGAGGGTATGTCTAGGAATGTCCAAGGTGGACATGTGGATTCTAGGTTTAGGAACCTAGAAAGGGAAAACCAAGCTTTAATGGAAAAGCTTGATAAGTTAGAGAAAATCCTAGAGAGATTCACGGTTGGATCTAAAGGTTTGGATATGATGTTGGGTGGCTTAAACCGCACCAACAATAGATCGGGGTTGGGATACTGATCTAAGGTCTCCCATGCCAAGGGAAAGAAATATGCTAGGGTAACATATGATTATGATAAGAAGAGGGAGTCCAAAAATGGCAAGGGGGTGTCATTTAAAGGAAAAAGAAATGACTTAACCAAGGACAAGGTGTCTAAGGTTAAGAGGGTTGAGTCTGTAGGCCAAGAGTCACCGGGGGAACACCGGTGTGGTCTAGTGTTTGTTGAGTCGCCTAGGGAGGTGACTAGAGCTAAGAGTGTAAGGGGGAGCTCTAGAAGCCTTTGGGATATATGGTGAATAGACCTTGGGAGGGGGTGCTCCTAGAGGTCTAAATGGACCATGGAGTGTGCCAAAAGAATTGGAGATGGACTTGAGTCTCGATGAATAAATTGGAGATAGAAAACTCTGAGTTAAAAGAAAGATTTGGCACTGTATGCTCATCTGTTCTATCCGACCAACTAAAAACAGAAAATGAAAATTTGAAGAATCTAGTGGAGAAATTAGAAAATGATATTGCATGTTTAAGAATTAAAAAGAATTTTTATCCTGAAAATCTGAATTGGTATGTTAAAAATCATAAGGGTCAGCTTAGAAACCTCCTAGAAATTATATTCCTCCAAAGTTTTTGATTAACCCCGTAGATGAAAATTTATTTTGGGTCCTAAAATCAATATTGAATTAATTTTCTGGTATTTATGAAAAACAAAATTGACTAATATTTTTTTCTCTTTATGTCCTTTATCATTTGTTGTATTATCAAATGTTTTTAAGAGATTATTTCGATCTGAGTTTAGTAGAGAAAATTAATTTTATATTTTCCCTTCCCTATTTTTTTTTGTCCCATTTTTGCTATGATCAAAGGGGAGAGTAGTTCGTGGGAGATTATGTACATGATTGCAAAAAAAAATTTATGCTTAATTCTGTTACAATACTATTATTGTTTGTTGTTTATCCCTAACTAAACTTGGGTTGATGCATATCAAAAAGGGGGAGATTGTTGGTGCCCCGGTTGGTTTTGATATGATCAACCAAGTTAGGTTAGGTCCTGTTGGTTTTAATCCCTCTGCTAAGTGTGTAGGAGCTTCGGTACGGAGGAAGTCGAGCATAAGACGTAGCGGACAAGAAGGATTGTGCGGGGAAGTGAGCCGACGGGCTCGGTACAATCCGAGGGGCGCGGAAGCTGCGGAAAAGTACACCGGTGGAGCGAGAAGGATGTGCGCGGTGTTCGAGGGACGAGAAGCCGGGAGGAAGGACGCTCGAGGGGCGAAAGGCCGGAGTCGGGTTCGGGTGAGCCTAACTTCGGTTGGTCGGAAATCACCCAGAAGACGAAGAACTAAAAGACTGGTTAGTTTGACGATGCCAAACTGGGCACTCGCAAAACAAAGGATTTATTTGCTCGAAAAATGAAGGACATACTTGCTGGTAAGAAGAATAGAACCCACGACCTCAAAGATACAAGTGCTATGTGATTGTACTCGGGAAATCCTAGGGTTCGAGTACGGAGTGAAGTGTACTCGGGAAGGGAAACCTTAGGTGTGTGAGTGGGGCAGTTGACTAATAAAACTCACAGAATGTTTTTTGGGCTGGACCAGTCGACTGGTAAATGGGGCAGTCAACTGGTAACCTCGAAAACTAGCCGTTGGGTTAGCCTTTGGCTAACAATTAAGGCTAGACCAGTCGACTGGTAAATGGGCAGTCGACTGGTGGCGAGGGTTTCAGACCGAGTCCTATTTAAAGAGGACTTTGTGGTGGCTGAAACTCTTAACGAAACAAGCTTGGTGAAGGCTTGTTAGTAGTCTCTAGAGTCCAGATATTGTCGAGGTGCTGTGGTGAGGTTTTTTCACCCACAAGGAGTGACAAGGACTAGTCGGAGGTTATCCGGAGAGTGATCCACCGACGGATTCTTGGATTAGTCACCCTTAGGGGTGGATACCAAGTAAGTCATTCTTGTTAGCGTTGTTTGTTTTCATTATTATTGTTTCCGCTTGCGCAACTAACAATGTAGGTACAAGAAGAATCTAAGAAACGCTATTCACCCCCCCCCCCTTTAGCGTACTGAATCGATCAAACATTGTCGTCCTACCGTACTACCCCGCGGGAAGGAACATGTGAGAGCCCTTTCCAACTGGTCTATGGGGTTGAGGTCGTCATCACAGTAGTAGGGGAAGAGTCTACCCGACGACAATACTATCACAAGGGAGACAACGATCAGGAACGACTGATTGACCTATACCTCATCTCGGAGTTCGGGACAAAGCCGCGGCCTGGTGGGAAGCATATCGACGAAGAATGCTGCAAGCCTATAACCACCGGGTGATTGCTCGCAGCTTTGAAGTTTGTGATAAAGTCTAGAAAAGGATCAAACCGGTTGGCGACCCGGGGAAGCTGGAGCCACAATGGGACGGACCTTACGTTATCATCAAAAAACTCACCGGAGGTAGCTATTATCTAGAGGACAACAAAGGCAAGAGACTAGAAAGGCCCTGACACGCCAACCATCTACGCCCTTATTATACCCGGTGAGGTATTGCATTGTTCGTTTAACTGTTGTATTCTTTATTTCCACTGCTTAGAAGTTCAATAAATCAAAAAGGTAAATGGAATAATATGCGTAAAGCGATGAATCCCTAACTCTATAAAACCCTATCACCTCTCGGTGAGTAGGCTTAGCCTCGGAGCAACACATGCTTGGTTAAGAGCTGAAAAACCCTACTGCCTCTCGGTGAGTAGGGTTGGCCTCGGAGCAGCACATGCCCGGTCAAGAGCTACAAAACCCTACTGCCTCTCGGTGAGTAGGCTTGGCCTTGGAGCAGCACATGCCCGGTCAAGAGCTGAAAAACCCTACTGCCTCTTGGCGAGTAGGCTTGGGCTCGGAGCAGCACATGCCCAGTCAAGAGCTGCAAAACCCTACTATATCTCGATGAGTAGGCTTGGCCTCAGAGCAGCACATGCTCGGTCAAGAGCTGCAAAACCCTACTGCCTCTCGGTGAGTAGGCTTGGCCTCGGAGCAGCACATGCCCTGTCAAGAGTTGAAAAACCCTACTGCCTCTCGGTGAGTAGGCTTGGCCTCGGAGCAGCACATGCCCTGTCAAGAGATGAAAAACTCTACTGCCTCTCGGCTAGTAGGCTTGGCCTCGGAGCAACGAATGCCTGGTCAAGAGCTGAAAAACCCTACTGCCTCTTGGCGAGTAGGCATGGCCTCGGAGCAGCACATGCCCGGTCAAGAGCTGTACTTGACTTAAAGTGTTTTCCAAAAATTTCTAAGTACCTGACCTAAATTGTTTTCAAAAATTTTCAAGTACTTGACTTAATCCAATTTCAAAATTGTTTTTAAGTACTTGACCCAAACTGTTTACAAAAGTATTTCTAAGTACTTAAACTCAAGCTATGTTCAAAATTTTTCTAAGTATTTATCTTAAATAGAAAAGTTTCTAAAGTACTAAAGAGACTGAAATTTGTTATTAGAAAATTTTCTAATAAGTTATTGACTTAAATTTTTCTACGTGTAAAGTTTCTAAGTATACAAACCAAAACTTTTTTTGACCAAAATTTCTTTTGGAAAATAGTTTCTAAAACTTCTGTTGAAAAAGTTCTAAGTGTGGAAAAAAATCAATTCCATTTTAGACTTAGAAATTTTTTCAAACCCCACGAACTTTTGCAAAACCTAGGGGGAGATTCCTTCCGGGGGTAGGAAACTAAACTGTTATATCACTTGTTTTTAACTTAACTTTTTGAATCAGGTTGCCATAAATCAAAAATGGGGAGATTGTTGGTGTAGACAACACCCAAGTCGAACCTGTGTTTTGATAATGGCAAAGGGTTCAAAAGTTAAGATGTTATGTTGATCTAACATGTTCACTAAGTGTACAGGAAAAGAAGGCCTAGGTACACTAGGCACGAAGTCCTGGTCGAGGACTGGGCACGAAGCCCTGGCAAGGAGCTGGGCACTGAAGACCTTCTTGGAAGGTGGACACGAAGTCCTAGTCTAGGACTGGGCACGAAGCCCTGGCAAGGAGCTGGGCACCAAAGACCTGCTCGTAAGGTGGGCACGAAGACCTGGTCAGGTGCATCGGGCAAAAGTCCAACCGGAGGAGCCGGTTGGCAAAAGGTAAACTCTCCTAAGAGGAGTAGGTGAGGACGCGTTCCCCGTCGAGGGAACAGTAGGCGTCGGCTCGACCTAGGGCTCCATTTTGGAGACCCAAAGTCAGAACCAAGACAGCTACGGCTGTAAAACTCACTAACATTCTTGCTTTGTTTTGTGTGGCACTAACCCTGGATGCAGGACCGAAGGAACGAGTTTCTGCAGCTCAGAACGTCCCAAAGGAGAGGGGCAGCAGCTGGGCAGGGTGCCCCGGAGGTCCCGGGCGCCCCCAAGGTGAAGGCAAGACAAGCTGAGCAAGTAACACTTCGGAAGCTCACTAGACGGGGCGCCCCCAAGCTCCCGGGCGCCCCGGATGCCTTGGGGTCCCTGGGCTCAAGCCAACGAAGCGGATAGAGTTTATCCAGCCGAGAAGCCAGCTGATTGAGTCAACCTGGGCGCCCCTTGCTTCCCGGGTGCCCCCGTCAAACCTCGAGCCCGATCCTGGAGGGACAAAGGCTGACCGAGAGTTTGTCGGATCGTGTGACACGTGGAGGGCACCCCCAACGTCCCGGGCGCCCCCAGGTGCACTATATAAGGGGCTCGACCCCCAAGGCTTCTTAACACATTCTTCCAATGCCAATACGCTCTTCAACTCAAGCGCTCTGCTCCGGAAACCTCCCATCTCGAGATACAAGCGCCGACGACGACCCTCTGCTCCGAAGTACAATCCACACCGGGCGTAGGTAACAAAAGAGCTTAATTTTCTGTTTACTGTACTACAACTATAAAATTTCTCTGTAAACATTTGCGCACATATAGAATTGCCCGCAGTAAACGGTCAACGACCGTGGGTCTTGGAGTAGGAGCCGACCGCGACTCCGAACCAAGTAAAATCGCTTGAGTTCACGTGTGTGTTTCTCTATTTTCCGCTGCTTATTCTCTTTACGAATCCGAAAACGTTTTATGATATTCACTCCCCCCTCTATCGTATTCTCTCGATCCAACAGGAGAGACACTCACGAGGAAGGTCGCACGGGCCACCACGAGGAGAGACACTCTATCGTGTGTTTCGGCGCTAGGGTTTGGGAAGAAAGGGTTTCCGCGAAGTTATTAGGTTGCTGGATCGGTCCACCAACCGAAATTTAATATGATCGAAAGGATCACCGTTCGATCTGGAAGTGCCCAGACTGATCAGGCTCCGCCTTGATCAGACTGGCATGGTCCTGATCGGTCGGGGTGACCGATCAGGCAGGCTCCTGATCGATCAGCTAATCGATCAGGAAGCGATCGGCTGATCGATCAGGAAGCGATCAGTAGGTTTGGAGGTTTTTCCGTGAGCCCTCTGATCGGTCTGTGGATCGATCACCACAGGGTGCCAGATCGGTCCGGGGATCGATCGAGGCCAACACAGAATGTTTGGTCAATTTTTGTGAAGGGTTCTGTGACCTCTCTGATCGATCTGTAGACCGATCACCACAGGAGGGGTCCAGATCGGTTCGGGGACCGATCAGCCCTACACCTGATCGGTCCGGTGATCGTTCAGGCTTCCTGAAATTCCTGATACGATCTGAAACTTTCAGTTTTAGACTTCCAAACGATTTCGGATAAGATCTGATACAAATTATCGATCTTGGAAGTGGTCCCTTGACTAAAATTGATCCCTAAACCAGGATCAAAGGTCCTTATGGATTTACAAACACATTGCTCCACTCAAGTGGAGTCAAACTCAATCAACACACATTCACTCATTTTCAAACAAGTTTGTATCAAATTCAAGTTTCCAATCAAGTTTCCTTGATTGGAATGTCCAAGTATGATCATGGAGCTAAGTACACATATGTTATGCATTGGTTTTCCCCATACTTGGTCACCGAAGTGATTTTTATCTCGTCAACCAAATTTCTCAAGGGATGCAATGACATTTCGAGAAATTTAGTCGATCCTAACATCTCACCCCATTTCTAGCAAACAAAAACGTTTTGGTAAGCCTTATAGTTGTGTGAGATGTCCTCAAGTTACCCAATTGTTTCCCAACAATTCAAAATGATCATCAAGGGGTTTGAATGCATTTTGATGTCTATGAAGTGCGACACATTCCCAACTCCCTTCTTAAGAAACTAAACTCATTTTCGGGAAGTGGTTTAGTGAAAATGTCTGCTAAATTTGATTTGGACTCTACATATGAGAGTACAATATCTCCTCTAGCAACATGATCTCTAATGAAGTGGTGACGCACTTCAATATGTTTGGTCCTAGAGTGATGTACCGGATTCTTAGTTAGGTTAATTGTGCTAATGTTGTCACACAACACTTGCACACCCTTGTAGCTTAATCCATAGTCCTCTAGAGTATGAATCATCCACAATAATTGCGATATGTTCTCTCCCATAGCAATATATTCTGTCTTGGTCTTGGAGAGAGCAACACAATGTTGCTTCCGACTTGACCAACTAACTAGAGATGATCCTAAAAATTGGCAACCCCCACTTGTGCTTTTTCGGTCCAACTTACATCCAGCATAGTCGGAATCAGTGTATCCAATTAGCTCAAAAGATTCGGTACGGGGGTACCATAGACCAACTCCTATTGTGCCCTTAAGATATCTCAAAATTCTCTTGACAGTAATTAAGTGAGATTCCTTGGCACAAACTTGATATCTAGCGCACATGCCCACAGCAAAGAGTATATCAGGTCGACTAGCTGTGAGGTATAGCAGACTACCCATCATACTTCGATATTGGGTCAAATCAACAGGTTTACCACTCTAATCATTCTCTAATCTTGTGTTTGTAGCCATGGGAGTGGTTACCTCTTTTGAATCACTCATGTTGAATTTTCGAAGCATCTCTTAAGTATATTTTGATTGGTGCACATGGATCCCATCCCGGATTTGTTTGATTTCAAGTCCAAGGAAGAAAGTCAACTCCCCCATTAGACTCATTTCAAATTCACTCTCCATGTGTCCAATAAACTCATTTAAATAGCCCTTGTTGTTTGAGCCATAAATTATGTCATCGACATATACTTGGGCTACAAATATATTGTCACCATCTCTCCGTAGAAATAGTGTAGGGTCTATTTGGCCTCTAACAAAGCCTTTTTCAATTAGGAACGTCGACAACCGCTCATACCAAGCTCGGGGTGCT
This sequence comes from Boesenbergia rotunda, assembly GCA_024364735.1. Lineage (NCBI taxonomy): Eukaryota > Viridiplantae > Streptophyta > Magnoliopsida > Zingiberales > Zingiberaceae > Boesenbergia > Boesenbergia rotunda. The sequence continues at coordinate 35,189 of JAGFNQ010007661.1, read as the reverse complement.
TGTTTAAGGCCATACAGTGCCTTCTTGAGCTTGAACATGTGGTTTGGGAATTCGGTACTCTCAAACCCCGGAGGTTGTTCGACATAGACTTCTTCCCTTATTAAACCATTTAGAAAGGCTGATTTGACATCCATTTGATATAGCTTGAAACCCCGATGTGCTGCAAATGTAAGCATCAATCGGATGGACTCTAATCGAGCCACGAGAGCATAGGTCTCATCATAATCAAGGCCTTCAACTTGACTGTAGCCCTTGGCTACTAAGCGTGCCTTGTTTCTTATGATTTCTCCCTTATGGTTCAATTTATTTTTGAAGACCCATTTGGTTCCAATAATGGTGGTCTTCTTAGGTCTAGGGACTAAGTCCCAAACTTGACTTCTTTCGAATTGACCTAGTTCATCTTGCATAGCAATGATCCAATCGGGATCATTTAATGCTTCATCAATTTTTCTAGGTTCAATTTCGAAAATTAGAGCAACTTCATTAGCCTCATTCCTAAAGAATGATCTAGTCCTAACCCCATGATGGATGTCTCCAACAATTTGATCTTGGGGATGACTAGAGGCTAATCTAATTTGCCTAGGTGTTGGTGTTGCTTCTTGAATGGTTTCACTAGACACAAGCTCAGCCTCAGGATCCGACTGATCTATGTGTTGTCTAGGCTCACCATCATCAAACTCATCACCATTATCAACAACATTTGGACTTTCATTCAAACTTAGTCTCCTAAGTTCGAATTGGGCTTCATCTTCTGGTTGTCCATTGGCTTTTGGAATTTCTTCAAAGACAACATCAGAAAACTCTTCAACCAATCTAGATTTCTTATTGTAGACTCAGTAGGCTTTGCTAACTAAGGAGTACCCGACTAGTATCCCTTCATCAGCCTTTGCTGTGAACTTTCTAAGGTGATCCTTGGTGTTTAGGATAAATACCTTACAACCAAACACCCTAAGATGTTTAACCGTAGGTAGTTTTCCAAACCAAAGTTCATGGGGAGTCTTACCTAAGAACCTATGAATGAGGACTCGATTTTACACATAGCAAGCCGTGTTTACAGCTTCAGCCCATAAGTACCCCGGTAGTGAGTAGTCATTAAGCATGTTTCGCACAGCCTCTTGTAAGACCCGGTTCTTCCTCTCTACAACACCATTTTGTTGTGGTGTTCTAGGAGTAGAGAACTTATGTCTATACCCTCTATCGTGACAAAACTCTAAAAACCGTTGATTTTGAAATTCACCTCCATGATCACTCCTTATTATCTTAATAGTTGATGATTTCTCATTTTCAACTCTTCTACAAAAAGAAATGAAAACATCTAAGGTTTGATCCTTATATTTAAGAAAATAAGTCCATGTATATCTAGTAAAATCATCAATGATAACAAAACAATATCTACTTCCATTTAATGATATGATAGTGCTACAATCAAACAAGTCCATATGAAGTAAATCTAAAGCGGTAGATGTACTTACAGCGCTTTTATCTTTATGTGCAAATTTTGTTTGCTTACCCATTTACATGCATCACAAAGTTTGTCTTTTTCATACTTGATGCTTGGTAAGCCACGAACTAGTCCCTTGTTGGCCAACTTCCGAATATTCTTCATGTTCACATGTGCTAGTCTCCGGTGCCAAAGGATGGACTCCTCTTCTTTTGACATAAAACACTTATCAAAAGCATTAATAGCACTTTTAAAAAAAACTTGGTAAATATTATCTACTCTTGTTCCTATTAGTACCGTGTCAACATTGTCATGTTGTCTAACTAGACATTGACTTGATTGAAAATCAATTGTGTAACCCGCATCACACAATTGACTGATACTTAGGAGATTAAATGTCATCCCCTTGTCTAGAAGGACATTCTTAATCCTAAGACATTCGGATATTTGAATGTCACCTATTCCTATGACCTTAAGACTACCATTGTTACCAAATGAAACATTACCTCTACTTTTTCTTTGAAGTGTGGTAAATAATGATCTATCCCCGGTCATGTGTTTGGAGCATCCACTATCAACGAACCAAGTTGATAGATGCTCCCCCTCAATCATAACCTACACAATTCGAAAAATGAAAGATTTAGGTACCCAAACCTTGGGACCTAAAGCATCTACTAAATAAGACTTAGGCACCCATGCCTTGACAACATTCTTTTGAATCTTGGGTGTCTTAAGTGGTCTTACACCAGTCCTAGACATTAAGGACACAAATGAAGGTTCTTTGGGTCGGTAACCAATACCGGCCCTATTGTAAACTGCCCTTTGGGCATTCAAGATCATGTCTAAGGTCTTTGAGCTTGTTGAGAATTTCTCAAGAATACTCTTGAGTCTCTCAACTTCACTCTTCAAAGATTTGTTCTCATTTTCTAGCATCTCAACATACAAATCATCTACATCCTCATCCCTAGAGGACTTCAATTGTTCAACTTCACTTTTCAAAGATTTAATCTCACCCTCTAACATCTCTACATGCAAATCATCTACATCCTCATCCCTAGAGGACTTCAATTGTTCAACTTCTAATTACAATGATTTAACCCTATTTTTTGACTTCTTCAACAAATTGGTTAAATATGCAATTGCTCTATAACATTTCTCAAGTTCGGGAGTAGTTACCTCTTCATCATCCGAAGATGATGAAGCCGCGTTTGAGGAGTCGGAGGATTCATCACTGCTTTGCTCTCCAAGAGACATGAGTGTCACATGCCGTGTGCTCTTCTCCTCCTTCTCTTCATCGGATGAACTTGAGGAGGATTCATCCCAATTGGCCTTCAAGGCCTTCTTCTTCTTTTTGGATCTATCCTCCTTCTTCTTGGATTTCTCCTCCTTCTTCTTTAGCTTCGGGCATTCACTCTTGAAGTGCCCTTTCTTGCTACACTCAAAGCAAGTAACATTATTCTTATCAAGCTTAACTTCACTTGGGTTAGCTTTACCCTTAAAGCGTCGACCCTTCCTCATCATTCTTCTAACGAAATTGGTCATCTCGGAGGAAGAAGAGGCACTGCCATCCTCCTCGGATTCGGATTCGGACTCGGATTCAGATGAAGATGAGGATGAGGAGATTTCCTTCTCCTTCTTCTTCTCCTTCTTCTTCTTATTCTTTTCTCCTGCAACTAAGGCAATCCTCTTCTCCTTGGGGTCTTTGTTAGCCATTTCATGCAATTCCATTTCACAAAACAAATCATCTAATTTGACAATTGATAAGTCCTTTGAAACTTTGTAGGCATCCACCATGGATAACCACAAAGCATTCCTTGGAAAGGCTTTCAACACATACCTCACAAGGTCGCGATTCTCAACCTTTTCAACTATGGAATGAAGACCATTGAGGACTTCCTTGAACCGGCTATGTAACTCACTTACGATTTCATTCTCCTTCATGGAAAGGTTTTGTAGTTGGTTGAGGAACAAATCCCTCTTTGCTATTCTTGAATCCCGGGTTCCTTCGTGGAGTTCAATGGGCTTGTTCCACAAATCTTTTGCACTTGTAAATGGGCCAACCTTGATGAGTTGGTCTTTGTTCATGCCACATTGTAGGGTCACCACTGCCTTTGCGTCGGCTTCACTCTTCCAAGTTTGCTCAGCCGTCCAACGCCAAGATTCCAGTTCTTTTTCTTCATCATCCTTAGGAGTGGAAAAGCCCTCCTTCACAGCGAACCAAGTGTTGATATCCATCTTAAGATAGTACTCCATCTTCGATCTCCAATATTGGAAATCTGCTCCATCGAAGAAAGGAGGTCGGGTGGTGGAGAAGCCTTCTCTCAAAGCCATTGTCGTTGACTCTCGGTTGTTAATCCGCTTGTATAGAGCCCCAAACTCTGATACCACTTGTTGGAACTTGGATGGCTAGAGAGGGGGGGGTGAATGTAGCCAGACACTTAAACTTTGGCCCTTATCGATTTTTCTGCACTTAAACGTTAGGCAACAGCAGAAGCAAAAACAAAACAGAGTTGCAGATAACTAAACCCTAAGCTAAGCACAAATGCAAAACGCTAACAAGAGGATTTACAAGGTTCGGGGATAACTTGCCCCTACTCCTTGGTGTGCCCTTAAGGTGGGTGATCCCTTGATCGTCGGCAGATCAAGCCCCGGTGAACACCGGATAAAATGCAACCTCCTTCTCGGTGGAGTAACCTCTCCACAGCGTTTCAAAATGATGAAGTATAAAGTATAGGAAACACAAGAAGGATCTTACTTAGCACTTTGAACCACAAGAACACAAGCAAACTTCTCTGAGGTCCACTGATAAGTGTCATTTTGTTGATCATTTCATATGATTAAATCCGTATTTGACCCATATTTTACTTGTATAATTGTGGATTTACTCTAGGTTCTAGGATTTATACTCTTTTTGAACTTAATTGCAAATTTTGATATTTTCGACTTGTTTTGTCACTAAATTTTTGATCTACTCTTGTAGGCTTGAAGGGATCATGGACCTAGGTCAGGTTGGGTCAAATGTTGAGTCAAAAGTGGACTAGATCAAGTGATCAAGCGACGACTCATTTGGACCGTCCGATGCAAGAACGGTTAGATCTAGACCATCTAAGAACTTTTGATTAATCCGAGCTGGGATTAAGGCTAATCAAGCGATCAGATCAAGATCTGAGAGTTTCAGCCCAATCAGAGATCATCTAGCCGTTGGATCATGATCAGAGTGATCTAGACCATCCATTCAAAGATCAAGGTGATCTGAACCATCCATTGGAGATCTGGCAGATCCGAGCTACCATGAGGATGATCCTGACCTCTGATCGAGATCTGGAAATTTTGAATCAAATCGGACAAGGATCCACCGTTGGATGAAGCGGAATCAATCTCAGCCGTCCATCGCTTTAACTACTTAAATAGAAAATAGAGCCCGATTTCAGCGTCGCGTCTTCAGCTCAGTTCTTCATTTTTCTCATCTGTTCTTCAGTTTTTTCCGGCGATTTCTTCCATTGAAGGCGTGGCCAACTTGATCACTACCTTGGAGCGGGATTTGGGTCATTGGAGAAGGCTTCTATGGAGTTTCTAACTCGGATTTGCATCAGATCAGGGGCTGAATGAGGGTTTCATCAGTTTCTGATTTCTGATCCATTTGATTGTGATTGGATGTCGATCTCTTCAATCGGAGCTGTCTGAAGGGTTCTTTGATAGCTTCTTATCAACACCAAATCTTTACAGCATCTGTACATCGCGAGATCTAGTGGATCGAATTGGTTTTTCCAACTGCTTGCAATCTGGGAATAGATCTGAAGTGGAAGTCAATTTCTAGAGATTTGCGAGTTTAAGGGGTTCTTAGCTTGCCCTTGTGTGACGAACAAGGTGGTCTCGAGTCAAGAGAGTGATTGAGACTTAATTTCCTTAGTTAATTTCTGTTCTCTAGCTGTAATTTCAGTTTCAATTGCTTTTCAATTCTGTTTTCATATCACTGCTGTAATTTCTATTTCTGTATTGTCTCTACTTTAGTTTGGTTTAAATTCTGCAAGTAATTAGCTAGGGAAATTGTTCAGTGGTCAATTGAATTAGATTTCAGTGTATTTCATGATTCCACTCTCGCGTGCCAAGTAGTTATTGCGTATCAGTCTTATGCTTTTCTTTCTTTTCATTGTGTACCAGTTTTGTATCAAGTTAGCTTAAGCTTACATTCTGCATTTACATTGTAGCTTGCTTTATTTACAAAGCACTCGAATTCCATGTCTGCAACTTGTCTTAATTGATGCATTCAGTTTTCATTCCTGCAATTTAGTTTGTTTCTGCAATAATTAGCTTCATCCTGGCTTTTCTGCATTCAAGCTCTGCATAGTTAGATTTATTCCTGAAGTTTGAAGCAAGTTAATACTAGCCATTCTGAATTTGGCCCCAAAGAGCTTGGTTTGATTCTGGATTTAATTCACTGCATATCAGCATCCTGTTCCTGAATTGTTGCTTCATGTTTAATTCATTTCTGCACTTTCGAATTTAGTCTTTCATTTAGATGTTTCCGAATTGGTCAGCTTTGTTTCTGCAATTTTTAGTTTATCACTTTTGCAGTTGGCTTTGAGCATTTGTTTTCATTTGTCTTGTTTGGCTTTTCATCCAATTCATTGCTGAAATTCTGCATATGGTCTCTGCATATCAGCACTCCATTTCTGAATTAAGGTTGTTGTAGTTTTGATCAGTTTCGGATTTTCAATTGCTCATTCATTCTTGCAAATAAATCCAGTGATAGGTTAGCTTTCAAAGCTGAATTAACCAGTTAAAATTTCTGCAACAGTTCAGTACTTTTTAAACACATTGGCTTCTCCCATTTTTGTCTCAAGGTATTAAATTCTAGCACTTTGTATCAAGTGAAGCATTGGCACTAAGTTTTTGTATCAGTTTTGGTTCTGATCCGATTTGCATTGGGTTTATTTAGAGTTGCCATTTCTGAAGTAATTCTTTGCATTAGTATCAATTGAAATGTGTTAGTTTTCATATCAGATTAGGTCTCTTATTAGTTGAATTCATCAGCTGCTCACATTAGTGCTTCACATCAGTTCATAATCTGAAATTAAGTGTCATCACCTTGTTAGTTCATTAGACAAGTTTCCTTTATCTCAATTGTGATGTGATTAGTTCATTCCTAGGTTGTTTCACATTGTGTATCAAATTTTCATTCCTTTCTATTGCATTTTCTTGTCTATTCGAAACCAAACCCAAAATTTTATCTGAAACCCAAAAACATTAACGACACATAAACTCGAGCACGAATCGAACAACTTGAACTAGCCCTTGGAAAAATACGACCTGTGGCCCCTTTACTACGTTTTTCTTCTTTGATTGCAAAAAGGGTTTCCAGCTTTATATAAATTCTAAATTCTGATGGATCCACATTCGTGACAACTTTAATTAGCTAAATCGGGTCCATCAAATTTTTGGCGCCGTTGCTGGGGAACATACTAGTTGAGTTGTTTGATTTTTGCTTGTTTGGCGACATTTCATATTTCTCTTGATCCATTTTTCTTGCACTTACTGCTATATCTTCTGATTTGATTTTATTTGATTCATTTTTTTCTCTATACTTGTACTACAATTTGTTCTTGTTTTTATGACCAGGTCTACAGGTGGTAATCTTGAGGATTTTGATCCTGAGATTGAGAGGACTTTCAGAGCTAGGAGGAGCCAGCTCAGTGTTTCAGAGGCTTTTGATATTATTCCTTCTCAGTCTATTGCAGCCTATTCAGTTGATCAGATGGCAGACCACCAGAAGACCATGAAAGAACTCGCAGCACCAGATGCTTCTTTTCAGTACTCCAGCATTGCTTATCCAGAGCTGGGTGGAGATTTTGAGCTCAGATCTGGACTTATCAATCTTTTGCCTAAGTTTCAAGGATTATCTGGAGAAGATCCAAATAGACACCTGCATGAGTTTCATGTTGTTTGCTCTACTATGAAGCCTCAGGGTATTTCAGAGGAAGACATCAAACTGAGGGCTTTTCCATTTTCTTTGACTGGAGCAGCTAAGGACTGGCTTTATTACTTACCTACTGGGCATGTGTCTAGTTGGATTTTCATGAAGAAGGCTTTCTTAGAAAAATATTTTCCAGCCTCCAGAACAGCAATTATCAGAAAAAGTATCTGTGGCATTCAGCAGATAGTGGGGGAGACACTCTATGACTACTGGGAGAGATTCAACAAGCTTTGCTCCAGTTGCCCCCAGCATCAGATTAGTGAGCAGCTCCTCATCCAATACTTTTATGAGGGATTATTACAAATGGATAGGATTATGATTGAAGCAGCAGCTGGAGGGGCCTTAGTCAACAAAACCCCACATCAAGCCAGGGAGCTTATTTCAAATATGGCAGAAAATTCTCAGCAATTTGGAAGTAGAGCATTATCTACTAGAGGGGTTAATGAAGTTCAAGGGGTTTCTAATGATCAGAAAGAGATTAGGAGTGCATTGGTAGAACTCACATCAGCTGTTAAGCAAATGGGTCTCCAAATTTTAAGTCAAAATTCAACTCCTTCATTACCTCCACAATCAAGTCAAGTGGTGATGAGTGTATGTGGTATTTGTTCTAGCAAGGAGCACACTTCAGATTTATGTCCCAACCTACAGCAAGATGAGTCAGTAGCAGCTTTGGTTAGGGGACAATTTCAAGCTAGGAACAACCCATACTCTCCTACTTACAACCCTGGGTGGAGGGATCATCCAAATTTGAGTTATGGGAATTCTTTTTGCCAACAAGGCCCACCACAACAACAATCACAGCAACCCCAACAAATGTTTCAGCAAGGGCAGCAGCAACCACTACAATCACAGCAACAAAATCAGCAAATTCAGCCCCTAAATCAGCAATTTCAGCTTCCAAATCAACCAATTCAGCAGCCATTTCAAGGGTTTCAACAAGGTTTTCAAGGGAATTTGAGTTATCCACAGCCATATCAACCTCCACACCACAAAGTCAACAACCGCAACAAAATTTCCAGCCTTGGAACCAAGGTTTTCAGCCCCAACAGCCACATTTTCAAGGATCTCAGCAAAGTCAACAATTTCATCCTACTACCTCATCATTTCAAGGTCAATCAAGGAACTATGCTAACCAAGGAGGCTATGGGAGCTCAAGTGGTGGAAATGCACAGCAACAACAAATGATGGAGATGATACAACAAGTGCTACAACAACAACAACAACAACAACAACACAATCAATATCTTGAGAGACAAATTGGGCAAATGGCTAGTGATATAAATCAAAGTAAAGCTCAAGGATCAGGCCTAGTACCTTCCCAAGCTGTTCCTAACCCTAAAGAGAATGTTAGCGCAATTTATTTGAGGAGTGGGAAGGTTGCATCAACTTAAAATGACCCAAGAGCAGATTTTTCTGAAAACAGGGCAGCATGTTCATTTCCAGCCCAAATCAGTGCCGAAACCATTCCAAATTCAGTGGATACCATCCCTAGCTCGTGCCCAACTTCTTCATCTAGCAATCCTCTAATTTTGGTGGAAAACGAAGCACAAATCAGTCCCGAGACAGATTGTACAGCAACTCCAAAAAATTGTTGGGACCGGGTGCATGTCGACAAGGATACGAGTTCGTAAAATTTAAAATTTTTACGTGCAGCGGAAGAGTTTGCATAAAATAATTTCCTAAATTATTTTAACTTCGTATCTAGCATGCAACCTTATAGTGTATCGACATAATCATGAAATAAAAGTTTGCGAAAAAGTAAACTAATTTACTTTTGTACCTTGCGTAACTCGAAGAAAGGGACGAGATCCAACCGTAGCGTCCCTTGGAAGCTTCGCCTCTATTCGCGTCCACGCCGAGTTCTCTTCGGGATGACTTCACAAAGTCACGAGTTTTGTGCCGACGAGAACTACTAGATTCTCGGAAGGCACAACTAGAAGGACAAGAGAAAAATTAGGAAAACTAACCAACAAGAAGTAACGGAATCGAATTCCGAGAGGAGAGGAGTCGCTATCCGCTTCTTCTTCTTCTTGTTGTGGTTCTTCTTCTTCGTATAGCTCACGGCAACCCTAGGGTGATGGTTGTGTGCGCCGGCCCTAATCCACAAGGATGGGGCGCCGGCCCTAATGTGAAGGAGAAGAAGATGAGGAGAGAAGAGAAGAGAGAGAGGGAGAGAATAATTAATCTCTTAATTATTTTCGTTAGGAATAAGGGCTAGCCTTTGGTTCCTTTATATAGTAGCAACTCCTTTGCTAAGTCTCCCTCTAAACCGAATTAACGGAATTAGTTATAAGAAATTTATCTTATAAATTTTCTTATTGCTTATCCTTTTAAGCCTAGTCTTATTATAAACAATTTATAATAAAACAAATTAGTTATCATAAGAGATTTATCCTATAAATTCTCTTATGAATTTTATTATAACTAACTTTATAATAAAACTAATTATTTATCATAAGAAATTTATCCTATAAATTCTTATGAATTAATTCCGTTTAAACCAAGTCTTTATTATAAACTAATTTATAATAAAAACTAATTCTTCTTCTCTTTAAATTATGGAATAAATTTTATAAGAAATTTATAAACTTTCTTATTATGGATAAATAAATTCATAATTGATTTTATAAAATTAAAATAAACCCAATTCATGGATTATTTTAATCTTCCATAAAAGAATAAATTTCTATAAATTATTTATATAAATTTCTTTATACAAATTTATTTATCCATAATTTATAAAATAAATCGCGCTGGATTTATCTTATTAATTAAACCAATTAAATTGGTTTATTCTCCTCTATTTGGCCGGCCACCAAAGAGGGTTTAACACCCTCTTTGGCCGGCCAAAATCAACCCGAACCGCCGTGAATTAAACTCATTTAATTCGCCCAAAAAGCCTTCAAAGACTTAGCCATTTTTAGCTTCTAATGCGCCTCTGACTAACTCAGATTCGACTTATTTCTCTTGATCGGAAAATCCAATTTTCAACTCATTTTAAATCCCTCGGATTACTCGTAGTGCGTGTGACTAAATAGGCTTTCGATTTATGTTGGCCGTCTATAATCAACAAATTATAGAACGATCATGAGTGGCACCTAGTAGTACATCATGATCCCCAATTAATCGAAAGATCAACGGTTTGACCTCAGAAGAAATTATTCTGAAACCCTTCAGCAGCTCTAATGAATCGTGCCCCATTCCCTTCACCACCTTATAACCACTTGGTTCAGGACACGGTCTATGGTGTCAGTCCCCACTAGGCTGACTACGTCACACCTAGCCCAAGTAATGTCTTATTCGTCCTTTGGATTTCTAATTACTCTCATGTATTTTAGAGACCCTCACTCTAAACATGATATGCTCTGGCCAGAGGCTTTGAGTAACAATCCGACGATAGGCCTGGGTATACATCTCCTCGCAAGGAGTGGTGAATCCTTTGTAGGCTGTTCAAACATCTTCGGGCACTTCGGCTTATACCCGATCATCCTGGGTCCACACCTCCTTGGAGATGCTTGCTTAAGATGTCAAAGTATAAGTCTCCATGACCAAGATGACTTGAACATCGCAAGTCAAAGGAACATCGCACTTAAGCCGCAGTAAGATCTTCATTGACATATCTACATGTAGATTCCCATATGAAGTCTTAAAGCTAGTCACTCCAATGAACTAGTTCCCTTAACTAGCATCCATGTTTATCTCCGGACATCCCAATGTCACCAGCCAGTGAGAATCAGCTGATTAGAGAATAACCCATGCTAGTCTCAACAGAATTGATAGTGTCCGTTTTTATCAATTCATCGACTAGGGATATTTTCAATACTTCACATTTGCGCATTTAGAGATAATCACTAGTTGCGATCTCATCACAAATTCTCTTATGCTGTGAGTTGTATTGCGGACATTCAGTAGATGAGTTTAAGATCCCAATCAAATACACAAGCATGTATACTCAAATAGTGAATTATCATTTATTAATATAAATGTTTTACAATCATAAGGCGATTGCCTTAGGACACTTCTCTCATATCACTAACAAACTCCCACTTGGCCTAATGCCAATCGCTACGGTATCCAATACCACAGGCTCTAACATGACCCTCAAACTTGCTTTGAGGTAAGGCCTTAGTTAAAGGATCCGCTATATTCCTTTCAGTGGGAACTCTCTCAATTTGTATGTCATTCCTACTTATAATCTCTCTGATCAGATGATAGCGGCGAAGCACGTGTTTGGATCGCTGATGAGACCTTGGTTCCTTTGCTTGTGCAATAGCTCCATTGTTGTCGCAGTAAACCGGCACTGCATCATCAATGGTTGGAACCACACCAAGTTCGGAGACAAACTTCTTGATCCAGACTGCTTCCTTTGCTGCTTCCGAAGCTGCGATATATTCCGCTTCCGTGGTGGAATCCCGCTACGCAGACTGCGATTTGGAGTCATCCTTATCTGTCTGGAAACTGGCATCTGTATACCCACGTATTACCAAATCTCCTTCTCTATATATTAGGAACACATCCTTAGTTCTTCTTAAGTACTTAAGGATTGTCTTAACAGCCGCCCAGTGATCCATTCCTGGATCCGACTGGTATCTGCTTGTGACGCTCAAAGCATACGATACATCAGGCCTAGTACATAACATAGCATACATGATAGATCCTATCGCGGATGCATAGGGAATCTTATTCATGCAAATCCTCTCGTCTTCTGTGCACGGACACATAGACTTTGAAAGGTTGATCCCATGCCTGATGGGAAGGTAACCTTTCTTGGATTCCGACATACTAAACCCTTTTAGCACTCGGTCTATATATGTAGACTGTGAAAGACCGAGCAACCGTTTTGATCTATCTCTATAGATTCTAATCCCAAGGATATAGGTTGCTTCTCCCAGGTCTTTCATGGAGAAAGTTTTGGATAACCAAATTTTAACTGTCTGTAAGACTGAAATATCGTTTCCTATAAGTAAGATGTCGTCGACATATAATACTAGGAATACGACTGCACTCCCACTAACCTTCTTGTACACACAGGGTTCGTCAGGATTTTGTGAGAAATCAAACTTTTTGATTGTCTCATCAAAACGGATGTTCCAGCTCCTAGATGCTTGCTTCAGTCCATATATGGATCGTCGAAGCTTGCATACCTTGGTTTTATCAACCGATGTGAAACCTTCAGGCTGTATCATGTATACGTCCTCAAGCAGGTTTCCGTTAAGGAAAGCTGTTTTCACATCCATTTGCCAAATCTCATAATCATAATGAGCTGCTATGGCTAGGAGCATCCGAATGGATTTAAGCATAGCTACTGGCGAATAGGTTTCGTCATAATCAATTCCTTGTTTCTGACGATATCCTTTTGCCACTAATCTAGCCTTAAAGGTAACAACATTACCTTCCATGTCGGTTTTCTTCTTGAAAACCCACTTGCACCCTATGGGTTTAATCCCTTCAGGTGGGTTAACCAAGTCCCATACTTGATTTTCGTACATGGAATCCATTTCCGACTTCATGGCTTCAAGCCATTTGTCCCTTTCTGAACTTTTCAGAACATCTTCATAACTGATAGGTTCGTCATCGCCAATGAGCAACACGTCGTTCGATTCACTTACGAGAAATCCGTATCTCTCTGGAATGTTGCGTGTCCTATCAGACCTACGAAGAGGTGGTGTAGTTTTAGGTTCAACTGATAGCTCATCAAATATGAATTATCGGTTGTGGGCCTAGACTCGGTGTCTCTGTAATGTCTATTGGAGTTTCTTGAACTTCATCAAGTTCAATGCCACTCCCACTGTTTTCTTGTAAAAGAAATTCTTTTTCTAGAAATACAGCATGCCTTGAAACAAACACCTTTTGTTCCAAGGGATGATAGAATTGGTAACCCTTCGTTTCTTTAGGGTATCCAATAAATAGACATTTATCAGACTTAGCATCCAATTTGTCTGATACAACCCGCTTCACATAAGCAGGACAACCCCATATCTTAAGGTGAGTTAAGTGAGGTTTCTTACTATTCCAAATCTCATATGGAGTAGTAGAGACTACCTTGGTCGGGACTCTGTTTAATAAATAAACAGCTGTCTTAAGTGCATAACCCCAAAAGGATTTTGGAAGAGTTGCATGATTCATCATTGACCTAACCATGTCCATCAAGGTTCGGTTGCGCCTCTCAGATACACCATTATGCTGTGGTGTATATGGCGGAGTCCATTGGGATAATATCCCATTGTCCCTTAGATAATCTTGAAACTCTTGACTTAAGTATTCACCACCCCGATCGGATCGAAGTATTTTAATACTTTTGCCAAGCTGTTTCTCTACTTCATTTCTGAACTCTTTGAATTTCTCAAAGGCTTCAGATTTGTGTTTCATCAAGAACACGTACCCGAATCGTGAGTGATCATCGATAAAGGTGATGAAGTAGCTATAGCCTCCTTGTGCAAGAGTTGACATTGGTCCACATACATCAGTATGTATTAGACCAAGCAATTCTCCCACTGGATTACCTTTTCCGGTAAAGGGTAATTTGGTCATCTTGCCTTTTAAGCACGATTCGCATGTATCAAATGAATCGGGTTCAAATGATTCCAAAATTCCACATCGGTGCAATTCGGTCATGCGTTTCTTACTTACATGGCCAAGACGGCAATGCCAAGTGTAGGAGTCTATTCGATTATCTATTCGAGCACGTTTGTTGCTAACTTCGATATTGAAAACGTCACTGGATAAATCTAACGTGTAGATGCCATTGCACAAAGTTCCATTCCCATAAAGAACGCCATTTAAAGTTATGTAACAACAATTGTTACTAAAAGTTAAATGATAACCCTTTTCATTCAAACATGAAATAGATACAATGTTCTTTATCAACGAAGGAACGAAATAGCAATTATCCAATTCTAAGACACGTCCAGTGGGAGCTTTAGCAAATATGTTCCGATGGCAACAGCAGCAATCTTTGCTCCGTTTCCAACTCGCAAATTCGCTTCTCCTTTGACGAGTCTTCTTCTATTCCTTAGCCCTTGTATGTCATTACATATATGTGAGCTACACCCAGTATCAAGTACCCATGTGTTTGAGGAAATAGAGTGACATTCAATAACGAAGATACTTGAAGAGGATGGGGCATCGGATGCCTTCTCTTTCAAGGACTCAAGATAAATCTTGCAGTTTCTTCGCCAGTGACCCTCCTTGCCATAATGATGGCAAGTGCCTTTTGGTTTCTTTTCAGTCTTTTTAGCCTTTTTCTTCTTTCCCTTATTCTGTTCTTTGGCCTTCCTCTTAGAACCTTTCATCGAGGAACCAACTAACAGCACCGTCTTCTGTTCCTGCTTCACAGAAGGCTCTACAGTCTTCAGCAGGTTAAGCAACTCAGGAAACTGGTCTGGAGTTGCATCTTCAGGAGGACGGTTGGGAAGTAGATCTTCAAGGACATAAGCAAGCTTCTCTGCCTTGAGGACTATCCTCAGGTTTCGAAGCCAGTCCATGAAGTTTGGCCTAGTCAGTTTATTGGTGTCCAAAATGGAACGCAAGTTTAGGGAAGACATGATCGAGTGATTAACCTAGAAATACAAATTGAGATTATGTGAGAAGATTTATTAAAGAATGTATCAACATACATAAATTAAATCCTATTTATTTTACGAATTGATTCACCCTTATTATCAATTCGGGAGATCGTAGGAACATCTCCAAATAGGTTGATATCCAACCATAGATAAGAACAACCATGGCTGTGGCCATCAAGTTCTTCTTAGCTATGAAGGTAGGTAATTATACCGATTACACATCACATATATGTAACTATCACATTATGCTATCAACTAATTGAATGTTTGCATAAATCATTGGGTTGTTAACTCATTAACAAGTATGTATCATTATACATAGCACCCAACTGCACCTCTCTTTGCATCGACCTTGGCTGTGGCACAACAAATCGATGCTCCAAGCTTAAGGCTGACCCATTAATCAAGAAATAGTTTTAATATGGTTGGAGCTCATTCAACCGCTTAGTCAGGCTTGGATGTGTCCAACAACCAAAACTAATGATTGACCTCTGACTCGAACTATATTATTCATAAACTAATTCCATGGTTTGAACATGTTGAGGTTCAAGTCGGGCATGGATGTGTCCATCAACCCAAGCGAGAAACAAAACTCCGATTCTAACCATATTAATGGAAGGTGTAGGCCTTAATATTTTGTAAGGGGTTTTGGGTCTCATTCCTTTTAAGCACATTCATGACATAAAATTATGTCATGACTAACGATTTCCTTAATAAAGTATGTATGTGACTTAATTTATCAAGTCTCATGAATTAAATTAGGAACCGGATTTCCTAATCATAATTTCATACTTTATTAAAGGAATTGTTTTGGGAAACAATTTCCTAAATTGTCATAATAATTTCGGAAATAATATGTTCAAGACTTTGATTTCTCTAAATCAAATCTTGTTAAATTAAGAGACAAATCCCTTAATTCAACTACATATTATTTTCATGAAAATCTCATTTAAGAAACTCTATAGGAAACCATTTTCCTAATTAATTTTGGAGACAACAATATGTAAGAGCATCACCTCTTAAACATATTTTATTCATGGATTTAATTAATTACAACAAATTGTTTTCTAAGGGTGGCTCCCCGAGGCTCAGATACCCAAAGAAAAGTAATGTGTTGTAAATCAAATTGGACGGCTCCCCGAGGCTCAATCCAATCAAACATGACAATTTCAATTAAAAATTGGGAAATTAAATTACAACAACTAACTTTAAATTGGACGGCTCCCCGAGGGTCAATCCAAAATATAGAATTTTGTTGTCAATTTAAAAACCAATTCAAATTTAATTGTCAATTAACTGTCCATGAATTTGTCTAGACTTTCTTAAAAGAAAGTGCCGAAAATTGCGAGATTTCGAAAATTGATTTTCAGAATAATTGCAAGTTTCCGGTACAAAGAAAACTTACATATTTCCAAAATTGGAAAATTTCTAAAATTGAAAAATTTCCAAAATTGGAAAGTTTCCAAATATGGGATGTTTCGAAATTATTATAAAATTTCAGAAAATAGAAAATTTCAAACGTTTGCGAAATTTCATGAGGATTTCCAAACTTTGAAATTCCTAAATCTAAAATTTATTATAATTTGAAAGTTTCCATAATTGAAAAAAATTTCCCGAAATTTAGATCATGACAAAGTTTTCCACAAAACAATTATTTGATTAAGTTGAACACTAACTGGCTCTGATACCACTGTTGGGACCGGGTGCATGTCGACAAGGATACGAGTTCGTAAAATTTAAAATTTTTACGTGCAGCGGAAGAGTTTGCATAAAATAATTTCCTAAATTATTTTAACTTCGTATCTAGCATGCAACCTTATAGTGTATCGACATAATCATGAAATAAAAGTTTGCGAAAAAGTAAACTAATTTACTTTTGTACCTTGCGTAACTCGAAGAAAGGGACGAGATCCAACCGTAGTGTCCCTTGGAAGCTTCGCCTCTATTCGCGTCCACGCCGAGTTCTCTTCGGGATGACTTCGCAAAGTCACGAGTTTTGTGCCGACGAGAACTACTAGATTCTCGGAAGGCACAACTAGAAGGACAAGAGAAAAATTAGGAAAACTAACCAACAAGAAGTAACGGAATCGAATTCCGAGAGGAGAGGAGTCGCTATCCGCTTCTTCTTCTTCTTGTTGTGGTTCTTCTTCTTCGTATAGCTCACGGCAACCCTAGGGTGATGGTTGTGTGCGCCGGCCCTAATCCACAAGGATGGGGCGCCGGCCCTAATGTGAAGGAGAAGAAGATGAGGAGAGAAGAGAAGAGAGAGAGGGAGAGAATAATTAATCTCTTAATTATTTTCGTTAGGAATAAGGGCTAGCCTTTGGTTCCTTTATATAGTAGCAACTCCTTTGCTAAGTCTCCCTCTAAACCGAATTAACGGAATTAGTTATAAGAAATTTATCTTATAAATTTTCTTATTGCTTAATCCTTTTAAGCCTAGTCTTATTATAAACAATTTATAATAAAACAAATTAGTTATCATAAGAGATTTATCCTATAAATTCTCTTATGAATTTTATTATAACTAACTTTATAATAAAACTAATTATTTATCATAAGAAATTTATCCTATAAATTCTTATGAATTAATTCCGTTTAAACCAAGTCTTTATTATAAACTAATTTATAATAAAAACTAATTCTTCTTCTCTTTAAATTATGGAATAAATTTTATAAGAAATTTATAAACTTTCTTATTATGGATAAATCAATTCATAATTGATTTTATAAAATTAAAATAAACCCAATTCATGGATTATTTTAATCTTCCATAAAAGAATAAATTTCTATAAATTATTTATATAAATTTCTTTATACAAATTTATTTATCCATAATTTATAAAATAAATCGCGCTGGATTTATCTTATTAATTAAACCAATTAAATTGGTTTATTCTCCTCTATTTGGCCGGCCACCAAAGAGGGTTTAACACCCTCTTTGGCCGGCCAAAATCAACCCGAACCGCCGCGAATTAAACTCATTTAATTCGCCCAAAAAGCCTTCAAAAGACTTAGCCATTTTTAGCTTCTAATGCGCCTCTGACTAACTCAGATTCGACTTATTTCTCTTGATCGAAAAATCCAATTTTCAACTCGTTTTAAATCCCTCGGATTACTCGTAGTGCGTGTGACTAAATAGGCTTTCGATTTATGTTGGCCGTCTATAATCAACAAATTATAGAACGATCATGAGTGGCACCTAGTAGTACATCATGATCCCCAATTAATCGAAAGATCAACGGTTTGACCTCAGAAGAAATTATTCTGAAACCCTTCAGCAGCTCTAATGAATCGTGCCCCATTCCCTTCACCACCTTATAACCACTTGGTTCAGGACACGGTCTATGGTGTCAGTCCCCACTAGGCTGACTACGTCACACCTAGCCCAAGTAATGTCTTATTCGTCCTTTGGATTTCTAATTACTCTCATGTATTTTAGAGACCTCACTCTAAACATGATATGCTCTGGCCAGAGGCTTTGAGTAACAATCCGACGATAGGCCTGGGTATACATCTCCTCGCAAGGAGTGGTGAATCCTTTGTAGGCTGTTCAAACATCTTCGGGCACTTCGGCTTATACCCGATCATCCTGGGTCCACACCTCCTTGGAGATGCTTGCTTAAGATGTCAAAGTATAAGTCTCCATGACCAAGATGACTTGAACACCGCAAGTCAAAGGAACATCGCACTTAAGCCGCAGTAAGATCTTCATTGACATATCTACATGTAGATTCCCATATGAAGTCTTAAAGCTAGTCACTCCAATGAACTAGTTCCCTTAACTAGCATCCATGTTTATCTCCGGACATCCCAATGTCACCAGCTAGTGAGAATCAGCTGATTAGAGAATAACCCATGCTAGTCTCAACAGAATTGATAGTGTCCGTTTTTATCAATTCATCGACTAGGGATATTTTCAATACTTCACATTTGCGCATTTAGAGATAATCACTAGTTGCGATCTCATCACAAATTCTCTTATGCTGTGAGTTGTATTGCGGACATTCAGTAGATGAGTTTAAGATCCCAATCAAATACACAAGCATGTATACTCAAATAGTGAATTATCATTTATTAATATAAATGTTTTACAATCATAAGGCGATTGCCTTAGGACACTTCTCTCATATCACTAACAAAAATAGGATAGCAGCTCAAAAATTAGCCCCTCCCATTTCGGATCATGAGGAGGAAGTTCCTATTCCATTGCCTTTTCCAAATGGGAGAACTCCAACCAGAAGACAAGGGGAGGAGGAGAAATTAAAAGAGTACAATGAGCTGGTAAAACTTTTTAGTAAAGTTGAAATTAATGTACCCTTGCTGACAATGATTAAACAGATTCCTAAATATGCAAAATTTTTGAAAGATCTATGTGTTAACAAGAGAAAGCTTAAGGAAAATGAAATGGTCAGCATGGGGAAGAATGTTTCATCACTCATCCATGCCATACCTCAGAAATGTGAAGACCCTGGTATGTTTACTGTATCTTGTGAGATAGGGAGCACCACGCTACATGATGTCATGCTTGATTTAGGAGCTTCTATTAATGTCATGCACAGGACAGTCTTCCAGATGCTTGGCATTGGTCCTCTACAGCCCACTGGAGTTGTGATTCAGCTAGCAGACCGGAGTCAGACCCGCCCGGCAGGAGTTATCGAAGATGTTTTGGTTAAAGTGAATGAATTGATTTTCCCTGCGGACTTCTACATTCTAGACATGGAGGGAGAGTACCTTGCACGTAGATCCCCACTTATCCTTGGAAGGCCTTTTCTGAAGACTGCTAGAACCAAAATTGATGTATATGCTGGCACCCTTTCGATGGAGGTGGGAGACACAGTAGTCCAGTTTAGTATTTTCGATGCCTTGAAGGACCCTAAGGGAAATCATTCTATTATGAGCATAGACACCGCAGAGGAGACTGTTGAGGCACAGATTATTGATGATGATGGTGCATTGGACATACTGAGAGGAGAGTTGGTTTCAGAGGAGGATTTACCTGATTTTTCTTGCTTTGTATTTTGTGATGATATTATTTTTGATAGCCCTAATCTTTTTAATAAGGTTGTTGCAGGTATTACTAAGGAGGCATGCATAGGAGAATATTCCACAGGTGTAGGGGATTGCACAGAGCCCCAGGGACCACCATCATTTCCAGAAAGTGTAGGGACTTGCATGATTGGAGCAAGTACCCAAGGATCACCTATTCTAGTTGATTGCTCACCAGATTTTGAGCCTGAGATGGAGGTATTTCTTGTAGAACCAATAGACATTTTTCATCATGATCAGGTAAGTATTTCTTCTTTTCCTTTAGAAAATTTTAGGGAGATGTCTAGATTTGCATGTGAGGAATATCTTGATACATCATTTGTGAAAAATAATTGTGAAAATTCTTTAGATGCACCCAGACTTGATTTTATTCATTGCTATGATATTCATGAGACAGATTATGCTAAAATTGATTTTGAAAAATTTTTAGAGCCTGAAATTGAAGTTGTTTATTGTGAAGAGTCTCTTGTTATTTCTTATGCTGAAATTGAATGTGAAAAACTGTTAGAGGCACCCGAGATTGACTTTATTGACTGTGGAACTTTTCTTGATATACCTCATGTAGAATATGCTTGTGAAAAATTTACTGAGGTACCCAAAATTGATTTTATTGCATGCGATGCATTTTTAGATACATTTTATGTAGAGATTGATGATATTGCACTTTTATCTTATCCTGCACACTTGAGAAAGGTTTTACATGTTTTTGCAGGGTCCCAGAGATTTCTTGAGTGGGTACTACATCTAGACAGTCTTCAACCACCTGGAAGATTTTCCAAAGAGAATAAAGAGGGAGGAGATGATCTTGCTTTGACTTATAGCACTCCACCTCTGAAGTGGCTATTGTACTTAAATCACCTTCGGCCACCTGGACAGTTTATTGCAAAGTTTAAGTGTGGGAGAGTGATGCAAAATAAAATTGAGCAAATGATGGAAATTGTTTCAGCTACTCCTCCACTACCAAGATGGAGATTATTTCTTGATAGACTCCGACCGCCAGAAATAAAAGGGAGTTTACTTTTTCTTGCATTTTCTTTCATTGCATGTTTCATCTTTATGCTTGCTAGAAGTAGAATTTTATTTTAAAATGAATTCTTGCTAATAAATGCATGACTAGGGTAGAATGAATAAGAAGACATGATAAATGCCATTTTATGCCGTTTAGGAATTTTTTTCTTCATGAATAGCAATAAATGTATCCCGCTAGGTTATCTTGATAACATTTTAGAGTCTTTTGAAAACAAATTAAATTTGGTTGTTAAAACTTTAGATTTGAACTCATTGATGAAATTTTGGATGCTTGAGTACTACTTGGCCATGGATTCTTGATTGAGGACTTGAGATGAATTATTTGTACCTAGTGAGGTCTAGCCTTATTTTTGTGACACATACATGTGATTGTACTCTAGAACTTGCTTAGGTTCTTTCAAAGTCATATTTCAATGATTAGATCACATTTATAGAGGCTAATAAATTTGTTTACCTTTCCATGTCAATTTTTGGCAATAATCATGTTCATTCTATTTTCTTTCCTTATTTCCTACTCCTAACCATGCTTTCTAGGGACTTGTTTGTTTGGAGATGTTCTTTGATGTTATTTTGCCCGAGACGGACAAAGAATTAATTGTGGGGGAGTGACTAGTGTGTTGGAAACATTTTGAAAAAAATACAACAAGATTCATTTCATTTCAAATTGAAGCCAAAAGGTGCCAAATCAAGTGGAGTTGAGTTGGTGTAAAAAAAATAAGCAAGAAGTATTGGTTAAGGATGGAAACAATTGAGAGATTCAGATTTCTCCATCATTCTTTGAAGATCCAAGTGGCGAGCAACATTAAAAAAAATCTGCATTGAAAAAAAAAATGGCACACAAAAAAAAAATTGTGCCAAAGAAAGGAAATCTGTGAAATTATATTGGGACTGAAGTGATTAGGCTCAAGTTGGAATTATGGAGTTAGAATCAGCAACACTTTGTTAAGAAACTGATTTACAGCTGTGCAATTTGAAGTCAAGGTGGAAATTGGTGCAAAACAGAAAAAAATCTGTGAGGTTAGTAATTGAAGTGCAGCTGGGCTAATGTGAGCTGAAACTGTGTTTATGGAAATGTTTGCTGATAAGAACTTAAGACAAATCACTTGACAACTATCAGAGATTGTGGAGAGCAATTAAATGGAGAATATAAGCTGAGAATGCAGTAGAAAAGCAGAGAAATCAGATGGAATGTTGGTAAGACAGTTTTTGTATCAACTTGAGACTTGATTTGATTTTCCGAAGTTGTGAATTGAAGAAATAAGTACACAAATCTATCAGAATCTATCAGAAATGTTGAGTGTCTCCACTGCTGATCAAAACTGAAAGAAATGCAGCTGCTAGGGTTTTCAGATCAGACCTGAAAAAGAAAAGAAAAAAAACAGTTTGGAATGAATTCTCCACTACTAGCTGAATTACTGCTGATAATAACCGGGAATTTGCAGGGATGAAGAGCCTGACAATTCTAGCTTCTTAGAATGGATTGCGTGCTGATGAATCTATTAAAGAACTGCTGTAAATTCGCAACGAAGAAAAATCAGTGTGGATGGAATCAAAACAAGAATTGAGGCATTTAAATCTGCCATTTCTATTTGATGCAATTTGCTGTCACGAATTAGATTGGAATGTGGAGTTGTAGTCTGAAATAGGAAATTGTGTTCTTGATCTGAAGTGATCCATTAGAAGAGTAAAAAAAATAGAAAAACAAAACAGTTTGAAAAAAAAATAGAAAAAAAAACCAGTTTGAGAAAAATAAAGGAAGCAAGTTGGTATCCAATTAAATTTTCGGCATCATGAAATCAGTGGAGATGTTCTTATCTAAATCAGAGCTTTGATCTATTATATTCTGATGTCAGTAGAGAGAAAAAAAAACAAAAAAATCAGAAAAGAAAAGAGAAGAGCAAAATTGGCACACAAGATGGAAAGTTGGCACAAAGGAGTTGATGAGGTTTTTTCATCAAATTTTTGAAGGGCAATGCCAAAGACTCAATCCATCACACTTTGGATCTTATTATGTGGACTGAAAGGAGGGTAAAGGCCATCAAAAATATCCTTAAGCATTCAAGTCTTCCATTCCATCAAATTTGCTATTTTCATGTTTTCTATTTCAATTTTTACCATCTTCTATATCTTCCACTTGTTTGAATAAGCTATTATAGATGATTGATTCTAATCATGAATAATGGTGGAGAGTAGATAATAAGCAAGCCTATGGTAGTGTAAGAAGCATGTGTGTATGAGTGAGCTCTAATTTCATCATGTACTTAAAACTTAGGAAGAGAGCCACCAAAAGTTTCCCTTGAGAGGTTTAGTGAGTGAAATTCATCTCAATGAATCATGAAGGTTGAATTGCTAAGTTGTTGATTTAAGGACAAGATACTAGTCCATAGAGTTTAGATTTTTGAGAATTAACAGCCCTAGGTAATTTCTTTTCAATTACTTCTACTTATGTTTGGAAATAAACTAGGGGATACATATTTAGTACTTTTCGCGAGATGCTCAAGCATAAGTGTGGGGGAGTTGATAAGCGTCATTTTGTTGATCATTTCATATGCTTAAATCCGTATTTGACCCATATTTTACTTGTATAATTGTGGATTTACTCTAGGTTCTAGGATTTATACTCTTTTTGGACTTAATTGCAAATTTTGATATTTTCGAGTTGTTTTGTCACTAAATTTTTGATCTACTCTTGTAGGCTTGAAGGGATCATGGACCTAGGTCAGGTTGGGTCAAATGTTGAGTCAAAAGTGGACTAGATCAAGTGATCAAGCGACGACTCATTTGGACCGTCCGATGCAAGAACGGTTAGATCTAGACCATCTGAGAACTTTTGATTAATCCGAGCTGGGATTAAGGCTAATCAAGCGATCAGATCAAGATCTGAGAGTTTCAGCCCAATCAGAGATCATCTAGCCGTTGGATCATGATCAGAGTGATCTAGACCATCCATTCAAAGATCAAGGTGATCTGAACCATCCATTGGAGATCTGGCAGATCCGAGCTACCACGAGGATGATCCTGACCTCTGATCGAGATCTGGAAATTTTGAATCAAATCGGACAAGGATCCACCGTTGGATGAAGCGGAATCAATCTCAGCCGTCCATCGCTTTAACTACTTAAATAGAAAATAGAGCCCGATTTCAGCGTCGCGTCTTCAGCTCAGTTCTTCATTTTTCTCATCTGTTCTTCAGTTTTTTCCGGCGATTTCTTCCATTGAAGGCGTGGCCAACTTGATCACTACCTTGGAGCGGGATTTGGGTCATTGGAGAAGGCTTCTATGGAGTTTCTAACTCGGATTTGCATCAGATCAGGGGCTGAATGAGGGTTTCATCAGTTTCTGATTTCTGATCCATTTGATTGCGATTGGATGCCGATCTCTTCAATCGGAGCTGTCTGAAGGGCTCTCTGATAGCTTCTTATCAACACCAAATCTTTACAGCATCTGTACATCGCGAGATCTAGTGGATCGAATTGGTTTTTCCAGCTGCTTGCAATCTGGGAATAGATCTGAAGTGGAAGTCAATTTCCAGAGATTTGCGAGTTTAAGGGGTTCTTAGCTTGCCCTTGTGTGACGAACAAGGTGGTCTCGAGTCAAGAGAGTGATTGAGAGTTAATTTCCTTAGTTAATTTCTGTTCTCTAGCTGTAATTTCAGTTTCAATTGCTTTTCAATTCTGTTTTCATATCACTGCTGTAATTTCTATTTCTGTATTGTCTCTACTTTAGTTTGGTTTAAATTGTGCAAGTAATTAGATAGGGAAATTGTTCAGTGGTTAATTGAATTAGATTTTAGTGTATTTCATGATTCCACTCTCGCGTGCCAAGTAGTTATTGCGTATCAGTCTTATGCTTTTCTTTCTTTTCATTGTGTACCAGTTTTGTATCAAGTTAGCTTAAGCTTACATTCTGCATTTACATTGTAGCTTGCTTTATTTACAAAGCACTCGAATTCCATGTCTGCAACTTGTCTTAATTGATGCATTCAGTTTTCATTCCTACAATTTAGTTTGTTTCTGCAATAATTAGCTTCATCCTGGCTTTTCTGCATTCAAGCTCTGCATAGTTAGTTTTATTCCTGAAGTTTGAAGCAAGTTAATACTAGCTATTCTGAATTTGGCCCCAAAGAGCTTGGTTTGATTCTGGATTTAATTCACTGCATATCAGCATCCTGTTCCTGAATTGTTGCTTCATGTTTCATTCATTTCTGCACTTTCGAATTTAGTCTTTCATTTAGATGTTTCCGAATTGGTCAGCTTTGTTTCTACAATTTTTAGTTTATCACTTTTGCAGTTGGCTTTGAGCATTTGTTTTCATTTGTCTTGTTTGGCTTTTCATCCAATTCATTGCTGAAATTCTGCATATGGTCTCTACATATCAGCACTCCATTTCTGAATTAAGGTTGTTGTAGTTTTGATCAGTTTCGGATTTTCAATTGCTCATTCATTCTTGCAAATAAATCCAGTGATAGGTTAGCTTTCAAAGCTGAATTAACCAGTTAAAATTTCTGCAACAGTTCAGTACTTTTTAAACACATTGGCTTCTCCCATTTTTGTCTCAAGGTATTAAATTCTAGCACTTTGTATCAAGTGAAGCATTGGCACTAAGTTTTTGTATCAGTTTTGGTTCTGATCCGACTTGCATTGGGTTTATTTAGAGTTACCATTTCTGAAGTAATTCTTTGCATTAGTATCAATTGAAATGTGTTAGTTTTCATATCAGATTAGGTCTCTTATTAGTTGAATTCATTAGCTGCTCACATTAGTGCTTCACATCAGTTCATAATCGGAAATTAAGTGTCATCACCTTGTTAGTTCATTAGTCAAGTTTCCTTTATCTCAATTGTGATGTGATTAGTTCATTCCTAGGTTGTTTCACATTGTGTATCAAATTTTCATTCCTTTCTATTGTATTTTCTTGTCTATTCGAAACCAAACCCAAAATTTTATCTGAAACCCAAAAACATTAACGACACATAAACTCGAGCACGAATCGAACAACTTGAACTAGCCCTTGGAAAAATACGACCTGTGGCCCCTTTACTACGCTTTTCTTCTTTGATTGCAAAAAGGATTTCCAGCTTTATATAAATTCTAAATTCTGATGAATCCACATTCGTGACAACTTTAATTAGCTAAATCGGGTCCATCATCCACCTAGCGCAGATCTCACGCAAGACTCTCCTCTTCGTGTCTTCTTGCTGATGGACTCAAGCTTCTTGTTTCTCTCCTCCCAAGTGCCCAAGTAACGGAATGTTGTTCCAAAGATCACAGTTGCTTGCTCAAGATGAAAACAGAGTTGTTGCAAGCACACAAGATGTAGCAGAGTAGTTTCGTTCAGTTGCTAAGACTCCTTCACCACCAAGCACTTAAGTCCCAGCTCGCCGATCACCAAGTCACCATCTCCCTACAACCTCCAGCTGCTCACCTGCCAACGCCAGCTACCACTGAGCTCTCCCTGGACTCCCTTGAAGGATCGATTTAGGCGTGCAGAGGGGGGGTGAATGCACTTTCGCGGATCGTTTTGATTTCTACAAAGTTGTTAGCGCAGCGGAAATAATATGTAAAAGGAATAAACAATACTAACAAGAAATCTTTTACTTGGTATCCACCCAGATGGGTGACTAGTCCAAGGATCCACGCCGCGAGCACCACTTTTCACTATCGAAAAGTCTCCTTGAGGTGGAGAAACCTTTACAGCAGAATCTTCCTCTTTACAGATGCAGAAATATGATGGAGGAAGCAAAAGTCACTCTATAATTTGGCAGCACTTCGTTACTGTACAGAACCGTATATGCACGTGTAACGAGGAGCTCCTTTTATAGGTGAAAAGGACAGATTCACAGTCTGTCCAGACCCGCACTAGTCGACTGCCCTGAGGGTAGTCGACTGGCCCGACATTAAATGCCAGCCAACGGCTAGCCAACAGCTAGCCAACGGCTAGTTTTGGGGTATACCAGTCGACTGCACCAAGTCCAGTCGACAGGTCCGAAGCTGCGAACTTTCTGTGGGTTTTAGCAGTCAACTGCCTTTGGGCCAGTCAACTGCCCTGCCTCCCAGCTTAGCTCTAGCCACTCCGAACCTTCTCCTTCGCGTGTGCCTTCAGGTCTGCTCCCTTGGCTCGCCCCTTGAAATCCTCTTCCTCTGGCTATCGTCCCTCGGATGCGCACGCAAGCCTTCCCTTGGCTTGCCTCCATGTCACCCTTCACGTGTGCCCTTTGAAGCCCACTTCTTGGCTTGCCCTTGGTGCTCTCCTCCCTCGGCTCTCGTCCCTCGGATAGGTCCACCAAGTGTGATTCTCCAAGTCCTGCAAACTCAATCACACAAATCAAATACAACATAACACTCTAACTTTAAATCTATTCGCCCACACATCAAAACCATGATCTTCCAATCATTTAAGGGCTGATTGCCTCAACAATCTCCCCCTTTTTGATGTGTGGCAATATGTTTAAGTTAGAGATAAATAACAGCAATAGCAATAGATAGCAATTGAAACATTATGAGACATAATAACCCTAAGAGGTAACTTCCCCCTTAACATATGTCTTCTCCCAATTTTCAATTCTAATCACATTTCAAGTTAAGTTTCCACTTAACAACATCAATATATGTAAGAATGTAAGACATATCAAAACCTAAGAGGTACCTCCCCCTTAATCCATGTCTTCTCTCCAATTTTAACCTTTCAAGGTCTAAATTAGACAAAATACCTAAAATCATTCACTTTAAGTCAAAATTCTAACTTAAACCACCCATTCTCCCCCTTTGACACCATCAAAATGATTGCCTTAAGCAACCAAACCCTACGGTATCAAATGTGAGAATTTTTGATTTCTGAAATTTCTCACAGTGGCTGAAAACAGGCGTGCCAGTCGACTGCCCATAGGGCAGTCGACTGATACGCTATCAGTCTGATATTTCAGGTTTTCTGCCGAATTTCAGAAACTTCCAGAAAATTTCAAAAATTGTAAAATTTTGCATACATGTTTGAAATGTTATACTCTATCAGGGAAAAATATTAAACCATATAAAATTTCAAACATGCATGACTTTTGATAAAAATCTAAAAGTTTTGAAAACCACTACATTTTGTATCAAACTTTGAAACCAAATTTGCAATCATATGACTTTGAAAGACATGGCAACGTATGTAAAACATAAAATGGTTTTCAAAGTTTTAAAATGTCCAACAATGATCTTTGGCAAAGTGTCCATTGATTAAGCACTTGCCTCCCCCATAGTTGGTCTAGTTTTGATATTTTGATACTTTTAATGATTCAACATTGTGCCACAAGCACAAGTGAGCCAAATGTATCACCCTAATGGATCAAGCACCCCTTTTTCAAAGCTAATGTTTCCAAGTTCATCCTATACTTCCACAAAACATATTCCAAGGCCTCTTCTTAAGGATGTAAACTCCGATTCGAGAAGAGGCTTGGTAAAGATGTCGGCTAGGTTCGACTTTGATTCAACATAGTATAGTTCTATGTCTCCCCTTGCCACATGGTCTCTAATGAAGTGATGTTTCACTTCAATGTGTTTTGTTCTAGTATGGTGAATCGGATTTTTAGTTAGGTTGATGGTGCTTACATTATCACACAAGACTTTGACCTTGGTGTAATGTAGCTCATAGTCCTCTAAGGTGTGCATGATCCAAAGGAGTTGGGAAACACATCCACCCATTGTCATATATTCTGCCTCCGTTGTTGATAGGGCAACGCATGGTTGTTTCCTACTACTCCAACTAACTAAAGAAGACCCAAGGAATTGACACCCTCCACTTGTACTCTTCCTATCTAACTTACAACCCGCATAGTCCGAGTCGGTGTATCCAATTAGATCAACACTAGGGGTTCTAGGATACCAAAGTCCGACATTTAGGGTCCCTTTCACATACCTTAGGATCCTCTTGACTACAATCAAATGAGACTCTTTGGCACATGATTGGTACCTTGCACACATACCTACCGTAAAAAGTATGTCGGGTCTACTAGCGGTTAGGTATAGGAGGCTACCAATCATGCTCCTATATTGTTTAGAGTCTACCATTTTCCCTTCAATGTCACTATCCATTTTCACATTAGTTCCTATGGGTGTAGATGCTTTCTTAGCATGTTCCAAACCAAATTTCTTTAGCATCTCTTTAGCATATTTGGTTTGAAATACATGTGTACCTTCATTCGTTTGCTTAACTTGATGGTCTAAGAAAAAGGTTAACTCTCCTACAAGACTCATCTCAAATTCATCTTTCATACATTTTGATGAATTTTTGTAAGAAGTCATTATTTGTTGACCCAAAAATGATATCGTCTACATAGACTTGGGCAACAAATATGTCCTTATCCTTAGATTTTAGGAACAATGTAGGGTCAATTATTCCTCTTCTAAACCCCTTAGACACCAAAAATGAAGAAAGCCTCTCATACAAAGCCCGGGGAGCTTGGTTCAATCTATATAAGGCTTTTCTTAATTTAAAGACGTGTCTTGGATAGTTGGGGTTCTCAAACCCAGGAGGTTGTTCTACATAGACCTCTTCCTTAATGATCCCATTAAGGAATGCCGACTTCACATCCATTTGGTGGAGTGTAAAACCCATGTGAGCGGCATAGGCTAGTAGAATTCTAATTGATTCTAACCTAGCTACGGGGGCATAGGTCTCTGTTGAGGCAATCTGTGATCCAGAGTGATCATGTATTTTGATGTTTGGGCAAAGGGTTTAAGTTAGGCTTTCTCTTGTGTAGTAATATATGTATGTGAGTGTGCAGGTTGTACAGGTTTACACATATTGACTTGGCTAGACGGCTTCGGTATGGTGAAGGATTGCATGGAGACAAGCTGGAGGCTTGTGTGCACCCGAGGGACCTGATATAGAAGGGATGATGAGCCGAGGGGCGCGGACTTCGAGGCGTACATGAAGTATGGCATGAAGACAAGCTAGAGGCTTGTGTGCATCTGAGGAACGAGGGCCGAAGATGAAGAGGGCGTGAAGGCAATAGTCAAGGCTGTGTTAGTGATATGAGAGAAGTGTCCTAAGGCAATCGCCTTATGATTGTAAACATTTATTTCAATAAATGATAATTCACTATTTGAGTATACATGTTTGTGTATTTGATTGGGATCTTAAACTCATCTACTGAATGTCCGCCATACAGTTCACAGCATAAGAGAATTTGTGATGGGATCACAACTAGTGATTATCTCTAAATGTGCAAATGTGAAGTGTTGGAAATATCCCTAGTCGATGAATTGATAAATACGGATATTATCAGTTCTGTTGAGACTAGCATGGGTTATTCTCTATTCAGCTGATTCTCACTGGCTGGTGACATTGGGATGTCCGGAGATAAACATGGATGATAGTTAAGGGAACTAGTTCATTGGAGTGACTAGTTGTAAGACTTCATATGGGAATCTACATGTAGATATGTCAATGAAGATCTTACTGCGGCTTAAGTGCGATATTCCTTTGACTTGCGGTGTTCAAGTCATCTTGGTCATGGAGACTTATACTTTGACATCTTAAGCAAGCATCTCCAAGGAGGTGTGGACCCAGGATGATCAGGTATAAGCCGAAGTGCCCGAAGATGTTTGAACAGCCTACAAAGGATTCACCACTCCTTGCGAGGAGATGTATACCCAAGCCTATCATTGGATTGTTACTCAAAGACTCTGGCCAGAGCATATCATGTTTAGAGTGAGAGTCTCTAAAATACATGAGAGTAATTAGAAATCCAAAGGACGAGTAAGACATTACTTGGGCTAGGTGTGACGTAGTCAGCCTAGTGGGGACTGACACCATTGACCGTGTCATGAACCAAGTGGGTATAAGGTGGTGAAGGGAATGGGGCACGATTCATTAGGGCTGCTGAAGGGTTTCAGAATAATTTCTTCTGAGGTCAAACCGTTGATCTTTCGATTAATTGGGGATCATGATGTACTACTAGGTGACACTCATGATCGTTCTATAATTAGTTAATTATAGACGGCCATCATAAATCGAAAGCCTATTTAGTCACACGCACTACGAGTAATCCGAGGGATTTAAAACGAGTTGAAAATTAGATTTTCCGATCAAGAGAAATAAGTCGAATCTAAGTTAGTCAGAGGCGCAATGGAAGCTAAAAATGGCTAAGTCTTTTGAAGGCTTTTCGGGCGAATTAAATGAGTTTGATTCGCGGCGGTTCGGGTTGGTTTTGGCCGGCCAAAGAGGGTGCCAAAACCCCTTTGGTGGCCGGCCACAATAAGAGGAGAAAACCAATTAATTTTGGTTTAATTAATAAGATAAATCCAGCGCGATTTATTTTATAAATTATGGATAAATAAATTTGTATAAAGAAATTTATATAAATAAATTTATAGAAATTTATTCTTTTATGGAAGATTAAAATAATCCATGAATTGGGTTTATTTTAATTTTATAAAATCAATTATGAATTATTTTTCCATAATAAGAAAGTTTATAAATTTCTTATAAAATTTATTCTATAATTTAAAGAGAAGAGGAATTTGTTTTATTATAAATTAGTTATAATAAAACTTGGTTTAAACGGAATAATTCATAAGAATTTATAGGATAAATTTTTATGATAATTAATTAGTTTTATTATAAAGTTAGTTATAATAAAATTCATAAGAGAATTTATAGGATAAATTTTCTTATGATAATTAATTTGTTTTATTATAAATTAGTTATAATAAGACTAGGCTTAAACGGAATAAGCAATAAGAAAATTTATAAGATAAATTTCTTATAACTAATTCCGTTAATTCCGTTAATTCGGTTTAGAGGGAGACTTAGCAAATGAGTTGCTACTATATAAAGGAACCAAAGGCTAGCCCTTATTCCTAATTAAGAGATTAATTATTCTCTCCCTCTCTCTCTCTTAATCTCTCCTCTATTCCTCCTTCTCCTTCATTAGGGCCGGCGCCCTTCATTTGTTTAGGGCCGGCTCCCTCTTGGTTGCTAGGGCCGGCGCACCCTATCAACACCAAGCAAGGTTGGCGTGAGCTAACAAGAAGAAGGAGAACCCGAACAAGAAGAAGAAGAAGCGGATAGCGACTCCTCTCTTCTCGGAATTCGATTCCGTTACTTCATTGGTTAGTTTCCTAATTTCTCTCTTGTTCTTCTAGTTGTGCCTTCCGAGAATCTAGTAGTTCTCGTCGGCACAAAACTCGTGACTTTGCGAAGTCATCCCGAAGAGAACTCGGCGTGGACGCGAATAGAGGCGAAGCTTCCAAGGGACGCTACGGTTGGATCTCGTCCCTTTTCTTCGAGTTACGAAAGGTACAAAGTAAATTAGTTTACTTTTCCGCAAAGTTTTATTTTATGATTATGTCAACACACCATAAGATTGCATGCTAGATACGAAGTTAAAATAATTTAGGAAATTATTTTATGCAAATTCTTCCGCTGCACGTAAAAATTTTGAATTTTACGAACTCGTATCCTTGTCGACATGCACCCGGTCCCAACAGTGGTATCAGAGCCGGTTAGTGTTCGACTTAATCATATAATTGTTTTGTGGAAAACTTTGTCATGATCTCAATTTCGGAAAATTTTTCCAATTATGGAAACTTTCGAATTATAATAAATTTTAGATTTAGGAATTTCAAAGTTTGGAAATCCTCATGAAATTTCGCAAACGTTTGAAATTTTCTATTTTCTGAAATTTTATAATATTTTCGAAATCTTCCCATCTTTGGAAACTTTCCAATTTTGGAAAATTTTCTATTTTAGAAATTTTCCAATTTTGGAAATATGTAAGTTTCCTTTGTACCAGAAACTTACAATTATTCTGAAAATCAATTTTCGAAATCTCGCAATTTTGGGCACTTTCTTTTAAGAAAGTCTAGACAAATTCATGGACAGTTAATTGACAATTAAATTTGAATTGGTTTTTAAATTGACAACAAAATTCTTTATTTTGGATTGAGCCTCGGGGAGCCGTCCAATTTAAAGTTAGTTGTTGTAATTTAATTTCCCAATTTTAATTGAAATTGTCATGTTTGATTGGATTGAGCCTCGGGGAGCCGTCCAATTGGATTTACAACACATTACTTTTCTTTGGGTATCTGAGCCTCGGGGAGCCACCCTTAGAAAACAATTTGTTGTAATTAATTAAATCCATGAATAAAATATGTTTGAAGAGGTGATGCTCTTACATATTGTTGTCTCCAAAATTAATTAGGAAAATGGTTTCCTATAGAGTTTCTTAAATGAGATTTTCATGAAAACAATATGTAGTTGAATTAAGGGATTTGTCTCTTAATTTAACAAGATTTGATTTAGAGAAATCAAACTCTTGAACATATTATTTCCTAAATTAATTATGACAATTTAGGAAATTATTTCCCAAAACAATTCCTTTAATAAAGTATGAAATTATAATTAGGAAATCCGTTCCTAATTTAATTCATGAGACTTGATAAATTAAGTCACATACATACTTTATTAAGGAAATCGTTAGTCATGACATAATTTTATGTCATGAATGTGCTTAAAAAGAATGAGACCCAAAACCCCTTACAAAATATTAAGGCCAACACCTTCCATTAATATGGTTAGAATCGGAGTTTTGTTTCTCGCTTGGGTTGATGGACACATCCATGCCCGACTTGAACCTCAACATGTTCAAACCATGGAATTAGTTTATGAATAATATAGTTCGAGTCAGAGGTCAATCATTAGTTTTGGTTGTTGGACACATCCAAGCCTGACTAAGCGGTTGAATGAGCTCCAACCATATTAAAACTATTTCTTGATTAATGGGTCAGCCTTAAGCTTGGAGCATCGATTTGTTGTGCCACAGCCAAGGTCGATGTAAAGAGAGGTGCAGTTGGGTGTTATGTATAATGATACATACTTGTTAATGAGTTAACAACCCAATGTTTTATGCAAACATTCAATTAGTTGATAGCATAATGTGATAGTTACATATATGTGATGTGTAATCGGTATAATTACCTACCTTCATAGCTAAGAAGAACTTGATGGCCACAGCCATGGTTGTTCTTATCTATGGTTGGATATCAACCTATTTGGAGATGTTCCTACGATCTCCCGAATTGATAATAAGGGTGACTCAATTCGTAAAATAAATAGGATTTAATTTATGTATGTTGATACATTCTTTAATAAATCTTCTCACATAATCTCAATTTGTATTTCTAGGTTAATCACTCGATCATGTCTTCTCTGAATTTGCGTTCCATCTTGGACACCAACAAATTAACTGGGCCTAACTTCATGGACTGGCTTCGAAACCTGAGGATAGTCCTCAAGGCAGAGAAGATTGCTTATGTCCTTGAAAATCTACTTCCCTCAAATCCTCCAGCAGATGCAACTCCAGACCAATTGGTGGCCTATCAGAAACATGTGACCGATTCTGAACTTGCAAGTTGCATCATGCTAGCCTCTATGATACCTGAGCTGCAAAAGCAGCATGAGCATATGGATGCTTATACCATCATCTTCCATCTTAATGAGTTGTTTGAAGAGCAGGCGAGATCCGAAAGGTTCGAAGTCTCCAGACTCCTCTTCACAACTAAGATGCAAGAAGGCACTTCCGCCTCGCAGTTTGTGCTAAAGATGTTGGGGTACATTGAGCGACTGAACACACTCGGTTTTGCAATGGATCATGAACTAAGTATTGACTTAATTCTGAGTTGTTTGCCCAAAAGTTATTCGCAATTTGTGATGAACTATCGGATGAACAAGCTGGAAACTACCATTCCTGAGTTAGTCAACCTGCTGAAGTCTGTAGAGCCTTCTGTAAAGCAGGAACAAAAGGCAGTTCTGTTAGTTGGTTCCTCGAAGAAAGGTTCTAAGAGGAAGGCCAAAGAACAGAATAAGGGAAAGAAGAAAAAGGCTAAAAGACTGAAAAGAAACCAAAAGGCACTTGCCATCATTGTGGCAAGGAGGGTCACTGCGAAGAAATTGCAAAGTTTATCTTGAGTCCTTGAAGAAGAAGGCATCCGATGCCCCGTCCTCTTCAGGTATCTTCGTTATTGAATGTCACTCTATTTCCTCAAATACCTGGGTACTTGATACTGGGTGTAGCTCACATTATGTAATGACATACAGGGGCTAAGGAATAGAAGAAGACTCGTCAAGGGAGAAGCAGATTTGCGAG
>JAGFNQ010007660.1:0-41908 GCA_024364735.1 Boesenbergia rotunda | reverse complement strand
GAGGGGGGGTGAATATCGGAAGTCGTTACTTTTTCGGAAAACTGAGAGTAAGTGCACAGCGGAAATAAAAATAACATACACAGCACAAAGACACAGTGATTTTTACTTGGTTCGGAGCCTGTGTCGACTCCTACTCCAAGGCCCACGGTCGTTGACCGTTTACTTTGGGCAATTCTATATTTGCGCAAAATCGGTTACAATAATTTCAATTACAAAGAGAGTGCAATAAATTAATAATAAAATATTAAGCTCTTCGTTACCGACGTCCGGAGTATATCGAATCTTTTTGGGGCAGCGGGACGTCGTCGGCTCGAGGTGAAGCGTTTCCGGAGCAAGGCACGAGCGTAGATGAACTTTGAAGCGTTGGAAGAAGTGATTGTCGAAGCCTGGGGTCGAGGGCCCTTTATATAGGGCTAGGGGGCACCCGGGACGTCGGGGGCGCCCCCCTACGTGGCAGCCGATCCGTTCCGATCTCGGTCAGCGTCTGATCCCCTTATCTTCGGGATCAGTTTTGACCGGGGCGCCCGCAGCGCTCGGGGCGCCCGCATTGACCGGGTCAAAGGTTATCTGCTTGGCTTCGAGGGCTTCTTGGTTCGAGGTATGCGCCAGGGGCGCCCGCAGCGCAGGGGGCGCCCGCACGGAGCCCGCAGCGCAGGGGGCGCCCGGCCCAGTGTGTATTCGAACCATCTTCTTGTTACTTGTTTTGTATGGCCCTTGGGGGCGCCCGGGACGCTCCAGGCGCCCTTCTCAGCAACTGCCTCTCTCCTCTGAGGCTTTCTGAGCTGCAGACACATGTTCCTTCGGTCCTGCATCTAGGGTTAGTCCAAAACAAGATAACATAACAATTAATTAGATTTATACAGCCTTAGCTGTCTTGGTTCTGACTTTGGTCTCCAAAATGGAGCCCTAGGTCGAACCGACGCCTACTGTTCCCTCGACGGGGAACGCGTCCTCACCTACTCCTCTCGGGAGAATTTACCTGATGCCAACCGCTCCTTTGGTTGGACTTTTGCCTGACGGTCCTTTGTCAGGTCTTGGATGCTGGCAGTCCTTCGCCAGTTGCCTAGCAGTCCTTCGCTAGGGCTTTAATACTGGCAGTCCTTCGCCAGTTGCCTAGCAGTCCTTTGCTAGGGCTTTTAATACTGGCAGTCCTTCGCCAGTTGCCTAGCAGTCCTTTGCTAGGGCTTTTAATACTGGCAGTCCTTCGCCAGTTGCCTAGCAGTCCTTTGCTAGGGCTTGGATACTGCACACTTAAAATAACTTGTTAGAAAACAAGTAAGACTTAACTTTTGACCTATGTTGCCATTATCAAAACACAGGTTAGACTTTGGTGCCTTCTGCACCAACAATCTCCCCCTTTTTGATTTATGGCAACCGTAGTTCAAAAAGTTAAGTTTAATCAAGCAAAAAGGTTAAAGTTTTGTTCCCTCCCCCTGGAAGGAATCTCCCCCTAGATGTTTCAAAAATTGGTGGGGGTAAAAAAAACTTTCACTTTTGAAAACCTAAGTTTTAGGTACTTTTAAAAAGTATATAGGAAATTTTTTGAAACATGATCTTTGAGTACTTAAAAAGTTTTGAGGCTTTTAAGTTTCAAGGTACTCAAAGGATTTGAAAGTGTTAGCTTTAAAAAAACTTAAGTACTTAGTTAACTTTGAAAACTATTTTGAAAGACTTAGCAGAATTTTAAAAACTTAAGTAAAAGTTTTGAAAGCTTAAGTATTTTTCAAAAAGTTAAACTTTTGAATACAAGTTTTGAAAGCTTAAGTATTTTTCAAAAAGTTAAACTTTTGAAAACAAGCTTTGAAAGCTTAAGTATTTTTCAAAAAGTTAAACTTTTGAAAACAAGTTTTGAAAGCTTAAGTATTTTTCAAAAAGTTAAACTTTTGAAAACAAGTTTTGAAAGCTTAAGTATTTTTCAAAAAGTTAAACTTTTGAAAACAAGTTTTGAAAGCTTAAGTATTTTTCAAAAAGTTAAACTTTTGAAACAAGTTTTGAAAGCTTAAGTATTTTTCAAAAGTTAACTTTGAATATTAAGAATTTTTTAAAAAAAACTTTTGAATACTTTTTGAATAAAGGATGGAGTTAAGAAAATTTTGAAAAGAAATTTTACTTAAGAAAATTTTGAAAAGAAATTTTACTCTCTCCTTTCCTATCTCTCCCCCTTTGCCATATATCAAAACAAATAAATACAGCATAAATCAATGAAAAAGTAAAATTTTTGCTGTACTGAATCAATTAAATTTACACTAAATCAATCAATTCTCTGTAGGGGCCTGTCTAACCCAATTAGCTACTTACTAACTGTTATAAACAGTAGTTTTTGCTAGGGTTAGTCAAGTTTAAGTGTTTTTGTTCAAGTTAGATTTTCTAAACTTGACACTTAACTTGATTGCTATGTAAGTTGTATTTAGTGCCCCAATTTCTGCAGATGCACTGACTTAAAGCATCTTGAATTGAGGCAAAGACCTAAGCATCTCAACCCTTTCTAGGTTATCAATCAAAAGTACCCTATGGTGCTTGTGAGATGCTGGCTTCTAAGTCTATAGGTGCATGCTGTTCTAGGGTTAGAGCCTAGGCTAAGTCCATTTTCGAAAATGCCCTAGTTTTGAAGGGGGTAGTTTTAAAATAAATATAAAACTAAGTCGAAAGAGATTTTAACACTGATTTTAAGAAATAAGTAAAATTAAGTTTAAAATGAAAACTGATTTTGAAATTTAAATAAAATAGTTTTTTTTTAATTCTAGTTTTAGAAAACTTGTTTTTGAGATCAAGTAAAAAAACAATTGAGTTAAACTATTCTACTGAACACAATCCTAACTGTCTTCTTAGTGAACTAAACTCAGATTCAGGTAAGGGTTTTGTGAATATATCAGCTAGGTTGGATTTAGAGTCAATATGCTTAAGTGCTATTTCACCCCTGGCTACATGGTCTCTGACAAAATGAAGTTTGACTTCTATATGTTTGGTTCTGGAGTGTTGAATTGGGTTCTTAGTTAAATTAATTGAACTTATATTGTCAATAAATACTTGAGTTTGGGTGTAGTTGAGCTGGAAATCTTTAAGTGTGTGCATCATCCATAAAAGTTATGCAACACATTCTCCTAATGCCACATACTCAGCTTCAGTTGTGGATAAAGCCACACAGTGTTATTTTCTGCTGCACCAACTGACTAGACTCTGACCTAACAGTTGGCAGCTTCCACTCGTGCTCTTTCTATCTAGTTTACAGCCTGCATAGTCAGAATCTGTGTATCCTGTTAAATCAAAGGTTGAGGTTCTAGGATACCAAATCCCTACATTTAGGGTGCCCTTTACATATCTTAGTACTCGTTTTAGGGCTGCTAAGTGTGTTTCCTTAGCACAGGTTTGGTATCTAGCACACATTCCTACAGCAAAGAGAATATCAGGTCTGCTGGCTGTAAGGTACAATAGGCTACATATCATACTCCTATAAAGCTTAAGGTCTACTGGTTTACCATCAGGGTCACTATCTATTTTTACATTAGTGGCCATGGGGGTACTTATGTTTTTAGAGTTGTCCATTTTAAATTTTTTTATTAACTCTTTAGCATATTTGAATTGATGAACGTAGTTACCATCCTTAGTTTGTTTAATTTGTAAGCCTAGGAAATAGGTGAGCTCACCAACTAAGCTCATTTCAAATTCATCTTCCATTATCTTGACAAATTCTTTTAGGAAGTTGGTGTTGGTGGACCCAAAGATTATGTCATCTACGTAAATTTGGGCAATAAATATATCTTTTCCTAGGTTTTTAACAAATAAGGTTGAGTCAATTTGGCCTTGTTTAAATTCTTTAGAAATTAAATAGGTTGATAATCGTTCATACCAGGCCCTAGGTGCTTGTTTTAGTCCATATAATGCTTTGGTTAGTTTGTAAACATGGTTAGGTTTGTCTAAGTCCTCAAACCCTGGGGGTTGTCCTACATAAACTTCTTCTTTAATAAATCCATTTAAAAAGGCTGACTTCACATCCATTTGATATAATTTGAATCCTTTATGGGATGCAAATGCTAATAACATTCTAATGGACTCAAGTCTAGCTACTGGGGCGTATGTCTCATCGTAATCTAGTCCCTCTACTTGGCTGAAACCCTTTGCTACTAAGCGGCTTTATTTCTGACTATTTCTCCTTGATCATTTAGTTTATTCCTAAAGACCCACTTAGTATCTATTATGGATTTGCCTTCAGGTTTAGGCACTAGTTCCCAGACTTGGTTTCTTTCAAATTGGGCTAATTCTTCTTGCATAGCTATGATCCAGTCAGGGCCAGGTAGGGCTTCATCTATAGTTTTGGGTTCAATTTTCGATATCATAGCTATTTGACTAAGGTTTCTATAGGAGGATCTTGTCCTGACTCCTAGAGTTGGATCACCCACAATTTGATCAGTTGGGTGACTGAGTCTGGGTTTCTTGGTTCTTCTAGAGCTTGGTTCAGCCTCAGGTCCGGCTGGTAGGTTTGGTTCACTATTTGATTCAACTCTTTGGGTTGGTTCATTTGTTGGTTGGATACTTGATTCAGTTAATTCATTAATTGGTTCAATAGTTAGTTCGTTTAAGGGTTCAATTAATGGTTCAATAAGTTGTTCATTATTTTCTTGGTCAGAGTTTGATGAAATTGGTTCTTGATTATTAGAATTTGAATTGATTTCTTCATCAAAAATTAAGTTGGTTGTTTCTTCAATTTTCTTAGTTTGTTTGTTGTAAACTCTATAGGCTCTACTTGTGGTTGAATACCCTAGAAAAATGCCTGGGTTTGACTTGGATTGAAATTTTCCTAAATAGTCTTTGGTGTTTAGGATATGGACTTTGCATCCAAAGACTCTTAGGTAGTGTAGGTTTGGGAGTCTATGGTAGTACAGTTCATAGGGGGTTTTGTTGTGTCGCTTATTAATCAAAACCCTATTTTGGATATAACAGGCTGTACTTGTTGCTTCAGCCCAGAACTGGTTTGCTAGTTTAAACTCGTTGAGCATAGCCCTAGCGGCTTCTTGTAGTGTTCTATTCCTTCGCTCAACTATCCCATTTTGTTGGGGGGTTCTAGGACATGAAAATTCATGTAAATACCCATTTACCTTACAGAATTCCTCAAATTTGTGATTTTCAAACTCTCCCCCGTGATCACTCCTAAGTCTTTTAATTTTAGTATCATTTTGATTTTCAATTAGTTTACAGAATTCAATAAATAGATTTAGGGTTTCATCTTTGGTTTTTAGGAACTTAACCCAGGTGAATCTAGAGTAATCATCAACTATTACTAAGCAGTATCGGTTCCCGCTTAGTGACTTGGCTCCATGTGAATCAAATAGGTCAAGGTGCAGGAGCTCAAGTGTGGTTTGAGTTAAATCAGACTGGATTAGTTTGTGATTGGATTTGGTTTGTTTACCTTGATTACATGATTCACATATTAGGTTTTCATTATTTTTGATTTTGGGGATACCTTTGATTAAACCAAGTTGGGTAATTTTTGAGATA
The DNA here is from genome assembly GCA_024364735.1 of Boesenbergia rotunda. Classification (NCBI taxonomy): domain Eukaryota; kingdom Viridiplantae; phylum Streptophyta; class Magnoliopsida; order Zingiberales; family Zingiberaceae; genus Boesenbergia; species Boesenbergia rotunda. The sequence continues at coordinate 36,415 of JAGFNQ010007660.1, read as the reverse complement.
GTTCTTAAATTGGTATGTCCTAATCTCCTATGCCAGAGGTTTGATTGTTCTAATTGTGTTAACATACATTTGGGTATAATAGGAAGATTTATAGTGTATACATTGTTTTTCCTAGTGCCCTTGAGTATGATTTCTGAGTCTTGTTCATTTTTAATTAGGCAGTTGGAACTGTTGAAAGTTACTCTATAACCCGAATCACATAACTGACTTATGCTAAGCAAGTTAAAATTAAAGTTTTCAACCAATAGAACTTTCTTAATAATGAAATCAGATTTAAGCTCAATGTTACCTGACCCAATTACCTTGAGTGTGGCATTATTGCCAAATGCTACTGAGCCTAGGTTTTTGAGTTTGAGCTTGGTGAACTTCAATTTATCTCCAGTCATGTGTCTGGAGCAACCGCTATCCAACATCCATTGGTCCAAATCTTTATGTTCCTACGCATAAAGAATCTTTTTGATTTGGATCCAATTAGAATCAGGAATAGCTTAAATTGAGTTTCACTGCCTAGTCTGTCTCACCCAAATCTAGGGTTTTCAATCACGTTGACCTTATAGGTTTCGTGAGACAGGTTTAGATTAGAAAAACTATTTTGAAAAATTTTGATTAATTTTGAAAACTTAATTAATTTTGAAAGAAAAATTTTGAAAGAAGTTTAAATCTACAAATAACTGAATTTTTGTGCTAGATTCGAATTTGACAAAAATAATTTGAATTTGAATTTCAGAAATTGGCTTCCAGGTCTTGGCGAGGCACTAGGCCTTCTTTGGCCGTAGCCTTATGGGATCATCCACCCTTTCCTTGACAAAGCCTTTTAATGAAATTTCATTTTCAAAATTATTATTTGAAAAATTTCTGGTCTAACTAGTTTGGATTTTGGATCGGTAGCTTCGGCTGGTTTCACCAGTCTAAAGAGACCAAGTAAACTTGATCTTATTAGAATTGGTTTCCCCAACGTACTATCATCTCACCTCCACCCAATACTATGTTGTCAAATTTCAGTTAAGTTTGTTTGGTCCTTTAAACTAGCCTAAGTCTAAGCATGGTAATTTGCAGAAATTAAATAGACAATCAATCAAGCAGTTTCAATCAAGAATTGCAAGTTTATCTAATAATAAAAATAGTTTTCAGTTTGGCTCCCCCTGGACTAAAGCCACGGTGATGGTTAGGCAAGATGTGAATCTTATCCTTGGGGATCCAATACTGATTTGATCCAATTGGTTTGTTCAGGCATAGTTTAGGTACCCATGCCTGAATTTTGCCTCTGGACTGATTCAGTACAGCCAAATATGATCTTTGTCTGGATTTGGTTCGGTAGCCAAGTCCAGATCGATTTAGAACGGACTTCTGTTTTCCAAGAATCATGTCAAGATTTTTGGAACCAGAAGTGAATCGTTCTAGGGCTGATCTAAGATCCGTAACCTGAGTTTTCAGGGAGGAGTTTTCCTTTTCAAGTTTTTCAACTTGAGTGGGAGTTCCTTCCTGAACCTTCTCGGTTGAGGGTTTAGAGTCAGCTCCCTCCTTCAGGAGTTTTACTTCCTGTCGGAGGGATTCGACCCGGAGTTTGGCTTTTGCCAAATCACGAGAAAGAAAAGAAATCAATTCAGTTAACTGTAATCTATTAAAACCAGTTACCTTAATTTCTCCGTCTTCTGTGAAGGTTAACTCGCCGTCTTCTTGTTCTGATTCTGACTCGACTTTCTCTGAGGCGGTCAGAGCTAGGAGATTGGACTGGGGTGCCTCTTCTTCTTCTTCTGAGGAAGACTCGTCCCAGGTTGCTTGGAGCGCCTTCTTTCTTCTCGTCTTCTTGGACTCTTTCAGATTTGGACACTCTGTCTTGTAGTGGCCCTTCTTCTTGCACTCGTAGCAGGTTACATTAGGCTTGTTCGTGGGTTCAGCTGGTTCGTCTTTTCTTCGGCCGATTTTCCGTTTGTTGGTTCGGTTCTTCAGCTCTTTGTAGTAGCTTCGAGCGAGCCGGACCAGCTTAGCTTGTTCTCCTTCTTCATCTTCTGAGTCTGAGTCAGACTCGGGTTCAGGTTCAGTTTTCTTCTTCGTTGTCTTTAGATTTTTACCTGCAATGAAAGCGATACCTTTTTCGACCGAATTGGTGTTAGTCTATTCGTGCAGTTCTAGTTCAGAAAATAATTCATCTAGTTTTATTTTAGAAAGATCCCTGGATACCTTGTATGCATCTACCATAGATGCCCACAAGGTATTTCTTGGGAATGCGTTTAGAGAATACCTTATTAGGTCACGGTTTTCGACCGTATGACCTATTGCGTGAAGACCGTTCATTACCTCTTGAATTCGTGCGTGGAGCTGGGCTGCTGTTTCGTTGTCAGCCATCTTGATGGTGTAGAGCTTGTTCAGTAGCAGATCCCTTTTACTGATCCTTGTGTCTGACGTCCCTTCGTGCAGCTCGATCAGTTTCGTCCATAGTTCTTTAGCACTGTTGAAGGGGCCCACTCGGTTCAGCTCTTCCTTTGTCAGCCCGCATTGTAGGGTTTGCGTTGCTTTTGCGTCGGCTTCTATCTTGCGCTTTAGAGTGTTGTCCCACTCCGAGTAGCTTTGTGGAAGTCCTTCCGCATTTCGAGGGATCTCCAGACCGGACTGGATAATGATCCACATGTCCACCTGAGTTTTCAGGTGGACCTCCATGCGACTTTTCCAGTAGGAAAAGTCCTCTCCACTAAAGAGTGGAGGTCTAGCGGTGCTGAATCCCTCTTTCATAGACATTTGTTCTGTAAAAGAAAACTTACAAAAAAAGTGTCCCAAGACTTGGTCTTGGATTAGCAGTGCGGGATAAAGATAATTAAGAAAAAAAATTATTTAAATAAAAAAAATCCGAAAAATAATTTCAAACTGGTGGTTGCACCAAGTTTGAACTACCCCGCTCTGATACCACTTGTTGGATAGTAAAAACCGATAGAGGGGGGGTGAATATCGGAAGTCGTTACTTTTTCGAAAAACTGAGAGTAAGTGCACAGCGGAAATAAAAATAACATACACAGCACAAAGACACAGTGATTTTTACTTAGTTCGGAGCCTGTGTCGACTCCTACTCCAAGGCCCACGGTCGTTGACCGTTTACTTTGGGCAATTCTATATTTGCGCAAAATCGGTTACAATAATTTCAATTACAAAGAGAGTGCAATAAATTAATAATAAAATATTAAGCTCTTCGTTACCGACATCCGGAGTATATCGAATCTTTTTGGGGCAGTGGGACGTCGTCGGCTCGAGGTGAAGCGTTTCCGGAGCAAGGCACGAGCGTAGAAGAACTTTGAAGCGTTGGAAGAAGTGATTGTCGAAGCCTGGGGTCGAGGGCCCTTTATATAGGGCTAGGGGGCGCCCCCCTACGTGGCAGCCGATCCGTTCCGATCTTGGTCAGCGTCTGATCCCCTTATCTTCGGGATCAGTTTTGACCGGGGCACCCGCATTGACCGGGTCAAAGGTTATCTGCTTGGCTTCGAGGGCTTCTTGGTTCGAGGTATGCGCTAGGGGGCGCCCGCAGCGCAGGGGGCGCCCGCAGCGCAGGGGGCGCCCGGGAGCACGGGGGCGCCCGACCCAGTGTGTATTCGAACCAGTCTTCTTGTTACTTGTTTTGTATGGCCCTTGGGGGCGCCCGGGACGCTCCGGGCGCCCTTCTCAGCAACTGCCTCTCTCCTCTGAGGCTTTCTGAGCTGCAGACACACGTTCCTTCGGTCCTGCATCCAGGGTTAGTCCAAAACAAGATAACATAACAATTAATTAGATTTATACAGCCTTAGCTGTCTTGGTTCTGACTTTGGTCTCCAAAATGGAGCCCTAGGTCGAACCGACGCCTACTGTTCCCTCGACGGGGAACGCGTCCTCACCTACTCCTCTTGGGAGAATTTACCTGATGCCAACCGCTCCTTTGGTTGGACTTTTGCCTGACGGTCCTTTGTCAGGTCTTGGATGCTGGCAGTCCTTCGCCAGTTGCCTAGCAGTCCTTCGCTAGGGGTTTAATACTGGCAGTCCTTCGCCAGTTGCCTAGCAGTCCTTTGCTAGGGCTTTTAATACTGGCAGTCCTTCGCCAGTTGCCTAGCAGTCCTTTGCTAGGGCTTTTAATACTGGCAGTCCTTCGCCAGTTGCCTAGCAATCCTTTGCTAGGGCTTGGATACTGCACACTTAAAATAACTTGTTAGAAAACAAGTAAGACTTAACTTTTGACCTATGTTGCCATTATCAAAACACAGGTTAGACTTTGGTGCCTTCTGCACCAATAGAATCATCTGATTGTTCTGATCTTTGGGCTTTTATCTTCTTCAATCTATCTTGCATGTTTTGAAACCATTGTTGTTGTTGTTCTTGAAAACTTTTCTGTTGTTGTAGGATTTGTCGACACGTCTCCATCATCCTTTGGTGTAGAGCCTCATCCCAATCAGGATTATCAAAGCCTCCTTGATTAAACTGCTGAAATGGGAGGGGATGAAAATTCTGAGTGTCTTGCTGAGAATTCTGTCCTTGAAAGTGAAATCTTGCTGAAAATGTTGAAATTGTGGTGGTAACAACTGAGATTGCGCGGGCTGGAAATTCTGGTTACAAGGGTGAACTTGCTGTGGAAATTGACATGGTTGCTGGAAATTCGAATTAACTTGGTACCCTTGTTGAATTGCTTGAAAAGGTGATTGATCTTGTTGATAAGGTGGCTGAAAATTGGGCTGAAATTGCTGAAAGTGGGGCTAAAAATTCTGAAATTGTGGCTGCCCATTCTGAAAATTCTGGAAATTTGGTAGACTTAGCTAAAAATCTGGCTAAAATTGTTGGAATTGCTGTGGCTGCTCGAATTGTTGTAATGGTGGCTGAAAAAACTGATTTGGTTGCTGGAAATTAGAATAAGGTTGTTGGAATTCCTGCTGGGTCTGCTGAAAGTGTGGACACGGCTGCTGATAAGTGGATGAAAATATTTTGAACCTGCACCCCTGTCACAAAACAAACAAGAAAAATGGTAGTACCCGTATACAAAAGATAAAGCAAAATAAAATAGAACCCAATGATATGTCCAAAAGCATACAAGCAAAAATTAAACAAATCAACTAGTTGCTTCCCCGGCAACGGCGCCAAAAATTTGATAATGCCCAAAATACTAGATTAAATTGTCACGAAAGTGTGGGTCTCAAATTTAAATATTTATAAATGCTGGAAACGCTTTTTGCAATCAAAATATGAAAACGTAGTAAAGGGGCCACAGGTCGTATTTTTCTCGGAGCTAGTTGATATAATTTAATTCGAGCTTGTATTTATGTGTCGTTTGTGTTTTTGGGTTTCGAATGTGATTTGGGTTTTGGGTTTCAATATGAAATGAAATCACAATAGAAAGGAAGAAACTTGACTAAACAAACTTAACCAAAGTAATGGCAATGAAAGATTCAACCAATTATTAACTCAATCAAGACGAAGTGATTTTCAGATTTGGTGAATGAGACTAATAGCAATTGTGATTATCACACGAAGGTTGTGTTTAATTTCAGAACTAAGACTAAGAACAACTGAATGTTAAGCAATCTGTAAACTCACTTATGTAAAGTCAATGTGAACTTTAATGAATACAAAATGCAAGCTACGGGAACCCAATATGCAGAATTGATGCTTGACATTCAGAGACAATCTGGATGAAAAGAACTATCAGTTTTGAACACAATAGCACGTTCAAAAATTTCCATAAACTTAACTCCAACTGATGCCTAACATGCACACGATACAAATGAGAAGAATTGAAACTATCTTGATACTCATGTGCCAAAAGGAATTACTGCTAAGGGTGAAATGAATTGCAATTTAAGCAGAACTTTGATACAGAAATGCAGTGTGGTATTTCATAAATCGATTTGGATGCTAAAACCAAACAAACAGATGGATTCGATGGCTCCAAACTGATATCCCCATAAGATTCATAAGAACTATAATTCACTTGATGCAAATTCTGGAAATCGAAGGCTGAAACAATGCAACACATGAAACTGCCGAGCTTGCAGAAATGAGAGTTGCTACACATACAAGTTGAGCTAAAAATTCAGAAATGAAACCAGATATGAAACAAACTTGGATTTACTGAGACAAAATTCAGAGGGATTAATTGAAAGTTGATACACGGAGCAACTGAAAAGCTGGAATTCACCGGATTAATACGCAATTACAAACTAAGTGCAGAAAATCAAATTCGATAGCTATGGAAATGAAACAAAACTGCAAGATAAATTCCAAGGATTAAAACTAAGCTAGCTTAACACAAAAATTAGAAATGGCAGACAGAGAAAACAATTGAACTCAGCAAACAAACTGATACGCAAAAATCAGAAATGGCACGCAACTACAAATCTGATTCACAAGCAACAAAACAGAAATTAAACTAAAATTAAGCTCAATGGATCACTGAACAATATCCCTAGCTAGTTTACTTGCAGAAATGAAACTAGTTGAAGCAGAAGAAATTCGGAAAAGGAATTACAGTAACTGAAACGAAAACAGAGACAGAAATTTAACTGCAGAAATAAATTTACAGCTAAAACACAATGAAACTTAATTATCTAAGCTACTCCTCAACCATTCTTCAACTCAAGAGCTCCTTGGTCGTCAATCAAGGGAGAACCTCGGACCCGCAAGCTCAACAAATCAGTGAAGACTTTCTCTGCTACCGAATCAGATCAAACCATTCTCAAATTGAAATTTGGCTCCGAATTCTTCAAACTCGCTGTGGTGGCTTGCGATTGGGATTAGGGAATGACCGAAACCTTCCAGGGAACCCCTCTGGATAGCTCGGATGCAGTGGCGATGGTGCACAGCTGAGCTCGCTGAAATCGGATAGCAGACTGCCGAAACCTCGCGCAGCCTTGCTATTGAGCAAGAATCCAATCTGAAACCTCACTGAGAACTCTTCACTAACCTAGCCCTTGCTTTGATGATGGATTGAGGGATCACGCCTTCGATTGGATGAAAAAAATGGAAGAAACGAAGAAGAAAACTGATGAAGCTACTGTTGTGGCGAAGACGCGATGGAGAGGAAGCTGCGGCAATTTTTCCTTAAGTAATCAGAAATGGACGGCTGTGATTGATTTGAGAAAATCCAACGGCTGATCTTGCTCTGATTTGAGCCAAACTTTGATGATGATGATCTGGGGTCAGGATCTGCCTCGTGGTAGCTCGGATCCTCCAGATTTGCAATGGATGGCCCAGATCAACCAAATCTGTGAATGGACGATCTAGAGCCCTCCTAACTTGATCCAACGGTTGATTTAGCTCTGATTGGGATGAAACTTCCAGATCATGATCAGAATGCTTGATCAACCCTAACCCTAGCTCGGATTGCTTTAGATGATCCCGGATGGCTCAGATCTAGCCGCTTTTGAATCGGACGGCCTAGATTAATCATGAGCTTGATAATTCGATCCGGTTCCACTTCCGACTCAAGTTTGACCCAGTATGCCCTAGGTCCATGAACCCTTCATGTCTACAAAAATAGATCAAGAATTTAGTGGCCAAATAATCCAAATATGTGTAAATTTGTAATTAAGTCCAAAATAAAAATAAGTTCTAAAACCTAGGACAATTTCACAATTAAGCAATAAAAACATAGGTCAAACATGGATTTTAGCCACTCAAATAATCAATAAAATGGTATCTATCAGTAGTCCAGAACCGGGGCGTTCTTAAGGTGCCCATCCCTTAGCATGACATAGACATACTTAACATTTCATTATTCATACTTATCATCATGATGCCTTAAAGGCATGAACATTCATCATCATTCTTCATTTTCATTCATAAGATATGTCATGCTTACATCATTTTGTCTTAGGCCATGGTTATCATTTTCGTTCATCATCTTCATTCTTAACATAGCATGCATACATATCATTCATAAAGCATGGCATACATACATAGCATTCATGAGACATGACTTACATACATATTGTTCGTAAAACATAGCATACATACATGTCATTCCTAAAGCATGACATACATACATAACATTCATAATACATGCATGGTTAGGGTACATAGCATACATACATGTCATTCCTAAAGCATGACATACATACATAACATTCATAAAACATGCATGGTTATGGTACATAGCATACATACATGTCATTCTTGAGAACTTAACCCAAACCAAGCCCTAAATTAGGGACTTGGCCGAAAACCCTAGAGGGTCATAGGTCCTTAGAAAAATTTGCATACCCATGGTTAACCTCCAATACCTTACTTATCATGTCATAGGAACCCACTTGGACCCTTAATTGGTTTAAACCCCAAAGTCCAAGGCCTTATTCATGCTTGGCCGAAAACCCTAGGGGAGAAATAACCCCTAGAAAATTCATATAAGTCTCTATTATCATCCATAGTCTATCATAGCAAAACATACCAATCATGCTTGAGGGATTAAAATTAATCCCTAGCCCTATACTTGATGTGGCCGAAACCCTAGATGGGTTTTAGGGCATCAAAAATTTCCCTAGATCATAATCTATGCCTTACATAACATCATGAAACATTTAAGAGCACAAAAGAAAATTTACATCATCCCTAAGCCCAAGCAATAGCCTTGGCCGAAACCTTTGGGAAGTCATAATTCCATAGAAAATTCATATACCCCACCATACATCCCTTATCTACCATGAGGAAACATTTGAAACCATTAGTGAAGTTTTAACATCATTCCAACCCTAAAGTCATGCCTTGGCCGAAACCTATGGGAACCCTAGCATTAGTTTCCTCAACATATTATTCAATCAAGTTCTTATATCATGAAAACAAATCTTGAAAACTATTATACCACAGGTGAGGGGGTCTTTCCTTCCTTAATCTTGCTTACAAACTTTGAATAGAAAATAACAAGAGAACCTCCTTGTCTCTAAACTTCTCCTTAGCCCTTGTATCCTTGTAGAGGGTCTTAGCTCTTCAAGATGGAGGCTTATGTGAACTTTTCCCAAGGGAGAAGGGGGCTTGTGGGTTTCGGCTAGGAGAGGGAGGAAGAAGGAGAGAAGGCTTGGTGGATGAGGAGAAGAGAAATCTTAATTGGTAAGTTACTACTCCTCTCCTTTATTCACCATGAAGTGGGCAAGTGAAGAATCATAGTGTCTCTTCCCTTGCTGACTCTTCATTTCCCCAAAGCCTTAACCAAGATCCACTTCATTTTCTACTAGCACTCCCTTGCTAGGTGAATTGGTTAGTGTATTCATGGTTGTAGACTAGGTCCAAGGTTCAATCCTTGGTGCATGCACTTTATTTTTATTTTCTTTTTCCTTATTTTCGAAAATTCCATAAAAGTCACCCATAATCATGCCAAAATTCCTAATTAAATTCCATTTATATTTATATTAAATTCTACCTAATTAAAACCCATTTTTGGAGCCAATATAAGGCCCCTTAGTACTTAGCTTCTCAATTTACATGGGAAAATCATGGATAATTGCACTAAGGTTCATACTAGTATCTCTACGTTCCTCAAAAATCTATCTAGACATGATCAATATTTTAAAGAAAATATTGAAAGGATTTTACGGGTCGTTACATAGTACTTAAGTTTTTCAAAACTTTCCTAAGTACTTAAGTTTTTCGAAACTTCTCTAAGTACTTAAGTTTTTCAAAACTTTCCTAAGTACTTAAGTTTTTCAAATTTCACTATGTACTTTAAAACTTAAAGTTTTCAAAGCTTTTCTGAGTACTTTAAACTTAAGGTGTCAAAATTTCCAAAATACACAACCAAAATTATTTTCTGTTGAAAATTATTCTAAGTAAAAAATCCATCCTTAAACTTAGAATTTATTTTCAAAAACCCCATGAATTTTTGAAAAATCTAGGGGGAGATTCCTTCCAAGGGGAGGGAACAAAAATTAATTTTTTTCTTGCTCTGATTAACTTAACTTTTTCAACCAGGGTTGCCATAAATCAAAAAGGGGGAGATTGTTGGTGCAGAAAGCATCCAAGTCAAACTTGTATTTTGATAATGGAATCAGGTTCAAAAGTTAAGGTATAATGTTATCTAACATGTTATTCAAGTGTGTAGGAAAAGTCCTAGTGAAGGACTGCTAGGCACCTGGCGAAGGAATGCCAGGGTACAAAGTCCTAGCGAAGGACTGCTAGGCATTGGTGAAGGAATGCCAGGGTACAAAGCCCTAGCGAAAGAATGTTAGGCACCTGGCGAAGGAATGCCAGGGTACTGAAGCCCTAGCGAAGGACTGCTAGGCACCAGGCGAAGGACAACTTGGGATTGAAGACCTGGCGAAGGAATGCTAGGCATCGGGCGAAGGACAGCTTGGTATCCAAGACCTGGCGAAGGACCGCCAGGCAAAAGTCTAACCGGAGGAGCCGGTTGGCATCAGGTACATTCTTCTGAGAGGAGTAGGTGAGGACGCGTTCCCCGTCGAGGGAACAGTAGGCGTCGGTTCGACCTAGGGCTCCATTTTGGATACCCAAAGTCAGAACCAAGATAGCTAAGGCTGTATAAGACTAACACATTATTGTTTTATGTTGTTTTGGACTAACCCTGGATGCAGGACCGAAGGAACGAGTATTTGCAGCTCAGAGAGCCTCAAAAGAGTGAGGCAGAGGTTGAGTAGGGCGCCCGGAGTGTCCCGGGTGCCCCCAAGGTGAACATAAAACAGATAAGCAAAAGAATTGCTTCTGCAGCTCATGAGCAGGGCGCCCCCGTGCTCCCGGGCGCCCCCGCTGCTCCCAGGCGCCCCGGATGGTCCGGGCGCCCCCAGGTGAAGCTAACAAAGCAGATCCCATCGAAGCCAACAGATAAGAAGAGACCCGGTCAATCCGGGCACCCCCAGCGTTGAGGGCGCCCCCGTCAAAGCCTGATCCCGAGTTTTAAGGGATCAGAGCTGACCGAGATGGAAGCGGATCGGCTGACACGTGGGGGGGGTGCCCCCGACGTTCGGGCACCCCTAGGGGCTATAAATAGGCCCTCGACCCCAAGGCTTCGAACAACGAATTCATCCAACGCATCCACGCTCTTCTGTTCCCGCGCTCTGCTCCAGAAACCTCTCGACTCGAGATTCAAGCGCCGACAATGTCTCGCTGCTCAGAAAATATAATCTACATCGGACGTCGGTAAAGAAGAGTTACTTTTAAATTTACTGCACTAATTTTGTAATACAATTTTGTAAACTATTTTTATGAACTTATAGAATTGCCCGCAGAAAACGGTCAACGACCGTGGGCCTTGGAGTAGGAGTCGACCTAGGCTCCGAACTAAGTAAAACTACCTGTGTTCGCTATTGTCTTTATTCCGCTGCGTACTTGCTCTAGCTTTCATCCGAAAAGCGTTTAACGATATTCACCCCCCCTCTATCGTTTCTCTCGATCCAACAGAAGCAAAGATCACAACAAGGAGGGACTACAAGGGTAAGGGAGGTAATTCCTAACCCTATGTTAAAAAGTAATTCAATTTCAAGTTCTTCCTTGCATTTTAAAAATCATGTTAATTACCCATCCATGCATGCTAGTTTTAATGAAAAATGCTTAATGCTGCATAATTTTGGTTTTAAATATAATGATAGGACTAGGGTTAACAAGATAGTTCAAAATCCTAGGAAAGGCATGCATCATGATCAACCCAAGACCTCTAGACCTAAGGATCATAGCACTAATCCCAAGAAGGGAAGGAATGTGCCTAGAAAAGAGAGTAGATCTAGGAATGTCCAAAGTAGACATATGGATTCAATGGTCAGAAATTTAGAAAGGGAAAATCAAGCCTTGAGGGCAAGACTTGATACATTAGAAAAGGCCCTAGAAAGAATCATGGTTGGATCTAAGGGCTTAGACATGGTGTTGGGTAGCTTAAAACCCAACTACGATAGATTGGGTTTGGGATACTAGTCTAAGACCTCCAAGGTAGAGAGAAAGAAATATGCTGGGGAAGCATACAATCATGGTAAGGAGGGAAAGTCCAAGGATGGAAAGGAAATGTCATCCAAAGGTAAAAAGAGTGACTTAACCAAGGACAAGGTGTCCAAGGTTAAGAAGGTCAATTTTATAGGCCAAGTGTCACCAGGGGAACACCGGTGTGGTCTAGTGTTTCTTGAGTCACCTAGGGAGGTGGCTAGGGCTAAGAGCTCAAGGGGGACCTCTAGGAGACTTTGGGATATATGGTGAATGGACCCTAGTAGAGGTGCTCCTAGATGTCTAGATGGACCATGGAGTGTGCCAAAGGAATTGGAGACAGACTTGAGTCTCAATTATTGGGTTTTGGCATGGTGTTTTTGAGTTTCATGCATGAAAATATGACATTGGGGTCATATAACATGAATGTTAGTTTTTAATGTATAAATGCCATGTAAATCAATGCTAGGGATGCATTGTGGGTTGGCATGGGCAGAGACATCAAGAGGAAACCAAAACTAGGACTTTAGGTTAAGGTTCTATTGAACTTTTTAGCTAGTTTTGGGTTTTGTGTCAAACTTGGGATTGGTGATAGATAAATTTTGGAATGTATTTTTCCCAATTAGATATGGGTACCACAAATCTCTCCACAAAATTTGGGAATTTTTGGAGATTTGTGAAATTTCTGGCGCATTTCTGAATTTCATCAGAAAAGTTGAAATTCTGATTTTCAGAGTATCAGTCGACTGCCCTGGGGGGCAGTCGACTGGTAATGGTTGAATTATGTTTCAACAGTTGGGTATGTGTCCAAATGATGCAAAACAAGTGTATAGGGGGCTAGTACACATTGTTTATGATCATTAGGGATTCAAAGAACCAATAATTGGGATATTGTTGGGTTCTTTTTGATGTTAGGCAAAGGGGGAGAAGTGTTGGGTTTAAGTTGGGAACCCAAACACATCTTTGCTAGAAACCCTAGGTTTAGGGGGAGCTAAGATAAAGGGGGAGCATGGTTGCTCCATCCTTGGCATGAGGGGGAGCCTGGGAGAAGCTTTAAAATGATCGTTTTGGTTGAAAATCCTAACTTGGAGGGTTAGGTGGTGAAAATCCTAAATTGGAGGGTTAGGTGTGGAAAATTCCTAACTTCGAGGGTTAGGTGTAGGATGCCTTGGGATAGGATCCATGTATGCATTGCATATGCATTTGTTTAGCATTGTTTTTGTTATTGACTACTATTTTGCTTTCCCTAACTTAAACGTATTGCCAAACATCAAAAAGGGGGAGATTGTTGAGGCAATTTGTGGTCCGGAGTGACCAAGTGTTTTGATATTTGGGCAAAGAGTTTAAGTTAGGTTTACACTTGTGTTCTTATATGTGTATGTTGAGTGTGCAGGTTGTACAGGTTACACATATAGACTTGACTGGACAACATCGGTATGGTGAAGGGTGGCATGGAGACAAGCTGGAGGCTTGTGTGCACCCGAGGGACCTTGCAGAGCAGGGACGATGGCTGATGGGCGCGGACTTTGAGGCATGCGTGAAGGATATGTTGAGGCAATCGACCCTTAAATGATTGGAAGATCATGATTTTGATGTGTGGGCGAATAGGTTTAAGGTTAGAGTGTTATGTTGTATTTGATGTGTGTGATTGAGTTTGCAGGACTTGGAGAATCACACATGGTGGACATATCCGAGGGACGAGAGCCGAGAGAGGAGAGCTCCAAGGGCATACCGGGAAGTGGACTTCAAGGGCACACGTGAAGGGTGGCATGGAGGCAAGCCAAGGGAAGGCTTGCATGCGCATCCGAGGGACGATAGCCAGAGGAAGAGGACTTCAAAGGGCGAACCAAGGGAGCAGACCTGAAGGCACACGCGAAGGAGAAGGTCCGGAGTGGCTGGAGCTGAGCTGGGAGGCAGGGCAGTCGACTGGCCCAGAGGCAGTCGACTGCTAAAACCCACAGAAAGTTCGCAGCTTCGGACCAGTCGACTGGCCTTGGGGCAGTCGACTGGTATACCCCGAAACTAGTCGTTGGACAACATTTAATGCTGGGCCAGTCGACTGCCCTCGGGACAGTCGACTGGTGCGGGGCTGGACAAACTGCGAGTCTGTCCTTTTCACCTATAAAAGGAGCTCCTCGTTACATGTGCACGGTACGGTTCTGTACAGTAACGAAGTGCTGCCAAACTGAAAAGTATTCTTGCTTCCTCTCTCTCATTTTACTTCATTCTGTAAAGAGGAAGATCGCCGTTGTAAAGGTTTCTCCACCTGAAGGAGGTTTTCATAGTGAAAGTGGTGCTCGCGACGTGGATCCTTGGATTAGTCAGCCATCAGTGTGGATACCAAGTAAAATACTTTTGTTAGCATTATTTAATTTCTTTTGCATATTATTTTCGCTGCGCTAACAATACTGTTGCGATCGAAATGATCCGAAAACGTGCATTCACCCCCCCCCTCTGCACGCCTTAGACGATCCTTCAGTTGGTATCAGAGCCGGTGCATTTTGGAAGATCTAACAGTCAACCAGAACAATTTTGATGGCATTTCAAGAGGGATACTCCACCGCACGACCTCTGTTCTTCGATGGGAACGACTTCGCCTATTGGAAAGGTAGGATGCAATACTATCTCATGAATGATATCGAAACTTGGATAAGTGTTGTAGATGGCTTCGAGGCGCCCGTCGATGAAAGAGGAGACCCAACACCTATGAGAACATGGTCTAAGGAGGTGATGAAGAGGGCGCAATTAAATGCCAAGGGCACCAGCACATTGCAATGCGGGCTCTCAAAGGAGCAACTGAACAAGGTGGGGACGTTCAAGAGCGCCAAAGAACTATGGGACAAGCTAGTTGAACTGAACGAGGGGTCAAACGAGTCCAGAAGAGCCAAGAAGGACTTGTTGGTGGCCCAACTGCAATCCCTTTCCATGAAGAGCAACGAGACCGTTAGCCAGCTGCATGGAAGGGTAAAGGAAGTAATAAACGAGCTCCATGTGATTGGAGAGAAAATAGAGAACCGGGACATCGTCAGGTACGTCCTACAAGCATTCCCGAGGACTACCCTGTGGGCATCCATGGTTGATGCTTACAAGGTATCGAGGGACTTATCTTTAGTCAAATTAGACGATCTATTTTGTGAATTTGAACTGCACGAGCAAGCTAACAATTTGGCCAAAGAGAAAGGTATTGCTTTTGTTGCAGAAAAGAAGAAGAAGAGGAAGGAGAAGAAGAAGGTTATCTACTCATCGTCATCGGACTCAGAGGAGTCAAGCGCCTCTATGGATAGTGACCAAGAGGCTTTCATGGTAAGGAAATTTCGTAAAGCATTTAAAAGTTTTTCTAACAAATCATATGCTAGGAAAGGGGCCAAATGTAAAGGTAAGGCCAAGGACATAATCTGCTACAACTGTCACCAAGAGGGACATATGAAGAACGAATGTCCCCAATTGAAGAAAAGGGATGACAAGAAGGAAGAGAAGAAGAAGAGTGACAAGAAGAAGTCAAAGGGAAAGGAGAAGGGCCAACCTCAAGGCAACTTGGGATGATCCCTCATCTTCAGAGGAAGAAGAAGATCAAGTCTCCCACTTCGCTCTCATGGCACAAGATCACTCAGATTCATCAGATGATGAACGAAGCTCAAGTAGTGAAGATGAGAGCTCCTCCACTTCATCATCGTTAGAGTCAGAAGCTTCGATAAGTGAGGTATACCACTTTCCCTCCTCTACGTTAGTGAAAATAATTTCTAGCACGAACATGGACTTAGCTAAGGCTAGAAGTAAAGTTAAGGATCTTAAGGAACAAATTGCCATGCTTAGAGTAGAAGCTATTAAACTTAAAGATTTGCATGCTAGCTCTACCTCCTCACATGTTTCACATCTTGAAAATGAAAATAAGGAATTAAGGAAACAAGTAGATGACCTCACAAAGGCCCTTAGGAAATTCCAAGTAGGATCAAGTAACCTTGATATGATCATCAACAGTCAAAGGGCTGTGTATAACAAGGCCGGGTTGGGTTATAGGCCTAAGACCAAGGAAGTAGCATTTGTTTCACTTACCGGTAGGATTGGTACATCTAGGAAACTAGGGGCTAAGGGAACCACAAAGAAGGCATAGGTACCTAAGAAATTTCTAAATGATGCTTATGGATCAAAAATATGGGTACCAAAAGAGTATGTTTTCCATGTTATCTAGGTAAAGGTGAAGGAGGCCGCAACTTTATGGATAGTAGATAGTGGATGCTCAAGACACATGACCGGGGATGTGAGCAAGTTCACCACTATTAGCTACCTAAGAGAACGGACGATCTCCTTTGGGAATAGTGAAAAGTTGAGAATCATTGGTAGGGGCACAATTGAGGTATCTCCCACTATTTCGATTCATAAGGTACTTTTAATCAAAGATATGAAGTTTAACTTATTAAGTGTAAGTCAATTATGTGATGCCGGTTTTAAAGTAGAATTTCATAATAGAAAATGCATCATTAGACATAATAAATCAAATGCTATCATATTAGAAGGGTTTAGAGAGGCAAACTTAAATTATATTGATCTATCTTATGCTACTAACAATGTTGTCAAGTGTCTCATGTCTAAAGAAGAAGAAGGGTGGTTGTGGCACCGGAGACTTGGACATGTCAACATGAGGAGCATTGCAAGAGTGGCCAAGGAAGAATTGGTGAAGGGGCTCCCAATGATCAAGTACGAGAAGAACAAGTTGTGTGATGCATGCCAAGAGGGTAAGCAATCAAAAGCATCACACAAAGGTAAAACTCTAATCACCACTTCCTTACCTTTAGAACTTTTGTATATAGACTTGTTTGATTGCCATAGTACTCCCTCACTTGTGGGGAGTAAGTATTGTCTAGTGATAGTAGATGATTTTTCTAGGTTTACATGGGTCCACTTCTTAAAACATAAGGATGGTACCCTAGAGATTTTTATAGGATTTAGTAAGAGGGTAGAAAACGAAAAATAAATCAAAATAAAGCGAATTAGGAGTGACCACGGTGGGGAGTTCCAAAACGCTAGTTTCACACAATTTTGTGTTGAAAATGGGTACAAGCATGAGTTTTCATGCCCAAGGACTCCTCAACAAAATGGGGTAGTTGAGAGGAGAAACCGAGCCCTACAAGAAGCTGCTAGGACTATGCTTAATGCATATTCCCTTCCTAGCTATTTTTGGGCCGAAGCGGTTAACACTGCTTGCTATATCCAAAATCGGGTGTTGGTACATAGGTTTTTAGGAAAAACACCCTTTGAACTATGGAATGGAAGGGTACCATAAGTCCATTATTTTAGAGTCTTTGGATGTAAAGTCTACATTTTAAATACCAAAGATGACCTAAGGAAATTTGAGTCAAAAGCCGATGAAGGGATTTTAGTAGGGTACTCTTTAACTAGTAGGGGTTATAGAGTGTACAATAAGATGACAAAGGTAATTGAGGAGTCCTCAAATGTCAAATTTGATGAAACCACTAGTACCTACCCTAGAAAGGCTTCTATTGATAAGGATATAGAAGAGGTCCAGCCCCTTGCCCAAAGAATCCAAGACCTACATTTGGAGGGCAATGATCAAGGGGGAGTAAGAAATATACTAGAGGATGAGGAAGGAGTAAATGAACCTACAACCTCTAGAGCCTTGAGACATCACCATGATCACCCTATTGACCAAATAATGGGTGATGTCACTCAAGGAGTAAGGACTAGGTCCTACTTTAGGGATCAAACCAGTCAAATAGCTCTAATCTCCCAATTAGAACCCAAGTCCATTGATGAAGCATTGGGAGATGTTGATTGGGTCTTAGCCATGCAAGAAGAGCTAAATCAATTTGAGAGAAGTGAAGTTTGGGAACTAGTTCCTAGGCCCAATGATTGCACTATTGTAACCACTAGATGGGTCTTTAGGAACAAACTAGATGACCAAGGTAAAATCACTAGGAACAAGGCTAGATTGGTAGCTAGGGGGTTTAACCAAGTTGAGGGACTAGATTATGATGAAACTTATGCCCCCGTAGCTAGGTTAGAATCAATTAGAATCCTACTAGCCTATATCGCTCACATGGGTTTCACACTCCACCAAATGGATGTGAAGTCGGCATTCCTTAATGGGATCATTAAGGAAGAGGTCTATGTAGAACAACCCCCAGGGTTTGAGGACCCTAACTTTCCAAGACACATGTTCAAATTAAGAAAAGCCTTATATGGATTGAAACAAGCTCCCCGGGATTGGTATGAAAGGCTTTCTTCATTTCTAGTGTCTAAGGGGTTTAGGAGAGGAACAATTGACCTTACACTGTTCCTAAAATCTAAGGATAAGGACATATTTGTTGCCCAAGTCTATGTTGACGATATCATTTTTGGATCAACAAATAATGACTTCCTACAAAAATTCATCAAGTGTATGGAAAATAAATTTGAGATGAGTCTTGTAGGAGAGTTAACCTTCTTCTTAGGCCTTCATGTTAAGCAAACCAATGAAGGTACACATGTCTTTCAAACCAAATATGCTAAGGAGATGTTAAAGAAATTTGGTTTAGAAAATGCTAAGGAAGCATCAACACCCATAGGAACCAATGTGAAAATGGATAGTGACATTGAAGGGAAAATGGTAGACTCTAAACAATATAGGAACATGATTGGTAGCCTCCTATACCTAACCGCTAGTAGACCCGACATACTTTTTGCGGTAGGTATGTGTGCAAGGTACCAATCATGTGCCAAAGAGTCCCATTTGGTTGTAGTTAAGAGGATCTTAAGGTATGTAAAAGGGACCCTTAATGTTGGACTTTGGTATCCTAGAACCCCTAGTGTTGACCTAACTGGATACACCGACTCGGACTATGCGGGTTGCAAGTTAGATAGGAAGAGTACAAGTAGAGGGTGTCAATTCCTTGGGTCTTCCTTAGTTAGTTGGAGTAGTAGGAAACAACCATGCGTTGCCCTATCAAGAACGGAGGCAGAATATGTGGCAATGGGTGTGTGTGTTTCCCAACTCCTTTGGATCATGCACACCTTACAGGATTATGAGTTACATTACACCAAGGTCAAAGTCTTGTGTGATAATGTAAGCACAATCAATTTAACCAAAAATCCGGTTCACCATTCTAGGACAAAACACATTAAAGTGAAACATCACTTCAATAGAGACCATGTGGCAAGGGGAGACATAGAATTACACTATGTTGAATCAAAGTCTAACCTAGCTGACATCTTTACCAAGCCTCTTCCCGAATCGGAGTTTACATCCTTAAGAAGAGGCCTTGGAATGTGTTTTGTAGAAGTATAAGGTGAACTTGGAAATATTAGCTTTCAGAAAGAGTGCTTGATCCATTAGGGTGATACATTTCGCTCACTTGTGCTTGTGGCACATTGTTGAACCATTAAAAGTATCAAAATATAAAAATTAGACCAACTATGGGGAAGGCAAGTGTTTAATTAATGGACACTTTGACCAAAGATCATAGTTGAACATTTTAAACATTGGAAAGCCATTTCATGCTTTACATACTTTGCCATGTTTTTAAAAGTCATATGATTGCAAAATTGATTTCAAAGTTTGATACAAAATGTAGTGGTTTTCAAAACTTTTGGATTTTTATCAAAAGTCATGCATGTTTGAAATTTTATATGGATTAATATTTTTCCCTGATAGAGTATAACATTTCAAACATGTATGCAAAATTTTACAATTTTTAGAATTTTCTGAAATTTTCTGGGAGTTTTTGAAATTCGACAGAAAAGCTGAAATGGGTTACTGATAGCGTATCAGTCGACTGCCCCATGGGCAGTCGACTGGCACGCAGGTTTTCAGCCACTGTGAGAAATTTTCAGAAATTAAAAATTCTCTCATTTGATGCCATGGGTTTTGGTTGCTTGAGGCAATCATTTTGATTGTGTCAAAGGGGGAGAATGTGTGGTTTAAGTTAGAATTTTGACTTAGAATGGATGGTTTAAGGTTTTCTTTCTAACTTAGAACTTGGATGTTTAAAAATGGAGAAGACATGGATTAAGGGGGAGGTATCTCTTAGGTTCTGATATGTCTTATATTTTTAACATATTGCTGTTGTTAAGTGGAAACTTAACTTGGAATGTGACTAAAATTGAAAATGGGGAAGATATAGGTTAAGGGGGAGGTTACCTCTTAGGGTTACTATGTCTCATGATTTTTCAATTGCTATGTGTTGCTATTACTATTGTGGCTGTTGTTTATCTCTAACTTAAACATATTGCCACACATCAAAAATGGGGAGATTGTTGAGGCAATCGGCCCTTAAATGATTGGAAGATCATGGTTTTGATGTGTGGGCGAATAGGTTTAAGGTTAGAGTGTTATGTTGTATTTGATGTGTGTGATTGAGTTTACAGGACTTGGAGAATCACACATGGTGGACATATCCGAGGGACGAGAGCCGAGGGAGGAGAGCTCCAAGGGCAAGCCGGGAAGTGGACTTCAAGAGCACACGTGAAGGGTGGCATGGAGGCAAGCCAAGGGAAGGCTTGCGTGTGCATCCGAGGGATGATAGCCAGAGAAAGAGGACATCAAAGGGCGAACCAAGGGAGCAGACCTGAAGGCACATGCGAAGGAGAAGGTCCGGAGTGGCTGGAGCTGAGCTAGGAGGTAGGGCAGTCGACTGGCCCAGAGGCAGTCGACTGCCAAAACCTACAGAAAGTTCGCAGCTTCGGACCAGTCGACTGGCCTTGGGGCAGTCGACTGGTATACCCCGAAACTAGCCGTTGGCTAGCCGTTGGCTAACCGTTGGATAGCATTTAATGCTGGGCCAGTCGACTGCCCTCGGGGCAGTCGACTGGTGCGGGGCTGGACAGACTGCGAGTCTGTCCTTTTCACCTATAAAAGGAGCTCCTCGTTACACGTGCACGGTACGGTTCTGTACAGTAACTAAGTGCTGCCAAACTAAAAAGTATTCTTGCTTCCTCTCACTCATTTTACTTCATTCTGTAAAGAGGAAGATCGCCGTTGTAAAGGTTTCTCCACCTGAAGGAGGTTTTCATAGTGAAAGTGGTGCTCGCGGCATGGATCCTTGGATTGTCACCCATCTGGGTGGATACCAAGTAAAATACTTTTGTTAGCATTGTTTAATTTCATTTGCATATTATTTCCGCTGCGCTAACAATACTGTTGAGATCGAAATGATCCGAAAAAGTGCATTCACGTGATCCTTCAGGATTGCATGGAGGCAAGCTGGAGGCTTGCGTGCATCCGAGGGACGGGAGCCGAAGATGAAGAGGGTGCGAAGGCAATAGTCGAGACTGCGGATGAGGAGTCAGTCGAATCGTGAGGGTACGAGTGCATGTCATTGTACTCGGGAAACCTAGAGTTTGAGTGCGGAGTGGAATGTACTCAGGAAGGGTAACCTTAGGTGGGTGAGTAGACCAGTCGACTGGCCTGGGGGCAGTCGACTGATGGAACTCACAGAAAGGTCTCAGCCTTGGGACCAGTCGACTGCCTTGGGGGCAGTCGACTGGTAGGTAACTGGTGAGTTGACTGAGAATTCGAACGTTGGGGTCCAACAGTCGAATTTCAGTGGCACTAGTCGACTGCCCTGGGGGCAGTCGACTGGTAGCGAGGGTTTTAGCCCGAGTCCTATTTAAAGAGGACTTCGCGGTGGCTGAGACTCTTGATGAATCTTGTCTTGGTTAAAGGCAAGATAGTAGTCTTTGTGCTCAGTGCTTCGTTTGAGTTTGTGGCGAGGTTTCTCCACCCACAAGGAGCGACGAGGGCTAGCTGGAGGTTATCCGGGGATTGATTCACCGACGGATTCTTGGATTAGTCACCCGTCCGGGGTGGATACCAAGTAAATCAGGTTGTTAGCATTTGTTCTTCATTGTTAGTGTTGTTTATTATTATTTTCGCTGCGCAAACTAATAATGTAGGAAGAAAGCTTCGAAGAAACGCTATTCACCCCCCCTCTAGCGGACACGATCGATTCTACATGACATTCATCATAAATTGATATTTGATAACGACAGACAGTTTGTAGGGCATAAGCTCAGAGAGTGGAGTGAAGGGCTAGGTATTCGTCAGGCCTTCACTTAAGTTCCTTATCCTCAAGGTAACGGCCAGGCGAAAGTTGGCAACCGAGAAATCATTAGGGGGCTCAAGATAAAGCTGGATCATGTCAGAGGTAATTGCGTCGAAGAACTCCCGAGTGTCTTGTGGTCGTACTATAGTACTCCCAAGGAAGGGAACTAACAGAGTCCCTTCAATTTGGTCTATGGTGCAAAAGCGGTAATTCCTGTGAAAATAGGCGATGAGTCATTCCGAAGACAACATTAGGACAAGGAAAATAATGATCAGGAATGACTAATCGACCTAGACCTAGTGACACAGGTGCGAGACAAAGCAGCTGCCCGACTAACTGCGTACCGCCAACGTATGCAACAAGTTTACAATCGCCGAGTGACCACCTGGGCATTTCAGGTCAGGGATAAGGTCTGGAAATGAACCAAACCAGTCAGTGACGTTGGAAAGCTCAAGCCTCAATGGAGTGGACCTTACATTATTGTCAAAAAGCTTGTATAGGGTAGCTATCATTTACAACAAGATGCTAAAATCAAAATGTTGGAGAGACCATGGAATGTATGTCACTTCCAGCCATATTGCACCTGGTGAGCCTGGTTAGTAGCACAGGTATTTGTAAGCCTTCTTGTATTTCCTTAAAGCTTGAGTAATTAAAGGAACAGAAGAGATATCTCGCCATGACCAAATGGAAGAGTCCAAGATCCTACCATCTTGTGGTACCGAGGATGCCCAAGATGTGTAGATCTGGCCGAGGCGCCGAGGATGTCTGGCTGAGGCGCCGAGGATGTCTGGCCGGGAGTATCCCAAGATCCTACCATCATGTGGTGCCGAGAATGCCCAAGATATATAGACCTGACTGAGGCACCGAGGATGCCCGACCGGGAGCAGCCCAAGATCCTACCATCTTGTGGTGCTGAGGATGCCCAAGATGTGTAAACTTAGCCGAGGTGCCGAGGATGCCCGGCCAGGAGTAGCCCAAGCTCCTACCATCTTATGGTGCCGAGGATGTCAAAGATGTGTAGACCTGGCCGAGGCACCGAGGATGTCCGGTCGGGAGCAGCCCATGATTCTACCATCTTGTGGTGCTGAGGATGCCCAAGATGTGTAGACCTGGCTGATGCACCAAGGATGCCTGACCGAGAGTAGCCTAAGCTCTTACCATCTTGTGGTGTCGATGACGTCCAAGATGTGTAGACCTAGCCGAGGCGCCGAGGATGCCCGGCCGGGAGCAGCCGAAGCTCCTACCGTATTGTGGTGTCAAGGATGTCGAAGATGTATAGACCTGGGCAAGGCGCCGAGGATACCCGGCCAGGAGCAACCCAAGCTCCTATCATCTTGTGGTGTCGAGGATGCCCAAGATGTGTAGACCTAGCCGAGGCGCCGAGGATGCCCGGTCGAGAGCAGCCCATGATCCTACCATCTTGTGGTGTCGAGGATGCACAAGTTGTGTAGACCTACCGTGGTGCTGAGGATGTTGATCGTGGATTCTGGGTCATGCATGGGAAACCTCTCCATGTCCACGGATTAAAATTTTTCAATCCGAATAGAGACCTATTTCCCAAACGACCGTCTCATCATCGTACTAATTGATTTGAGTTACTACTTGACCAAACTTGTTGTTCAAGCCTTGTAGCTCGCCTAACCAATTAGTCGCGGAATAAATGATGAGTGGATCGTCAGTTTTTGTGTTTATCATCGGGGTCCAAAATAATTAATTATTATAATTAATTAACCAATAATTAACATGCAATGATAATTAATTAAACACATGAAATGATAGAAAAAATAAGATCAAAGGGAACCAAAGGAGAAGATATACCTCTCGTTTACCTCGCGATCTTCTACTGTATGACCCTCCCCTTCTTGGACGTCATGTGAGCGACGATTTACCAAGAACCGAAGTCACCAAGGCGCTTTTTCTTCTTCCCTTCCACTTGCGCCGAATCCCTAAGCTATAGTGTTGCCACCGGCCACCTTAGGAAGGAAGAAGATGATGGAGAAGAAGAGAAGAAGCCTTTCTCCTACACATGAACCCTAACCACCTCCTCTTCTTCTTCCTATCTCATGGCAGCAAGCACACAAGGAAGAACAAGCCTCCTCTCCCCTTCTTCCACTCACGCGGTGCTGAGCTCCACAATGGAAGATCCCTCTTCCTTACCCGCTGACTCTCCTTCTTCCTTTCCTTGTTTGCACACGCCATAAAGGAGGAGCAGCCTCCTCCTTGTCTAGTGAATGCCGGCCACAACAAAGGAAGGATGAGAAGAAGAGAAGGAGAAGAAAGCTAGGCTTTCCTTCACCCACCGCTATCGTGACCTAGGAGAGAGAAGGGAGAGAGAGGAGGAGAGGAGAGGAGAGACTTAGGGTTGGATGAATTGGATCCCTTGGTTTCATGACTCCATGAGTATATATAGGGCTACAATAGGGACCATGAGGCGGAGTTGGGTCTTGGCCACCCAATGGATCAAGGCCCGATCCATTAATAAAGATCCATTCCACTAAAGGATCCTCATTGATCTACCTCACCAACCCTCATATTTAAATATATATAGGCTCCACCTATTATGAGTACAACTATCTCCCCATGTTTAAGATATAGAATGTCCGTTAATTAATTAAATTATTGATAATTTAATTAATTAAACATCTAACTCCTTGAGTAGTACCACTCAACCTTATCATAATGTCGGACCAAGTCCACCTGCAGGATTTAACATGATGAACCTTATGAGCTCCTCAAGGGGACATCATCAACCCAACTCACTAAGACACAGTTTCCTTCTATAATCAACGGCACACCATGTAAATAATATTATTTCTTAACTTACCGAGCCTATCGATTTAACATATAAATTTCGCCCATTGGTAAATCAAATAAATAAATATTAAGTACATGTGCCCGTTATTATATCGGGATTAAGAGCATGTACTTCATAATAACTGAGGTATGATTCAATTATAAAGTCACTATAAATTGAATCACCTCTATGTCTGTCCTGCTCAATACACACAAAGTGCACTAGTGTAATTCTATGGTCATGATAAACCAATACCAAATTACACTACAATCATCCCGATGGTTTGTCCAAATCCGTCTCGGTTGTGAGCCTCTACTTATACTCTACAAGGAACTGATAACATGATCTTCTATGCGACACCACATACCATGTTATCTATAATATAAAGCATCAGCCACCGGGGCTATGGTGTAGCGGTAGGGTGACTTGTCACTATCCCAGGCATCCTCGGTTCAATCCCCAGCTACGGCGCATTTGCAGGAATTTTTCCTCCAAATGGGGCGCGCACCCTGGGACGCTGGGCTTCTAGACCGCCCACTGCGAGCACTTCCCAATTTACCTTGGCGGCCGGTGGAAAACTGCCGTGTGGCCGGGCCGGTCGCCCGAGGTTGGTTGGAAAAACCTCGTTAATCATTACAAAGTAAAGCATCAGACAATATGCACATACTAATATAAACATGTAAACAGTGATCTTGTGATTCTCTTTCAAAATGTAGATGTCTATATAAAAGCAAGACTTTTAGTATACATCCTAACAGAGGATGCCCAGCCGGGAGCAGCCCGAGTACCTACCAACTTATGGTGCCGAGGATGCCCAAGTTTTGTAGACTTGGCCGTGGTGCTGAGGATGCCTAGCCAGGAGAGATCAAAGCCCTTGCCAAAGCATAGTCGCCAAGGGTACTCTAGCATTTTGACCTTCCCTAGCGCGAAAGATATTATCAGGCACCCGGTGGGTAGCTGACATGAAAGTGAAAAAAAATGGAGATCATATTTCCATAGTATGAAGGCAAGCAAATAGAATTCGGATGGAGACAAGTTGCATTGGTAGGGCGAAATACAAAGAGTATTTACAAAACAAGTTACACATAGAAGATAAATTTATAAAACAAAGGGCGCAAGGAGAAATATATTCATCTAGGCAGAAAAACAATGGCGCAAGGTTTATAATCATAAAGGCTTGGCAGAAGCTGAGGAAGTCTAGGTTGACACCTGGCTTTAGTTCCTCAGCTCGTTGGTTCTGTGGACTACTCCATTGCAGCCCTGCTTGAGCCACCTCAGCACTTGGCCAGCCAAAATATCACAAAACTCCTCAGATTTGAGGAATTTAACCTTGAATATGTACTTTGCCGCCGCCTGCCAAGACTCCTCGCCAGTCTTGTAATTCTTTAATTCCTCTAAGGCTTGGTCTCGAGCAGTCCTCAACCCAGCTGCTTTAGATGATATCTAACCCTAGGCCGCCAACACCTCCTCAGGTTGCTCTATGGTGGTCAATAAGCGTGACTTGGTCCGATCAAGGTCCTCCTATGAGTCAGATACATGAGCAGCAGCAGCTTGTATCACGGTTTTCTTCTTCACCAACTGGTCCGCCTACTCTCGGATCCTGCCATTGAGTGCCTCCATGGACAACTCTAAATGGTGGACGTCCTCCAACAGTTTCTTCTCCTAAGCTTGGAGTCGTCCTCTCTCTTAGTTTAGTTGACTCACCTCCGCAGAGAGGGCTATCGCCCTCTCTGACAAAAGACGTTCTCGATGGCAGGTGCTATGCAGAGAGGACTCAGAGGCCAGGAGGGTGTCTAGGCAGTGGTCCACCTTGACCCAGAGATCTATGCTGACCTCCACTTACATTTGGCCTGCCCGATGGGCCTAGTACACCTCAGCCTTCAGCTCGGTCACTTTCTAGTGCAAGGCTTTAGTCTTCTGCTCGGGAGACTTTCGCCGGCCCAAAAGAAGGGATTCAGAAGTAGCCTGACACAAGAAACAATAAGAGTCAGAGAGGAGGATAAAGATAATAAAAATGGATACAAGGAACCTTACCTTCAGCAGTGACTCGTATAGGCTGGCGATCACTCCAGTTGAGGTCATCCCTCTGAGGGAGTGAGGTGTTCCTCGGTCTGTCTCCTCATGACCTTCCAGCTCCTTGAAGAAGGTATATCGGGCATAGACCCAAAGCGATGAGGAGTAAGAGGCAGGAGGCTCGGTGTTGAGTAGGGGATGACAAACGGGTCGGGAGCACCATCGTCATTATTGGAGGAGGCCTCTTCAGCATGATGACCCTCCCGTAGCTGCTCCTTAAGTTGTACAGGTTGAAAACCTGATACGACCACCTTCTTGCTGCTTGTACCCTTTGATGCAGGCGGGCACTAGTGATTTCTGGTTCCTCCGACCTCACCCTCTTGCCTTTGGGACTGCCCTGGGAGTTGGGAACTCTGGGCGAGGGAGGAAGGGAGCAGACCTCCCTGACTCACGACTCGGTCTCACCCTCGAGCTCAGCAATGACAGGTGCCGCCCTCCGGTAATGTTTGGAGAGGGGAATAACATCCTCCTCTTCCTCCAGAGCTCGAGCTGAATGGGTTCACATCCTCCTCTTCTGACGGGAAGTGTGCAACTCACTCTCTTCCTCCTCCTCCTCAAGCAGGATGAGTCTTCTTTGTGCGGCAGTGAGAGGGTTTGCTTTCTTGTTTGGTGTTGTTGCCGACCAAGGAACCCGAACCGATGGTTCCTCATCACTGTTGATGCAGTCTGGCCCTGATTGGTGTTTCGGTGTTGACAACGATTTTAGTTTAGGTTGATGATTATGATGATTATGATTAAGTCCTGATCGAGGATTAGGCATGATATGGAGGATTCTAGCATGGAGGGCTAGGTGTTGGAAAATCCTAACCTGGAGGGTTAGGTGTGAAAAATCCTAGCTTGGAGGGATAGGTGTTGGAAAAGTCCTGATTCGGAAGGGTTGGGTGAAAAGTCCTTGCTTGGAGGGCTAGGTGAAAAGTCCTAACTTGGAGGGTTAGGTGCAAATTCCCATCCTGGAGAATTAGGTGAAAAAGTCCTGGCTTGGAGGGTCAGGTGCCTAGCTTGGAGGGCTAGGTTGGATGAAGTTCTAACTCGGAAGGGTTGGGTGAAAAGTCCTAGCTTGGAGGGCTAGGTGAAAAGTCCTAGCTTGGAGGGCTAGGTGAAAAGTCCTAACTTGGAGGGTTAGGTGCAAATTCCCAACTTGGAGAGTTAGATGGAAAATCCTTAGCTTGGAGGGTTAAGGTGGATGGAAACTTAGCTTGGAGGGCTGAGTTTGAGTCCCTGGATCGGTCTGGTGATCGATCAGGAATTTTGGCACGCTACTCCTTCGTGGATCGGTCTGGTGACCGATCCAGCGATGACTGATCGGTCGGGTGACCGATCAGGGAGCACACAGTGAGGTTGGGAACCTACTGTGCTGCTCCTGATCGATCTGGTGACCGATCAGGGAGTATGCATTTCACCCATTGACTGGCTCCTGATCGGTCTGGTGACCGATCAGGGAGCGAGCAGTGAGGTTGAGTTCCCTTGCTGAACTACTATTGATCGGTCTGATGACCGATCAGGATCACTGTGCAGATCGTTATGGTGAACGATCCATCTTCGCGGGCTTCTCACTAAGATCGATCAAGACGGTTCCTGATCGGTCTGGTGGTGACCTGATCGGACTGCTGACCGATCAGGTGACACCCTGATCGGTCAGTTGACCGATCAGAAGGCTTAGCCTGCGAAACTCAGAAATCGCCGAATATAAGGGTGGATCGGTCCGGTGACCGATCCACGACCTGGGATCGGTCTGGTGATCGGTCCAGGAGAATCTCAAAGAAATTGCAATTTTTGATTGAGCGTTGGGGATCGATCAGGACGAAGCCTGATCGGTCTGGAACCAGCCTGATCGGTCTGGTGACCGATCAGGAGGCTCTCTGATCGGTCTGGTGACCGATCACTTTAATTCAAATTGCACTGTCAGACGCTCTGATCGCGTCTGAACATCTGATATTTCCTGCCACTTACCTCTGATATTTGATTCACTGTGTGATATACTGCCTTAACAGTCTGATTAAGCAGCAGGTGACAGGGAAGGATTCAAACACTCAAGGAGAAGTCAAAGAGGGCTTTCCTTGGAGCAGGTTTGTCCATTTCTCAACTCAGATTGCAACGGATGGAGCTGCAGGACTGAAGCCGCTGACTGAAGCTTGGCTGAGGGAGCTCAGGAAGTTCTGTAAGGGTTCAGTGTAGCTGGCGTTGGCAGTGAGGCAGCTGGAGGCTGCTGGAGATGAGATCACTTGTTTCTTAGTGGAGAAACAAAATGAACGAGAGACAGCTTCGGTGAAGCAGAGATCGATAGTTTTACAGCTTGTGCTCTTGAGTTCCAGTGCCTTGAGTTCTCCACATCAAGCTTGCTGTGTTCTTGAAGTTTCCATCATTCCGAGCAAGCGATCGAGAAGCAATCATCCATTACTTGAGCGCTTGAAGGAGAGAACAAGAAGCTTGGAGTCCGACAGTGGGAAGACACGAAGAAGGGTTCTTGCGTGAGATCGCCACTGGGTGGAGCTCAGGGAAGCTTGCTGTGTTTTTGTCCTTGCTAAGTGTTTAAGTAAGATCCTTCTTGTTGTTTCTTTGTGCTTAAACTATATCCTTGTTTGAAACACACTGTGGAGAGGTTTCTCCACCGAGAAGGAGGTTGCTGAATTATCCAGTGTTAACCGGGGCTTGATCTGCCGACGATCAAGGGATCGCCCACCTTAAGGGCACGCCAAGGAGTAGCGGCAAGTTATCCCCGAACCTTATAAAATCTCCTTGTTAGCGATCTTGCTAGTTAGTTTTCTGTTTTAGTTTCTGCACATTCTGACTTCCATACTTCCGCTGTGCTACTAACAACGTCAAGTGCAGAAACTTGCTAACTCTTCAAAGTAGAAGTGATTGGCTATATTCACTTGTTAGTGATATGAGAGAAGTGTCCTAAGGCAATCGCCTTATGATTGTAAAACATTTATATTAATAAATGATAATTCACTATTTGAGTATACATGCTTGTGTATTTGATTGGGATCTTAAACTCATCTACTGAATGTCCGCAATACAACTCACAGCATAAGAGAATTTGTGATGAGATCACAACTAGTGATTATCTCTAAATGCGCAAATGTGAAGTATTGAAAATATCCCTAGTCGATGAATTGATAAAAATGGACACTATCAATTCTGTTGAGACTAGCATGGGTTATTCTCTAATCAGCTGATTCTCACTGGCTGGTGACATTGGGATGTCCGGAGATAAACATGGATGCTAGTTAAGGGAACTAGTTCATTAGAGTGACTAGCTGTAAGACTTCATATGGGAATCTACATGTAGATATGTCAATGAAGATCTTACTACGGCTTAAGTGCGATGTTCCTTTGACTTGCGGTGTTCAAGTCATCTTGGTCATGGAGACTTATACTTTGACATCTTAAGCAAGCATCTCCAAGGAGGTGTGGACCCAGGATGATCGGGTGTAAGCCGAAGTGCCCGAAGATGTTTGAACAGCCTACAAAGGATTCACCACTCCTTGCAAGGAGATGTATACCCAGGCCTATCGTCGGATTGTTACTCAAAGCCTCTGGCCAGAGCATATCATGTTTAGAGTGAGAGTCTCTAAAATACATGAGAGTAATTAGAAATCCAAAGGACGAGTAAGACATTACTTGGGCTAGGTGTGACGTAGTCAGCCTAGTGGGGACTGACACCATTGACCGTGTCCTGAACCAAGTGGGTATAAGGTGGTGAAGGGAATGGGGCACGATTCATTAGAGCTGCTGAAGGGTTTCAGAATAATTTCTTCTGAGGTCAAACCGTTGATCTTTCGATTAATTGGGGATCATGATGTACTACTAGGTGCCACTCATGATCGTTCTATAATCAGTTAATTATAGACGGCCAACATAAATCGAAAGCCTATTTAGTCACACGCACTACGAGTAATCCGAGGGATTTAAAACGAGTTGAAAATTGGATTTTCCGATTAAGAGAAATAAGTCGAATCTGAGTTAGTCAGAGGCGCAATGGAAGCTAAAAATGGCTAAGTCTTTTGAAGGCTTTTTGGGCGAATTAAATGAGTTTAATTCGCGGCGGTCCGGGTTGGTTTGGCCGGCCAAATGAGGTGTGCCAAACCCCTCTTTGGTGGCCGGCCAAATAGAGGAGAATAAACCAATTTAATTGGTTTAATTAATTAAATAAATCTAGTACGATTTATTTTATAAATTATGGATAAATAAATTTGTATAAAGAAATTTATATAAATAAAATTTATAAAATTTATTCTTTTATGGAAGATTAAAATAATCCATGAATTGGGTTTATTTTAATTTTATAAAATCAATTATGAATTGATTTTTCCATAATAAGAAAGTTTATAAATTTCTTATAAAATTTATTCTATAATTTAAAGAGAAGAAGAATTAGTTTTTATTATAAATTAGTTTATAATAAAGACTTGGTTTAAACGGAATTAATTCATAAGAATTTATAGGATAAATTTCTTATGATAAATAATTAGTTTTATTATAAAGTTAGTTATAATAAAATTCATAAGAGAATTTATAGGATAAATCTCTTATGATAACTAATTTGTTTTATTATAAATTGTTTATAATAAGACTAGGCTTAAAAGGAATAAGCAATAAGAAAATTTATAAGATAAATTTCTTATAACTAATTCCGTTAATTGGTTTAGAGGGAGACTTAGCAAAGGAGTTGCTACTATATAAAGGAACCAAAGGCTAGCCCTTAATTCCAATTGAATCAATTAAGAGATTAATTATTTCTCTCCCTCTTTCTCTTCTCTTCTCTCCTCCTCTTCTTCTCCTTCACATTAGGGCCGGCGCCCCATCCTTGTGGATTAGGGCCGGCGCACACAACCATCACCCAAGGGAGTTGGCGTGAGCTTTCAAGGAGAAGGAGAACCCGAACACGAAGAAGAAGAAGCGGATAGCGACTCCTCTCTTCTCGGAATTCGATTCCGTTACTTCGTTGGTTAGTTTTCCTAATTTTTCTCTTGTCCTTCTAGTTGTGCCTTCCGAGAATCTAGTAGTTCTCGTCGGCACAAAACTCGTGACTTTGCGAAGTCATCCCGAAGAGAACTCGGCGTGGACGCGAATAGAGGCGAAGCTTCCAAGGGACGCTACGGTTGGATCTCGTCCCTTACTTCGAGTTACGCGAGGTACTTGGTAAATTAGTTTACTTTTCGCAAACTTTTATTTCATGATTATGTCGATACACTATAAGGTTGCATGCTAGATACGAAGTTAAAATAATTTAGAAAATTATTTTATGCAAACTCTTCCGCTGCACGTAAAAATTTTAAATTTTACGAACTCGTATCCTTGTCGACATGCACCCGGTCCCAACAGTGGTATCAGAGCCGGTTAGTGTTCGACTTAATCAAATAATTGTTTTGTGGAAAACCTTGTCATGATCTCAATTTCGGAAAAAAATTTCAATTATGGAAGCTTTCGAATTATAACAAATTTTAGATTTAGGAATTTCAAAGTTTGGAAATCCTCATGAAATTTCGCAAACGTTTGAAATTTTCTATTTTCTGAAATTTTATAATAATTTCGTAATCTTCCCATCTTTGGAAACTTTCCAATTTTGGAAATTTTTCTATTTTAGAAATTTTTCAATTTTGGAAATATGTAAGTTTCCTTTGTACCAGAAACTTACAATTATTCTGAAAATTAATTTTCGAAATCTCGCAATTTTGGGCACTTTCTTTTAAGAAAGTCTAGACAAATTCATGGACAGTTAATTGACAATTAAATTTGAATTGGTTTTTAAATTGACAACAAAATTCTTTATTTTGGATTGAGCCTCGGGGAGCCGTCCAATTTAAAGTTAGTTGTTGTAATTTAATTTCCCAATTTTAATTGAAATTGTCATGTTTGATTGGATTGAGCCTCGGGGAGCCGTCCAATTGGATTTACAACACATTACTTTTCTTTGGGTATCTGAGCCTCGGGGAGCCACCCTTAGAAAATAATTTGTTGTAATTAATTAAATCCATGAATAAAATATGTTTAAGAGGTGATGCTCTTACATATTGTTGTCTCCAAAATTAATTAGGAAAATGGTTTCCTATAGAGTTTCTTAAATGAGATTTTCATGAAAATAATATGTAGTTGAATTAAGGGATTTGTTCTTAATTTAACAAGATTTGATTTAGAGAAATCAAAGTCTTGAACATATTATTTCCGAAATTAATTATGACAATTTAGGAAATTGTTTCCCAAAACAATTCCTTTAATAAAGTATGAAATTATAATTAGGAAATCCGGTTCCTAATTTAATTCATGAGACTTGATAAATTAAGTCACATACATACTTTATTAAGGAAATCGTTAGTCATGACATAATTTTATGTCATGAATGTGCTTAAAAGAATGAGACCCAAAACCCCTTACAAAATATTAAGGCCAACACCTTCCATTAATATGGTTAGAATCGGAGTTT
Organism: Boesenbergia rotunda; assembly: GCA_024364735.1. Taxonomy (NCBI): domain Eukaryota; kingdom Viridiplantae; phylum Streptophyta; class Magnoliopsida; order Zingiberales; family Zingiberaceae; genus Boesenbergia; species Boesenbergia rotunda. The sequence continues at coordinate 3,228 of JAGFNQ010007660.1, read as the reverse complement.
TGTTTCTCGCTTGGGTTGATGGACACATCCATGCCCGACTTGAACCTCAACATGTTCAAACCATGGAATTAGTTTATGAATAATATAGTTCGAGTCAGAGGTCAATCATTAGTTTTGGTTGTTGGACACATCCAAGCCTGACTAAGCGGTTGAATGAGCTCCAACCATGTTAAAACTATTTCTTGATTAATGGGTCAGCCTTAAGCTTGGAGCATCGATTTGTTGTGCCACAGCCAAGGTCGATGTAAAGAGAGGTGCAGTTGGGTGCTATGTATAATGATACATACTTGTTAATGAGTTAACAACCCAATGTTTTATGCAAACATTCAATTAGTTGATAGCATAATGTGATAGTTACATATATGTGATGTGTAATCGGTATAATTACCTACCTTCATAGCTAAGAGGAACTTGATGGCCACAGCCATGGTTGTTCTTATCTATGGTTGGATATCAACCTATTTGGAGATGTTCCTACGATCTCCCGAATTGATAATAAGGGTGAATCAATTCGAAAAATAAATAGGATTTAATTTATGTATGTTGATACATTCTTTAATAAATCTTCTCACATAATCTCAATTTGTATTTCTAGGTAATCACTCGATCATGTCTTCTCTGAATTTGCTTCCATCTTGGACACCAATAAATTAACTGGGCCTAACTTCATAGACTGGCTTCGAAACCTGAGGATAGTCCTTAAGGCAGAAAAGCCTGCTTGTGTCCTTGAAGATCAACTTCCCAAACGTCCTTCTGAAAATGCAACTCCAGACCAGTTTCCTGAGTTGCTCAACCTGCTGAAGACTATAGAGCCTTCTGTAAAGCAGGATCAGAAGACGATACTGTTAGTTGGTTCCTCAAAGAAAGGTTCTAAGAGGAAGGCCAAAGAACAGAATAAGGGAAAGAAGAAAAAGGCTAAAAAGACTGAAAAGAAACCAAAAGGCACTTGCCATCATTGTGGCAAGGAGGGTCACTGGCGAAGAAACTGCAAGATTTATCTTGAGTCCTTGAAAGAGAAGGCATCCGATGCCCCATCCTCTTCAAGTATCTTCGTTATTGAATGTCACTCTATTTCCTCAAACACATGGGTACTTGATACTGGGTGTAGCTCACATATATGTAATGACATACAAGGGCTAAGGAATAGAAGAAGACTCGTCAAAGGAGAAGCGAATTTGCGAGTTGGAAACGGAGCAAAGATTGCTGCTGTTGCCATCGGAACATATTTGCTAAAGCTCCCCACTGGACGTGTCTTAGAATTGGATAATTGCTATTTCGTTCCTTCGTTGATAAAGAACATTGTATCTATTTCATGTTTGAATGAAAAGGGTTATCATTTAACTTTTAGTAACAATTGTTGTTACATAACTTTAAATGGCGTTCTTTATGGGAATGGAACTTTGTGCAATGGCATCTACACGTTAGATTTATCCAGTGACGTTTTCAATATCGAAGTTAGCAACAAACGTGCTCGAATAGATAATCGAATAGACTCCTACACTTGGCATTGCCGTCTTGGCCATGTAAGTAAGAAACGCATGACCGAATTGCACCGATGTGGAATTTTGGAATCATTTGAACCCGATTCATTTGATACATGCGAATCGTGCTTAAAAGGCAAGATGACCAAATTACCCTTTACCGGAAAAGGTAATCCAGTGGGAGAATTGCTTGGTCTAATACATACTGATGTATGTGGACCAATGTCAACTCTTGCACAAGGAGGCTATAGCTACTTCATCACCTTTATCGATGATCACTCACGATTCGGGTACGTGTTCTTGATGAAACACAAATCTGAAGCCTTTGAGAAATTCAAAGAGTTCAGAAATGAAGTAGAGAAACAGCTTGGCAAAAGTATTAAAATACTTCGATCCGATCGGGGTGGTGAATACTTAAGTCAAGAGTTTCAAGATTATCTAAGGGACAATGGGATATTATCCCAATGGACTCCGCCATATACACCACAGCATAATGGTGTATCTGAGAGGCGCAACCGAACCTTGATGGACATGGTTAGGTCAATGATGAATCATGCAACTCTTCCAAAATCCTTTTGGGGTTATGCACTTAAGACAGCTGTTTATTTATTAAACAGAGTCCCGACCAAGGTAGTCTCTACTACTCCATATGAGATTTGGAATAGTAAGAAACCTCACTTAACTCACCTTAAGATATGGGGTTGTCCTGCTTATGTGAAGCGGGTTGTATCAGACAAATTGGATGCTAAGTCTGATAAATGTCTATTTATTGGATACCCTAAGGAAACGAAGGGTTACCAATTCTATCATCCCTTGGAACAAAAGGTGTTTGTTTCAAGGCATGCTGTATTTCTAGAAAAAGAATTTCTTTTACAAGAAAACAGTGGGAGTGGCTTTGAACTTGATGAAGTTCAAGAAACTCCAATAGACATTACAGAGACACCGAGTCTAGGCCCACAACCGATAATTCATAATGATGAGCTATCAGTTGAACCTAAAACTACACCACCTCTTCGTAGGTCTGATAGGACACGCAACATTCCAGAGAGATACGGATTTCTCGTAAGTGAATCGAACGACGTGTTGCTCATTGGCGATGACGAACCTATCAGTTATGAAGATGTTCTGAAAAGTTCAGAAAGGGACAAATGGCTTGAAGCCATGAAGTCGGAAATGGATTCCATGTACGAAAATCAAGTATGGGACTTGGTTAACCCACCTGAAGGGATTAAACCCATAGGGTGCAAGTGGGTTTTCAAGAAGAAAACCGACATGGAAGGTAATGTTGTTACCTTTAAGGCTAGATTAGTGGCAAAAGGATATCGTCAGAAACAAGGAATTGATTATGACGAAACCTATTCGCCAGTAGCTATGCTTAAATCCATTCGGATGCTCCTAGCCATAGCAGCTCATTATGATTATGAGATTTGGCAAATGGATGTGAAAACAGCTTTCCTTAACGGAAACCTGCTTGAGGACGTATACATGATACAGCCTGAAGGTTTCACATCGGTTGATAAAACCAAGGTATGCCAAGCTTCGACGATCATATATGGACTGAAGCAAGCATCTAGGAGCTGGAACATCCGTTTTGATGAGACAATCAAAAAGTTTGATTTCTCACAAAATCCTGACGAACCCTGTGTGTACAAGAAGGTTAGTGGGAGTGCAGTCGTATTCCTAGTATTATATGTCGACGACATCTTACTTATAGGAAACGATATTTCAGTCTTACAGACAGTTAAAT
>JAGFNQ010007659.1:0-90433 GCA_024364735.1 Boesenbergia rotunda | reverse complement strand
GTAGCTATAGCCTCCTTGTGCAAGAGTTGACATTGGTCCACATACATCAGTATGTATTTGACCAAGCAATTCTCCCACTGGATTACCTTTTCCGGAAAAGGGTAATTTAGTCATCTTGCCTTTTAAGCATGATTCACATGTATCAAATGAATCGGGTTCAAATGATTCCAAAATTCCACATCGGTGTAATTTGGTCATACGTTTCTTACTTACATGGCCGAGACGACAATGCCACGTGTAGGAGTCTATTCGATTATCTATTCGAGCACGTTTGTTGCTAACTTCGATATTGCAAATGTCACCGGATAAATCTAACGTGTAGATACCATTGCACAAAGTTCCATTCCCATAAAGAACGCCATTTAAAGTTATGTAACAACAATTGTTACTAAAAGTTAAATGATAACCCTTTTCATTCAAACATGAAATAGATACAATGTTCATTATTAACGAAGGAACAAAATAACAATTATCCAATTCTAAGACACGTCTAGTGGGGAGCTTTAGAAAATATGTTCCGATGGTCAACAGCAGCAATCTATGCTCCATTTCCAACTCGCAAATTCGCTTCTCCTTTGACGAGTCTTCTTCTATTCCTTAGCCCCTGTATGTCATTACATATATGTGAGCTACACCCAGTATTAAGTACCCAGGTATTTGAGGAAATAGAGTGACATTCAATAACGAAGATACCTGAAGAGGATGGGGCATCGGATGCCTTATTCTTCAAGGACTCAAGATAAACCTTGCAGTTTCTTCGCCAGTGACCCTCCTTGCCACAATGATGACAAGTTCCTTTTGGTTTCTTTTCAGTCTTTTTGGCCTTTTTCTTCTTTCCTTTATTCTGTTCTTTGGCCTTCCTCTTAGAACCTTTCTTCGAGGAACCAACTAAGAGTACCGTCTTTTGATCCTGCTTTACAGAAGGCTCTACAGTCTTCAGCAGGTTGAGCAACTCAGGAATGGTAGTCTCCATCTTGTTCATCCGATAGTTCATCATAAATTGTGAATAACTTTTGGGCAAACAATTCAGAATTAAGTCAATACTTAGTTCATGATCCATTGCAAAATCGAGTGTGCTCAGTCGCTTAATGTACCCCAACATCTTTAACACAAACTGTGAGACAGAAGTGCCTTCCTGCATCCTAGAGGTGAAGAGGAGTCTGGAGACTTCGAACCTTTCGGATCTCACCTGCTCTTCAAACAACTCATGAAGATGGAAGATGATGGTATAAGCATCCATATGCTCATGCTGCTTTTGCAGCTCAGGTATCATAGAGGCTAGTATGATGCAACTTGCAAGTTTAGAATCGGTCACATGTTTCTGATAGGCCACTAACTGGTCTGGAGTTGCATTTTCTGGAGGACGGCTAGGAAGTTGATCTTCAAGGACATAAGCAAGCTTCTCTGCCTTGAGGACTATCCTCAGGTTTCGAAGCCAGTCCATGAAGTTTGGCCCAGCCAGTTTATTGGTGTCCAAAATGGAATGCAAATTCAGAGAAGACATGATCGAGTGATTAACCTAGAAATACAAATTGAGCTTATGTGAGAAGAATGATAAAGAATGTATCAACATACATTAATAAAATTCTATTTATTTTTTCAAATTGAATAACCCTTCTTATCAATTTGGGAGATCGTAGGAACATCTCCAAATAGGTTGATATCCAACCATAGATAAGAACTGTGACCATCAAGTTTTTCTTAGCTATGAAGGTAGGTAATTATACCGATTACATATCACATATATGTAACTATCACTTTATGCTATCAACTAATTGAATGTTTGCATAAATCATTGGGTTGTTAACTCATTAACAAGTATGCAACATTATACATAGCACCCAACTGCACCTCTCTTTACATCGACCTTGGCTGTGGCACAACAAATCGATGCTCCAAGCTTAAGGCTGACCCATTAATCAAGAAATAGATTTAATATGGTTGGAGCTCATTCAACCGTTTAGTCAGGCTTGGATGTGTCCAACAACCAAAACTAAGGATTGACCTCTGATTCCAACTATATTATTCATAAACTAATTCCATGGTTTGAACATGTTGAGGTTCAAGCCGGGCATGGATGTGTCCATCAACCCAAACGAGAAACAAAACTCCGATTCTAACCATATTAATTGAAGGTGTTGGCCTTAATATTTTGTAAGGGGTTTGGGTCTCATCCTTTATTTTTTAAGCACATTCATGACATATAATTATGTCATGACTAACGATTTCCTTAATAAAGTATGTATGTGACTTAATTTATCAAGTCTCATTAATTGAATTAGGAACCGGATTTCCTAATTCTAATTTCATACTTTATTCAAGGAATTGTTTTGGGAAACAATTTTCTAAATTGTCATAATCAATTTCGGAAATAATATGTTTTAAGACTTTGATTTTTCTAAATCAAATCTTATCAAATTAAGAGACAAATTCCCTTAATTCAACCACATATTATTTTCATCAAAATCTCATTTAAGAAAACTCTATAGGAAACCATTTTCTTAATTAATTTTGGAGACAACAATATGTCGAGCATCACCTCTTAAATCAAATTTCCAAGATTTGATCACATATTATATTCATGGATTAATTAATTACAACAAATTGTTTTCTAAGGGTGGCTCCCCGAGGCTCAGATACCCAAAGAAAAGTAATTTGTCATAAATCCAATTTAGTCCGCTCCCCGAGGCGTAACCAAATCAAACATGACAATTTTATTCAAAATGGGAAATTAAATTATAACAACTACCTTTAAATTGGGCGGCTCCCCGAGGCTCAATCCAAAATAAAGAATTTTGTTATTAATTTAAAACCAATTCGAATTTAATTGTCAATTAATGATCCATAAATTTGTCTAGACTTTCTTGAAAGAAAGTGCCCAAAATCGGGAGATTTCATAATAGGTTTTCAGAATAATTGTAAGTTTCTGCTACAAAGAAAACTTACATATTTCCAAAATTGGAAAATTTCCAAAATAGGAAATTTCCAAAATTGGAAAATTTCGAAAATAGGAAATTTCCAAAATTGGAAAGTTTCCAAAGATGGGAGTTTTCACAATTATCATAAAATTTCAGAAACTAGGATATTTGAAAAGTTTGCGAAATTTCATGAGGATTTCCAAACTTTGAAATTCCTAAATCTAAAATTTATCATAATTGGAATGTTTCCATAATTGGAAAATTTTCCAAAATTGAGATCATGACAAAGTTTTCCGCAAAATAATTATATGATTATGTCGAACACTAACCGGCTCTGATACCACTGTTGGGACCGGGTGCATGTTGACAAGGATACGGGTTCGTAAATTTTAAAATATTTACGTGCAGCGGAAGAATTAGCATAAATAATTTTTCAAATTATTTTAACCACGTATCTAGCATGCGACCTTATGATGTGTGCACATGATCATAAATTAAAATTTTACGAAAAAGTAAACTAATTTACTTAGTACCTCGCGTAACTCGAAGTAAGGGACGAGATCCAACCGTAGCGTCCCTTAGAAGCTCCGCCTCTATTTGCGTCCACGCCGAGTTCGCTTTGGGATGACTTCGCAAAGCCACGATTTTTGTGCCGACGAGAACTTCTAGATTCTCCAAAGGCACAACTAGAAAAACAAGAGAGAGAGATGGAAACTAACCACCAAATAACGGAATCAAGATTCCGCGAAGGGAGGAAGGAGACGCGACCTGCTTCGTCTTGGTGGTGGCTCACGGCTAGGGAGGTGGCGCCGGCCCTAGAGGGAGAAAGTGGCGCCGGCCCTAGAGAGAGAAGGGGCGCCGACCCTAGAGAGAGAAGGGGTGGGCGCCGGCCCTAGAGAGAGAGAGAGAGAACTTCTTAATCTCTTGATTAATTGTTTGAATTCAAGGCTTGCCTTTGGTTCCTTTATATAGTAGCCTCTCCATTGCCAAGTCTCCCTTTTAACGGAATTAACGGAATAAATTTTCATAAGAATTTTATCTTATAAATATTCTTATGAATTATTCCGTTATGCCTAGTTTTATTATAACTAACTTTATAATAAAACAAATACATCTTTCCTTTTAATTATGGAATAAAATTTGTATAAATATTTCTTATCATGGAAAAATCAATTCATAATTGATTTTATAAATTAAAATTAAACCAACTCATGGTTCATTTTAATTTCCATAAAAAGAATAAATTTCTACAATTTTCTTTATATAAATTTCTTTATATAAATCTCTTTATATAAATTAATTTATTTATCCATAATTTTAATAAAACAAATCGCACTTGATTTATTTTATAATTTAAACCAAATAAATTGGTTTCCCTCCATGTTGTGGCCGGCCAAACCAAAGAGGGTGGGCACCCTCTTTGGCCGGCCACACCAAGCCCATCGCTCGCGAATTAAACTCATTTAATTCGCCCAATAAGCCTTCAAAAGACTAAGCCATTTTAGCTTCCGTTGCGCCTCTGATAAATTCAGATTCGACTTATTTCTCTTGATCAAAAAATCTAATTTTCAACCCGTTTTAAATCCCTCGGATTACTCGTAGTGCGTGTGACTAAATAGGCTTTCGATTTATGTTGGCCGTCTATAATCAACCAATTATAGAACGATCATGAGTGGCACCTAGTAGTACATCATGACCCCCAATTAATCGAAAGATCAACGGTTGACCTTAGATATAATTCTGAAACCCTTCAGCAGCTCTAATGAATCGTGCCCCATTCCCTTCACCATCTTATACCCACTTGGTTCAGGACATGGTCTGTGTGTGTCAGTCCCCACTAGGCTAACTACGTCACACCTAGCCCAAGTAGTGTCTTTCTCGTCTTTTGGATTTCTAATTACTCTTATGTATTTAAGAGACTCATACTCTAAACATGACATGCTCTGGCCAGAGGCTTTGAGTAACAATCCGACGATAGGCCTGGGTATACATCTCCTCGCAAGGAGTGGTGAATCCTTTGTAGGCTATTCAAACATCTTCGGGCACTTCGGCGTATACCCAACCATCCTGGGTCCACACCTCCTTGGAGATGCTTGCTTAAGATGTTAAAGTATAAGTCTCCATAACCAAGATGACTTGAACACTGCAAGTCAAAGGAACATCGCACTTAAGCTGCAGTAATAACTTTCATTGACATATCTATATGTAGATTACCATATGAAGTTTTACAGTCAGTCACTCCAATGAACTAGTTCCCTTAACTAGCATCCATATCTTCGGGCACTTCGGCGTATACCCAACCATCCTGGGTCCACACCTCCTTGGAGATGCTTGCTTAAGATGTTAAAGTATAAGTCTCCATAACCAAGATGACTTGAACACTGCAAGTCAAAGGAACATCGCACTTAAGCTGCAGTAATAACTTTCATTGACATATCTATATGTAGATTACCATATGAAGTTTTACAGTCAGTCACTCCAATGAACTAGTTCCCTTAACTAGCATCCATGTTTATCTCCGGACATCCCAATGTCACCAGCCAGTGAGAATCAGTTGATTAGAGAATAACCCATGCTAGTCTCAACAGAATTGATAGTGTCCGTATTTATCAATTCATCGACTAGGGGTAATTTCATGTAACGACCCGCATTCTGGTACTAAGCTTTAAGGCGGATCGCTACTAACTACTAACTGACTGACTAATTACTGATTTCTAATAATGCTAAACCAACTGGGAGAATTTTGAAAATTCTTATTTCGCTATTTACTGAACTAGAAATTCATAAACATGCTGAAAGTATTAATTTGCCCAAAATAAAGCAAAACTTTTATTTTATTATCTTGGCAGGATTTGATCCCCCAACCTCTGGGTTGCATGGCTAAAGCACTAACCAGCTGCTCTACTCCACCTTTGTTTTACACAGTACCAGTCGACTGCTATATGCCAGTCGACTGGTCGGGCCACAGAATGGTTCTGTGCTCGATACCAGTCGACTGGTGTTTTCCCAGTTGACTGGTAGTTCTGAAATTTCAGTTTTCAGATTTCTAGAATGTATCAACCTTGAGCCACAATGTACCAAAATCATATCTAACAAACATAATGGCATAAATAAAGTTCCACGACTATTCTAAGGCATTTATTACATGTTTTTGGAGGGTTTCTAGCATGTATAGCAACTTATAAATCATAAAAACGACATATAGAAGCCTAAACATGAATGTGCCAAGTTCGTATCAACTTCTTATTGAAACCATTCATTATTCATATCTAAGGGCATTCTTAGCTACTACATGTCATTCTATATGGTGCATATATCATAAAACAAGCATATCCTATGTATTTAGCATGTAAATCAAAAGTATCAAGTTCTTATCTCTAAAGCATAAGCATGGATCTAAATTACCATATTGCAAGTAGTAACTCATATCATTCAACATTCGCTAAGCAAGTATTAACACAGGTAAATAAAATACTTTAATATACTAGGCACCACAAATAACGAGTCTAATTAAGTTCATACATGGTTCACATAACCTATTGCGGAAAAACTAAAAGAAACATAATAAAGACTATTTCTATGCTTTGCAAGTTCCGAAGACTTTTATTCCAACTCCACCATCACACACACTTTGCATCAAGCCCGCCGCCTCAACTACTAGTGCTTTCCTTTACCTGTATCTGCAGTATAAGGAAATGCAAACTAATAAGCATAAAGCTTAGTAAGTACCATCTAGCCTCACAAAACTATGAAACTCAAATTATGCTTTTGTAAAACATGCTATGCACATACATGCTCATATCCATAAGAAATCATGCTAGGCTCATGCTAAAATACATATCATAGAATGTCATGGCATATAACTGAGACATGACACATACTGAACTAGAACTGAAAAGTAAGCTATAGCATGACATACATATCTGAACTGGAACTGAAACTAACTAACATAAATCTAACTATTAGATTCACCACATGCTAATATGAATTTCTGAAAACTAAATACATATAGTAGGTAAAAATAATAATCAACTGCTATGGGCCCGGCAATGTACCAATTGTGCATGCATCCCTAATAAACCCGAGGTAGCAAATCCCGAATCCATTAGGGTTCTACTAGGTTATCTAAACCTAGGGGCAACTAGGAGCCCATCCCATACTAGGTTATCTAAACCTAGAGGCAACTTGGAGCCTATCCCTGGACCGAAGTCCGGTACAATGCCAACTGAAAATAAAATAGTTCTTTTATACTTTTCTTTTTCTCTTCTGATTCTTGCTTTTACTAGGTTATATAATCCTAGGGGCAACTAGGAGCCCATCCCACTGGACCTTGGTCCCAATCATAAATGAAGCAAGAATTTCTATTCTTTAATGCTTTCTATAGCATTAGCTGACTAACAATTTAACAAACACCTTGCGACTTAACCTTTTCTTTTCTTTTAAAGTCGCTCCCTGGGCACTCGAACGTGCTCCTTAACCTGAAACTGAAGGGTAAGTGCACTCCAGCCCATCCAGGGATACCTTCAGACTCTAAAACTAATCCGAAGGGTTAATACAATGTGCTTGTTCATAATCCACGATTTCTAATCGTAGGACATACATATAAGGAAATAAAACATACAAAACGTCAATCGAAACTACTTATACTGCAGGTGAGGGATACTTACATCCTACGCTAGGTTTTCTTACGAATAAAAATCTAAAATTCCTGAGGGAACGTCGAACTACAACGTTCTTCTTGCTTCTTTGCGTTCTCCTCGCGTCTACGAGGGTCCCCGTAGAGAATAGGGCCTCTTGAGACCTTCCCTTTGTTCCCCTTTGTCTTGGGTGGCAAGAGAAGAGAAGATGAAGAAAAAATCGCGAGAGGGAGTCGGCGGTGAGGGAAAGAATGAATATAAAAACCCCAAGTTTCCCTTTTATACTTATGGAAAAATTTAACTAATTCTACCTTATCTATTGTTTCCCTTAATCTATTTCAACAAAAGCAAACTATCCCACTTGGTCCGCCCATCCTCCTCTCATAGTGTAGGTTAAGGGATCAATTCCCACTTATGCGATTTTTTGTTTTTATCCCTATTTGCCACTTTCGTTTACGGAAAAATTCAATAAAAATATCCATAAATTTGGAATAAATTCTAAGATATTTCTAAAATTAGTTTCGAAAATTTTCGGGCGTTACAATCCCCCATACCTTATAAAAAGTTCGTCCTCGAACTTAAAACAACTCTGGGTATTTCTGCCTCATGCTGTCCTCTGGTTCCCATGTTGCCTCTTCTACTCTGTAATTTTGCCATATGACTTTCACTAATGGTACCTCCTTGTTTCGCAATTTCTTAACTGCTCGGTCTATTATCTGAATGGGCCGACTATCATAACTGAGATCTTCGCGAACTTGTACCGTCTATGGCTCTATCACCTGGGTGGCATCTGGGATATGCTTCTTCAGCATGGAAACATGAAATACATTGTGGATAGCTGACATCTCCTGAGGTAGCTCCAACTCATAAGCTACTTTGCCAACTCTTCTAGTGATGGGGTATGGTCCTACATATCTGGGACTTAGCTTGCCCTTCTTCCCAAAACACATTACTCCCTTCATGGGAGCCACTTTGAGGAACACTGTATCCCCAACTTCAAATTCTAATGGTCTACGCCGTGTATCAGCATAGCTCTTCTAGCGGCTTTGAGCTGTTTCTATTCTCTGGCGGATCTGCTGTATGGCTACGGTGGTATCATCTATAAGATCTGTCTGTAGGCCTAACTCTTGCCTCTCACCACCCTCGTACCAGCAGATAGGAGATCTACACCTCCGTCCATATAAAGCCTCATAGGGTGCCATGCCGATAGTGGCCTGATAACTATTGTTGTAAGCGAATTCCGCTAAGCACAAGTATCTGCACCAACTGCCCTTGAAATCTAAAGCACAAGCTCTGAGCATATCTTCTAGTACTTGATTAACTCTCTCTGTCTGACCATCTGTCTGAGGATGAAAAGCTGTGCTAAACTTCAGTTTGGTGCCTAGTGTTGTCTGTACGCACTCCCAGAAGTGCGAAGTGAACCTACTGTCCCTATCTGAAATGATAGTCCTAGGGACTCCATGTAATCTGACGACCTCCTTGAGATATAACTGAGCTAGTTGTTCCATGGAATAGGAGATCCTGATAGCTAGGAAGTGGGCAGACTTAGTCAATCTGTCAACTATTACCCAGATCGCATCATATCCATTCATCGTTCTGGGTAGTCCCACTATAAAATCCATGGAAATATCTTCCCATTTCCATTCTGGAATCTGGATAGGCTGCAGAACTCCACCTGGTCTCTGATGATCTGCCTTGACTCTCTGGCATGTCAGACAGGTACTGACATATCTGGCGATGTCTCTCTTCATCCCAGGCCACCAAAAACGTCCCCTGAGGTCTTGGTACATTTTGGTGGAACCAGGATGCATTGCATACGGAGATCCATGTGCGTCATCTAGGATCTTCCTTCGGAGCTCTTCTTTGTTCAGAACACACAAGCGGTCACCGTAGTACAGTGTCCCATTATCTGATAGGCGAAATTCTCCATTTTCGGCTTCTGCTATCCCCTGCTTGATTTTCTGAAGGTCAGGATCTTGATCCTGTGATGTCTGGATGTCTTCAATCAGGGTTGACACTAATGTCAAAGTGCAAAGCTGCCCAACTAAAATTTCCAGTCCGAACTCTGATAACTCTTTCCGAAGGGGCTGTGACATCGTGGACAAAGCTAGTAGGGTGGCACTAGATTTTCTGCTAAGTGCATCTGCCACCTTATTAGCTTTACCTGGATGGTAGAGGATGTCAATGTCATAATCCTTGACTAGCTCAAGCCACCTGCGTTGTCTCATGTTCAGATCCTTTTGAGTAATGAAATACTTTAGACTCTGATGATCTGTGAAAATCCTACACTGAGCTTCGTATAAGTAATGCCTCCAAATCTTGAGAGCGAACACTACTGCAGCTAGCTCAAGGTCATGGGTAGGGTAATTCTTCTCATAGTCCTTGAGTTGTCTAGAGGCAAAGGCAATAACCTTGCCATTCTGCATCAGCACTGCTCCAAGTCTTAATTTAGACACATCACTATATATGTCAAAGCTGTCAGTGCTCTCTGGAAGAGTCAGGATGGGAGCACTAGTCAATCTTCTCTTTAATTTTGTAAAACTGTTCTCGCAGTCCTCTGTCCACTGAAACTTCCTGTTCTTTCTGGTAAGAGCTGTCAGTGGGGAGGCTATTCTGGAGAAATTCTCTACGAACTTCCTGTAGTAACCGGCTAGACCCAGAAAACTTCTGATCTCACTGGCATTCTTCGGTCTAACCCAGTTACTTACTGCTTCTATTTTGCTGGGGTCTACCATGACACCATCCTTAGAGATGATGTGACCTAGAAAAGACACCTGATCGAGCCAGAATTCACATTTTGTGAATTTTGCATACAGCTGGCTCTGCTGAAGGATCTGCAATACTGTCCTGAGATGCTCAGCATGTTCCTCCTGAGTTCCTGAGTAGATAAGAATGTCATCAATGAAGACGATGACAAACTTATCTAAGTACTCCCTGAATACTCTGTTCATGAGGTCCATAAATGTCGCTGGAGCATTTGTGACCCCAAAAGGCATGACTACAAACTTGTAGTGCCCATATCTGGTTCTGAAAGCCGTCTTGGAAATATCACCCTCTCTGACTTTGACCTGGTGATAGCCGGATCTCAAATCTATCTTTGAGAAGACTGTGGATCCCTTTAGTTGATCGAACAAATCATCGATCCTGGGTAGAGGGTACCGGTTCTTAATGGTGACTTGATTCAAAGCTCGGTAATCTATACACAGGCGCATGGACCCGTCTTTCTTCTTCACGAACAACACTGGAGCTCCCCAAGGTGAATGACTAGGGCGTATGAAGCCCTTGTCGAGCAGCTCCTGTAGTTGCTCCCAAAGTTCTCTTAATTCTGCTGGAGCCATACGATATGGTGCTTTTGAAATGGGGTTGGTACCTGGAATGAGATCTATCTCCCTGTCTGGCGCCAATCCTGGTAGCTCGTCAGGGAAGACTGCTGGGTAGTCGCATACCACTGGGACCTCTCCTAGCTTTTGGTCCTTGACTTGTTCGTCATGGACTACATGTGCTAGAAATCCAGCACATCCTATACTCAGTAGTTTCCATGCTTTCATGGCGGAGAGAAATTTCTTGGCCTTCTTCTTCGGTTCTCCGATGTATTCAAACTGCTCTCCTGTCTCTGGTTAGAATACGACTTTCCTTTTTCGGCACTCTATAGAAGCGCCGTATTTGCTCAGGAAGTCCATCCCAAAAATGACATCATAGTCGGACATATTCAGTATTACCAAATCACAGTAAAGCTCTCTGTCTGAAATGCCGACTGGTATGGCACGGAGCCAGTGTGTGGATGCCATGATGTCTCCGGAGGGTAGGGTAGTCAGAAACTGACCACTAAGTACGTCCGGAGGTATTGCTAGTTTTTCGGTGAATGCCCTGGATACATATGAATGGGTTGCCCCAGTATCGAAAAGTACAGATGCATGCAGGTTTAAAATACTAATCTGACCTGTAACAACTGTAGAGGCGGTGGCTACATCCTCTCTGGTCAGTGAGAAAACCCGTGCATTGGTAGTAGCTGGTGGAGCTTCTAATCTGCCTTGACTAATATGAGGACCCTCTAGTGCAGTCTGCATCAGGTGAAGCTGGGCCGGCTTACCTCCATACTGAATAGGCTGTGGGGGAGGTAAGTTGGCCTTGTTAGGGCATTGCTTGGCCATATGCCCTTCCTGACCACAGGTGTAGCACCCTCGTGTGCCCAGGCGGCAGACTCCTGAGTGTTGTCTCCCACAGTTGGAACAAGTTGTTGGTGCAGGAAGCACCAGATCGAATCTTATTTTGATATTGGCAAAGGATTCAAAGTTAAGGGTTGTTTGGTATCTAACAATGCTGCTTGAGTGTGCAGGAAACCAAGTCCTAGCGAAGGGCTGCTAGGCACCTGACGAAGGGCTGCCAGGAAACAAAGTCCTAGCGAAGGGCTGCTAGGCACCTGACGATGGGCTGTCAGGAAACCAAGTCCAGGCGAAGGGTTGCTGGGCGAAAACCAAGTCCTAGCGAAGGGATGCTAGGCACCTGACGATGGGCTATCAGGAAACCAAGTCCTGGCGAAGGGTTGCTGGGCGAAAACCAAGTCCTGGCGAAGGGCTGCTAGGCGAAAACCAAGTCCTGGCGAAGGGCTGCTAGGCGAAAACAAAGGCCTGGCGAAGGGCTGCCGGGCAAAAGTCCAACTGGAGGATCCGGTTGGCACCAGGTAAATTCTCCTGAGAGGAGTAGGTGAGGACGCGTTCCCCTTGAGGGAACATTAGGCGTCAGTTCGACCTAGGGCTCCATTTTGGAGACCAAAGTCAGAACCAAGACAGCTGAGGCTGTATAAATTAAATTAAATATTTGTTTTATTGTGTTTTGGACTAACCCTGGAAGCAGGACCGAAGGAACGTGTGTCTGCAGCTCAGAATGCCTCAAAGGAAAGAGGCAACTGCTGACCAGGGCGCCCGGAGTGTCCCGGGCGCCCCCGCTGTCCCGGGCGCCCCCATGGCAAACCAACTGAAGAGTTAAGCTGCTGCCGCGTCTGCACTGCGCACCCAAGGCGCCCACGCTGTCCCGGGCGCCCCCAGCGCCCAGGGCTCCCCCAGCCACTCTTACGCAGGAGACTTCAGCGCTGCGAATAAGAGTTGGCCGAGTCAACCAGGGCGCCCCCAGCGTCCAGGGCGCCCCCGTCAAGACCTTATCTCGAGGTTCAAGGGATAAATCGTTGATTGCGCCTTGTGTGGATCTGTTGCCATGTGGGGGGGCGCCCCCGTCGACCAGGGCGCCCCCAGGCACTATAAAAAGGGCCCTAGACCCTCCTCTTCAACACACCGCTTTCATTCAACACATCCAAACTCTCTGACGACCGCGCTCTGCTCCAGGAACTTCCCGACTCAAGTCCGAAGCGCCGTCGACCTCCTTGTGGTCAAAGGAGGAGTACTTGTGGTCAACAAGCTTCCCAGGACTGAGTCAAATTTAGGGGGAGGTCAAATTAAAAGAATTATTCAATTACATGCTTTTAAAATACTAAAAATCTATGTTTTTCAAAATACCACTTGTTAAAATTTGTGTGACTTATGAAATGATTTTGAAATAACATTTACTTAGGTTGGAAATTTTCCAGGACACTTAGGAAATGTCCTTGTAGTCAACAAGGTTTCCTAGGATGGTGTCAAACTGGAAAATGAACCAAGTTAAGTAAAACATTGAACCTTCAAAAGTTCACACACTTTTTAGCATATATTTTTAAGTACTATCATTTTTTTAAAAATTTACTTGAGGTTGAAAATTTCCAGGACACTTAGGAAATGTCCTTGTAGTTAACAAGGTTTCCTAGGATTGTGTCAGACTGGAAAAGAAACCTAGTCAAGTGAAATATTTTGTTTTAAAAAAAAAACTAATACTTTTCTAAAAGTACGTATGTATTTCAAATCATAATTTATCTCAAAAGTACTTGAAAAATCTTTTCAAAACTCTTTTTCGAATTTTTTTTTCAAATACAAAATATTTTTTTTGCATAATACTCTTCAAAATGGACTTAATCTGGAAATTTAAGCTTTTGCTATGCTTTTAAGAGTTATACTAAGTATTTTTATGTTTTCAAAACTCATAAGCCCTGATACACAATTTATTCTCAAAACTTCTTTCAAAACATATTTCAAAATTTCTTTTCAAAATCTTTTAAGTACTTAAGTATTTAACGGGTATTTTTTTACTTAATTTTCTCAATCAAGTACTTGACACTTAATTTTCAAATTCTTCTAAAAAGTACTTGCTCCAAAGTTTAAAAACTTGTTAAGCCTGAAAAATCCTTTTCTTGAAAATTTTCTAAGCGTGAAAAATTTCTTGAAAAATTTTCTAAGTAAAGTTTCCTTTTCTAAAAGTTAAAATTTTTTTTGGAAACTTGGAAATTTTGCCTAAGTAAATTTTTTCTGCCTTATAAAAAGTTGTAAAATTTTTTTAAGCCTGAAATTTTTTTCATAATGGTAAATTATCTAAGTGTAAAAAGTTTTGAAAATGCTTTTACTCGATTCTTGAAAAATACTTTGTCAAAAACATAAAGCACTTAGAAAAACTCATAAATCCCTGTTAGATACCTTGTTCACCCATGCTTGTTTTTGATATATGTCAAAGGGGGAGGAAAGGTCAAAGTTAAGAGTTAAGTTAATTATTCAGGGGGAGAATGAGCATGAGAAATTTTTTTTCTCTCTCTCTTTTTACTGTTCAAATTACATTTGGGTTTAGACTGTTACGAATTGATATGTTTTATTAGTCTTAACCGTTATGCTTAAACTGCTATCTTTTTCCTTAACTTTGAATTGTGTTGCCATAATCAAAAAGGGGGAGATTGTTGGTGCAGGAAGCACCAGATCGAACCTTGTTTTGATATTGGCAAAGGATTCAAAGTTAAGGGTTGTTTGGTATCTAACAATGCTGCTTGAGTGTGCAGGAAACCAAGTCCTAGCGAAGGGCTGCTAGGCACCTGACGAAGGGCTGCCAGGAAACAAAGTCCTAGCGAAGGGCTGACGACCGCGCTCTACTCCAGGAACTTCCCGACTCAAGTCCGAAGCGCCGTCGACCTCCCGCTGCACCGAAACTCGAGCCTACCCCGGGAGTTGGTAAATACAGAAGTGTAATCTTTCTTATTGCAATTTGTATTTCTCTTCTGTACTCATTCTACGCATTATAGAATTGCCCAAAGTAAACGGTCAACGACCGTGGGCCTTGGAGTAGGAGTCGACCCAGGCTCCGAACCAAGTAAAACGACCTTGTTAGCGTTGTGTTGCTTTGTCTCTATTTCCGCCGCGCACTTACTCTTTTTATTTAATCCGAACGATTTGCGACATTCACCCCCCCCCCTCTATCGCATCTCTCGATCCAACAAGTGGTATCAGAGCCGAGCCGCTCTTCACCGGACTAACCGCCGACGGAGCAATGACGCCAGGAGTTGAGGGGGAGCCCAGGGGTGAATCAGGTACAATTTTTTTTAATGTCTAATTTTAAATTGCATATTATTTGTTTCACGTGCAGGGAGAGAGGGCACTATAAAAATCAGTGCCCTACTCGTAAGACTCGGTCTACACCACCGGCGGCGAAGGAGGTACCAGCGCCAGGAGTCCGGAAGAACAAGGAACATGTACAATGCTTCAAATGCGAGAAGTACGGACACTACAAAAACAAGTGTCCGGCGAAGGTACGGAAAATTTATGTTTCGAAAATTTTTCCTGCAATATTTTGTGATAATTTAGTTAATTTTTCTGATAAATTAGAATTACTACATAATAAAATTAGCCTCTTGCATGATAAGTTAGAAAATACAGATATGACTAAAATATCAGAAATTAATTGTTTAATTCAAAATATAAATTCAAAAATTAATAAAATTAATTCTGATAATTATTCTGATAATAATTCTGATAAAATCAATTCTGATAAGATTACTGACAATTTTAATTCAGAAAAAGTTAATCCTAAGGATAACTCCGAATTTGAATTTGAAAAGCTTAAGGATAATTCTGAGGATAAACATGATTTTATTGAAAATTATTCTGAGGATAAACATGATTTAATTGAAAATTATTCTGAGGATAAAAATGATTTTATTCTTGATAATAATTTAATTATAGATAATCCTGAAGACTACTATAAAACCTTAACTAGTGGCCCATTTTACTCCACACACTTTGAGGATATTGATTTTGAGGAGGAAATGGAATTTTCTAAGATTAGGGCCATAATTAATGAAAATTACAAAGGATCAAATAAATCAAAATTAATAGAAAAATTCGGAAAGAAAAATAAAAACGAAAAAGAAATTTTCGAAATAATGAAAATGATGAATTTAAACCCACAACTGTTAATTAAACCTTAGTTAAATCTTAATTAATTCAGTTAAATCAAGTAAATCTTAATTATGAATTTTCTAATAATAAAAAATAGTTTAAGACTTGAAAAAATTTGACTCAGACTCCCCCTAAATCTGACACATCCTAGGAGTCCTTTTTAGATTATGAAGTGGACCTTCCTCTGTGTCTTTAGGGTTTATCAGAATCAAAAGAACAGGTAAACATTTGATTTTTGTAATAGGTAAAATCTTTTTCGAAAAGCCACAAGTGATAACGATTAAAGCATGATTTTCGAAAGATATTTTCAAATAATAGTAATGTTTTTAAAGTGCAGTTTGAAAAATATGAAAAGCACTCCCCCTGCATCAATGCCGTTTGACTCTATCTAAGTGCCCTAAGGAACTTTAGTGTTGTCCTAAGAGGTGTCTAATTGCGTGAGTCAATCAATTTTTGAAAACAATATACCTTTTTTGAAAAATGTGTAATATATATAATCAATCAGACAAGCATGAATTCCATAAAAATATTATTATGTTAAAGCTCTATTTTGAAAAATATATTTTTAGGAAAATATTCTAACAATTTTGAAAAATAATTTTGAAAAATATTTTTCAATTCATTAGTCCTTAACATCTCACCCATTTTAGATGTATCAATACAACAAGCATGATTGCCTTATAGGTGTATTGTGAGATGCTTGAATCATTTTCCATTATTAAATCTAAGATTTAATTGAAATTTGTGTTAGATTTGAATTTGACAAAAGATAATTTGAATTTGAATTTCAGAAATTGGCTTCCAGGTCTTGGCGAGGCACTAGGCTTTCTTTGGCCGTAGCCTTATGGGATCATCCACCCTATCCTTGACAAAGCCTTTTAATGAAATTTCATTTTCAAATTAAATTACGTCATTTTCTGGTCTAACTAGCTTGGGTCTTGGATCGGTAGCTTCGGCTGGTTTCACCAGTCTAAAGAGACCAAGTTGACTTGATCTTATTAGAGTTGGTTTCCCCAACGTACTATCATCTCACCTCTTCCCAATACTATGTTGCAAAATTTCAATTATCTTTTTCTTATGACCTTTCTAAATTATGTATAAAAATTAAATATGAATGAGATGTCATATATTTTAAAGGAAAATAGCAAATGCATGGCATGGCAATTATGCATGAGTCAAACAAGTCAAGACATTTTATTTTTGTTTCTAAGAATGTATCAAATTCTCGATTTGATACATATCGTGTGAACCTGCGAATATGTCAACCCACTTTGACATATTTGATTTTATTGAATTAATTGTTGCGGTTTGGGTAAGGTTTTAGTTTGGTTCAGGTTTAAGTGATTTAAGATTGGATTTAGTTGAATTAAAATTGAGTTAATATGAATTTAATTAAATTAAAGTTGAGTTAATTTGAATTTAATTGAAAAGTGAATTAATTTAAATTAATTGAATTAAAGTGAATTTTTTGAATTAATTTGAATTAAGGTGAATTAATTGGCACCTGACGATGGGCTGTCAGGAAACCAAGTCCTGGCGAAGGGTTGCTGGGCGAAAACCAAGTCCTAGCGAAGGGATGCTAGGCACCTGACGATGGGCTGTCAGGAAACCAAGTCCTGGCGAAGGGTTGCTGGGCGAAAACCAAGTCCTGGCGAAGGGCTGCTAGGCGAAAACCAAGTCCTGGCGAAGGGCTGCTAGGCGAAAACCAAGACCTGGCGAAGGGCTGTCGGGCAAAAGTCCAACTGGAGGATCCGGTTGGCACCAGGTAAATTCTCCCGAGAGGAGTAGGTGAGGACGCGTTCCCCTTGAGGGAACATTAGGCGTCGGTTCGACCTAGGGCTCCATTTTGGAGACCAAAGTCAGAACCAAGACAGCTGAGGCTGTATAAATTAAATTAAATATTTGTTTTATTGTGTTTTGGACTAACCCTGAAAGCAGGACCGAAGGAACGTGTGTCTGCAGCTCAGAATGCCTCAAAGGAAAGAGGCAACTGCTGACCAGGGCGCCCGAAGTGTCCCGGGCACCCCCAAGGTGAACACAAAACACAAAGAAGGCAAATGAACCTCGACAGTACATTATGAGGGCGCCCCCGCTGTCCCGGGCGCCCCCATGGCAAACCAACTGAAGAGTTAAGCTGCTGCCGCGTCTGCACTGCGCACCCAGGGCGCCCCCGCTGTCCCGGGCGCCCCCAGCGCCCAGGGCGCCCCCAGCGCCCAGGGCGCCCCCAGCGCCCAGGGCGCCCCCAGCCACTCTTACGCAGGAGACTTCAGCGCTGCGGATAAGAGTTGGCCGAGTCAACCAGGGCGCCCCCAGCGTCCAGGGCGCCCCCGTCAAGACCTTATCCCGAGGTTCAAGGGATAAATCGTTGACTGCGCCTTGTGTGGATCTGCTGCCACGTGGGGGGGCGCCCCGTCGACCAGGGCGCCCCCAGGCACTATAAAAAGGGCCCTAGACCCTCCTCTTCAACACACCGCTTTCATTCAACACATCCAAACTCTCTGACGACCGCGCTCTGCTCCAGGAACTTCCCGACTCAAGTCCGAAGCATCGTCGACCTCCCACTGCACCGAAACTCGAGCCTACCCCGGGAGTTGGTAAATACAGAAGTGTAATCTTTCTTATTGCAATTTGTATTTCTCTTCTGTACTCATTCTACGCATTATAGAATTGCCCAAAGTAAACGGTCAACGACCGTGGGCCTTGGAGTAGGAGTCGACCCAGGCTCCGAACCAAGTAAAACGACCTTGTTAGCGTTGTGTTGCTTTGTCTCTATTTCCGACGCGCACTTACTCTTTTTATTTAATCCGAACGATTTGCGACATTCACCCCCCCCCCCCCCTCTATCACATCTCTCGATCCAACACAAGTGGGATACTTGGTTTGCTTATTGGCTGGCTCCCCTTTTGGATTATTCCACTGCTTTCTTTTGCCTTGATTCTTTCCTTTCCAGTTAGAGTTAGAGCCCTGGGGTTTCTGAGTTCCTGTGCTACTTCCTTGGCCCTTATTCTCTGTCACGGCTGCCTTCTGCTGTCGCATGCTTTTCAAGTAATGCTCGGTGATCAGAGCACTGCTAACTAGTTCCTCTGAGGTTTGCGGCCTATGGACGCCGCTGGCCACATTCAGTGCTATCTCTGGCCTTAGCATCTTGAGCATTAGCCTGACTCGCTCTCGTTCAGTACTGACCAGCTCAGGGCACAGGCGAGCCAGTCTGTTGAATCTCTTCACGGCTTCCTCTACTAATAGGTTGCCCTGTCGAAATTCAGTGAACTCGTCGTAGTGGCGGTTTGTGACCCGCATGTGGAAGAATTCTTCAAAGAACTCTTCTTCAAAGCTAGCCCAGGTCATCTGATTGATTGGGCGTTTTATCTTGATACGCTCCCACCACATACGTGCGTCTCCGGCTAGGCAGAAGGAGGCGCACTTTACTTTCTCATGCTCTGGCCAGTCTAGCAGCTCCATGGTACTCTCTAGGGTCTTGAACCAAGCTTGGGCATCCCATGGTTCACTGGTGCCTGAGAAGGTCTCCGGCTTGATCTTCTGCCACTGGATCAGATAAGCTTCCCTTTTTGCCCCTGTTGCCGGGGCTACTGGCATGTCTGGTGGGACCGGCGCCACAGGTGGAACCTCCGTCACTATCGGCGTCTCCCCCTGGGGCTCTGGGGTAACAGTGGGAGTAGCCTGCTGATTAGCGGTTAGAGCAGCAATTACTTGCTGCTGTTCCGCTACCTGTCTCTGCAGTTGTGCTACTACCTCTGTCAGGTCCGCTGGAGGCACTGAGTGGTCTGCCTCCTGCTGAGGCTCAGTAACTGGTGCTCTTCTAACTGAGCATCCTCTTGCTATTATCTAAAATAGAGGAGGATCATACAATTCATATTTTAACTCTAAGACATGCTATCAGATATGAACTAAGGTATTAAACATGCTTCCGTTAACTGTAAACAAGAACTGGCAAGAAAACAGATAGCATGAATAACATGAAAATACTATAAATCTGAAAGCAAGAAAATATAGTAATGTGAGAGATACTCTTACTTGGAAGCTGCAGGTCTGATACTGATGTGTGTGAGGAGGAAAGATGGAACTTGCTCTGATACCACTCTGTAACGACCCGCCTTCTGGTACTAAGCTTTAAGGCGGATCGCTACTAACTGACTAACTGACTAACTGACTAATTACTGATTTCTAATAATGCTAAACCAACTGGGAGAATTTCGAAAATTCTTATTTCGCTATTTACTGAACTAGAAATTCATAAACATGCTGAAAGTATTAATTTGCCCAAAATAAAGCAAAACTTTTATTTTAATATCTTGGCAGGATTCGATCCCCCAACCTCTGGGTTGCATAGCTAAAGCACTAACCAGTTGCTCTACACCACCTTTGTTTTACACAGTACCAGTCAACTGTTATATGCCAGTCGACTGGTCAGGCCACAGAATGGTTCTGTGCCCGATACCAGTCGACTGGTGTTTTCCCAGTTGACTGGTAGTTCTGAAATTTCAGTTTTCAGATTTCTAGAATGTATCAACCTTGAGCCACAATGTACCAAAATCATATCTAACAAACATAATGGCATAAATAAAGTTCCACGACTATTCTAAGGCATTTATTACATGTTTTTGGAGGGTTTCTAGCATGTATAGCAACTTATAAATCATAAAAACGACATGTAGAAGCCTAAACATGAATGTGCCAAGTTCGTATCAACTTCTTATTGAAACCATTCATTATTCATATCTAAGGGCATTCTTAGCTACTACATGTCATTCTATATGGTGCATATATCTTAAAACAAGCATATCCTATGTATTTAGCATGTAAATCAAAAGTATCAAGTTCTTATCTCTAAAGCTTAAGCATGGATCTAAATTACAATATTGCAAGTAGTAACTCATATCATTCAACATTCGCTAAGCAAGTATTAACACAGGTAAATAAACTACTTTAATATACTAGGCACCACAAATAACGAGTCTAATTAAGTTCATACATGGTTCACATAACCTATTGCGGAAAAACTAAAAGAAACATAATAAAGACTATTTCTATGCTTTGCAAGTTCCGAAGACTTTTATTCCAACTCCACCATCACACACACTTTGCATCAAGCCTGCCGCCTCAACTACTAGTGCTTTCCTTTACCTGTATCTGCAGTATAAGGAAATGCAAACTAATAAGCATAAAGCTTAGTAAGTACCATCTAGCCTCACAAAACTATGAAACTCAAATTATGCTTTTGTAAAACATGCTATGCACATACATGCTCATATCCATAAGAAATCATGCTAGGCTCATGCTAAAATACATATCATAGAATGTCATGGCATATAACTGAGACATGACACATACTGAACTAGAACTGAAAAGTAAGCTATAGCATGACATACATATCTGAACTGGAACTGAAACTAACTAACATAAAACTAACTATTAGATTCACCACATGCTAATATGAATTTCTGAAAACTAAATACATATAGTAGGTAAAAATAATAATCAACTGCTATGGGCCCGGCAATGTACCAATTGTGCGCGCATCCCTAATAAACCCGAGGTAGCAAATCCCAAATCCATTAGGGTTCTACTAGGTTATCTAAACCTAGGGGCAACTAGGAGCCCATCCCATACTAGGTTATCTAAACCTAGAGGCAACTTGGAGCCTATCCCTGGACCGAAGTCCGGTACAATGCCAACTGAAAATAAAATAGTTCTTTTATACTTTTCTTTTTCTCTTCTGATTCTTGCTTTTACTAGGTTATCTAAACCTAGGGGCAACTAGGAGCCCATCCCACTGGACCTTGGTCCCAATCATAACTGAAGCAAGAATTTCTATTCTTTAATGCTTTCTATAGCATTAACTGACTAACAATTTATCAAACACCTTGCGACTTAACCTTTTCTTTTCTTTTAAAGTCGCTCCCTGGGCACTCGAACGTGCTCCTTAACCCGAAACTGAAGGGTAAGTGCACTCCAACCCATCCAGGGATTCCTTCAGACTCTAAAACTAATCCGAAGGGTTAATACAACGTGCTTGTTCATAATCCACGATTTCTAATCGTAGGACATACATATAAGGAAATAAAACATACAAAACGTCAATCGAAACTACTTATACTGCAAGTGAGGGATACTTACATCCTACGCTAGGTTTTCTTACGAATAAAAGTCTGAAATTCCTGAGGGATCGTCGAACTACAACGTTCTTCTTGCTTCTTGGCATTCTCCTCGCGTCTACGAGGGTCCCCGTAGAGAATAGGGCCTCTTGAGACCTTCCCTTTGTTCCCCTTTGTCTTGGGCGGCAAGAGAAGAGGAGAAGATAAAGAAAAAATCGCGAGAGGGAGAGAGGGAGTCGGCGGTGAGAGGATGTGAGGGAATGAATGAATATAAAAACTCTAAGTTTCCCTTTTATACTTATGGAAAAATTTAACTAATTCTACCTTATCTATTGTTTCCCTTAATCTATTTCAACAAAAGCAAACTATCCCACTTGGTCCGCCCATCCTCCTCTCACAGCGTAGGTGAAGGGATCAATTCCCACTTACGTGATTTTCTATTTTTATCCCTTTTTGCCACTTTCGTTTACGGAAAAATTCTATAAAAATATCCATAAATTTGGAATAAATTCTAAGATATTTCTAAAATTAGTTTCGAAAATTTTCGGGTGTTACATTTCAATACTTCACAATTGCACATGTAGAGATAATCACTAGTTGTGATTCCATCACAAATTCTCTCATGCTGTGTATTGTATTATGGATATTCAGTAATTGAGTTTAAGATCCCAATCAAATACACAAACATGTATACTCAAATAGTGAATTTTCATTTATTGAAATAAATGTTTACAATCATAAGGCGATTGCCTTAGGACACTTCTCTCATATCACTAACACAGGGTACTTTCCATCGTCTTGAACCATGCCTGGGCGTCCCAAGGTTCGCCAGCACCCGAGAAATTCTCCGGTTTCAGCCTTAACCACTGGATCAGGTAAGCCTCCTATCGTGCCACAGTGGTCGAGCCCGGCGGAGGAGTGTGCGTAACCGTAGGCGCCACAGGTATAGCAGTCTGGTTCACTGGTGGAGTAGTAGAATTTTCCTATTGGTTCATCAAGGTAGTAATGGTCTGCTGCTGCTCGGTGACTTGACACTGAAGTTGGGTCACTAATTGCATCAGATCAGGCGATGGGGTTGCCTCGTTAAGTCGGTTACTCTGTCTTCTAGCCATGTTCTTCTTCACCCGAAATAAGTATGGCCAATATTAGTTTTTTTTCCTACCCCTATATTATTCTAAATATTTAATTCCTAAAAGATGATAAAGTATCATTCATCGTTACATATCGTAAAGTACTTTTAATCATAAGCATCGTTCATACTTGCATATTCTAGAATCATAAAATATCTTACTACTATAAGATATGTAAAGAGGTACTTACTTGGAAGAGGCAGGTGTAACACCCCAAAATTTTCCCATATGAAATATTATGAATTCATGAAACATTATTATTATTATGAAATTTCATGATGGGCTTGGCTTAATGGGCTTGGATGTGGATTAGTGCAAAATGTGATAAAAAGGAAATGTAGAAAGGAGGAAGTAAGGATTGAACCTTGAACCTCCTAATTGCACTAATCATGTCATAACCATTGCACCAAGCCATGTTACTTGTTGAGGGAATAAGAAACATGCTTGTTAAAGCTAGGGAAGTGAAGAGACATGTCTCTTCATGAGAAAAGTATAAATAAGAGAAGGAGAGGTTGGAATAACTTCCTCTCTTCTTCTTCCTCACTCTCCCCACCGAAATTCATCTTCTTCTCCCTTTCAATTTTCGAAAAGTAAACCCTAGGGTTCTAACCCTAGGGAATTGGAAGGAAGAAGACCATCCAAAGATCTTGCCCTCTACTAGGGCCAAAGGTTCTAGGGAAGTGCTAGTAAGGAGAACACTCACCCTCCTTCAACCAAGGGTACTCTAAAGGTTTAGAGAAAGTGAAAGTCAAGCGAAAGGATGTAAGTATCCCCTCGCCTGCAGTGTAATAGTTGTGTATGATTCTTTTGCTTTTGTGGTTTTCAAAAACTAGGGTTTTACCTTGTGTAAGTTTCGGCCAACACCCAAAGAGGAGACTTTGGTTACTTCTCGATGCATGAGGAGAACCCTTGAGACTTAGGGTATACCTATATGTTGATTTCCATCAAGTGGTGATAACAAAAATTAGGGTTGCACCCCCCTACAAGTTTCGGCCATGGAGGAAAAAAAATTGGGGTTTAGGGATTGTATGATTTCCTATGAAGTACCCATGTTTAGTAGTGTAGACAAAGTGTTTGTGTAAATGTTTGTGTGAAACCAAAGTTCAAGAACCCTAGTTTACCCTACCCTTGAGTTTCGGCCAACCCTAGAGGGATTAGGGTTTAGGGTTGCATAATTATCCTATGATGTAATTTATGTTTAATGAGTTGCATGAAATGTATGTGAAGGTTAAACTACCCTACGAGACATGATTATGTTTAGTAAGATGATATGTATATGCATGTGATGTCTAAATGAAATGCTTGATTGGAAATCTTAAGGTTCCCTAGTATGTGATATTCGGCCAAGGCATGCACATTAGGGATTGTGAAGGTGAAACTACCCTACAAGACATGATTATGTTTAGTAAGATAATATGTATATGCATGTGATGTTTAAATGGAATACTTGATTTGGAAATCTTAATTTCCCCTAGCATGATTTTCAGCCAAAGCATGATATATTAGAGTTGTGAAAGTTGATTCCCCATGAAGTATGCTATGCTTAGTATGATACATGATGTATATATATATGATGTTTGTATGAGATGTTTGATGTCAAAAAACCTAAGCTACCTCTACCATTGATTTTCGGCCAAACCCTAGGTTTAGGGTTAGGAAGGGTTAAATTAAACCATGAAGTAGGATATGATATGAATATGATTGATGTGACCAATTTTGTCATATATAAGTATGTGTAAGTGCTTGAAATGTGATGTATGTATGAGCATGTTTATAAAGCCCATGGGGCACCCTTTATGAATTTCATGTGATATGTATGATAAAATGCTTGAAAGGATACTCCATTAAGTATGGGATCAAGAGCACCCCTTATGTTGTGTGGTGTGTCCCTACGGGATCATGAGCACCCTTGAAGAGTGGTGTGTCCCTTAAGAGTGGATTTGGAGTACTCCTTAGCATATATGTAAAAGCATGATAAGTATTTTACTTTAGAAGTTGTGTACCCGACTCGGAAGGGGGTCGTTAAACAAATCCGGGGTGCATGTTAACGTAAGGTCATGGCTCCGGTAGGACGGAAGGGTCCTGCTCTAATTGATTGGTGGCTCGCTACCCCAATTCATTAGGGAACGCGCAATAGGTAACGCGCGATATGTGGTACACAACCGGGCCCAATATGATATGGATGTATTTTTAAGTACTACCTTTATGGAATTGTTTTGAAAACATTCATTGAAAACATTTATTATATGTGAAGGGTATGCTTAAGGTACTTTATACTGCATGCTTAGAAACTAGGATGTTTAGTATGCTTTGATGAACTCATGCTTATGATTTATTATGTGTACATGTTGTATTCTTTCATATGGATTTTGCGAGTAGGATGGGATCCTTACTAAGCATTTGTGCTTACTAGTTTATGTGTTGTCTTATGCTGCAGATAAGGGTAAGGAACACTTAAACTAAAGGAAGAGGCAGGAGGCTGAAGATGTGTGGGGTGGTGGCTCGGGAAAGAATGATCTTTATATCTACATTACTATGTTTATGATAACATTTTCTCCAAAAATGAATGTTAGTAATTAGGTTTGATATTGCATGATAATGATTACACTTAGAATAACTTTTGATCAAGCATGACATGTGATTGACATGTAATGACTAGCATGCTTAGCACTTAGTCCTTGCGCACTTGCAATTATTATATGTTAAATTTTTATTATATGAATGGATTACTAGTACGTAACCCCGCCCCGAGAGTAGATATAAGGACGGGCGTTACAGCAGGAAGAGGGCTTGATGTGTGTGTAGTGAGATGGTAACTGCTCTGATACCAACCTGTAACGCCCGCTTTTTTTTTTCGTAAAGCGGCATTACGTTAACATACTTAGGGCATGTAGACATCATAAGGCAGCGGAATAACTTTATTTTTACACATACATGCCCTACTACCATTCTTAACATAATGACATGGAAACTCGGCATATTGACTTCATACTTAAACATCATATCATGTCATACTTAACATCACGTTATAGAGTTCCATAAGTCATTATTCAAGCATTCAAGCATATAAGTGACCAAAGTAAAGTTCTAGCATAAACGATAAACATATGGTTTCTTGGGCCAAGTCACTACCACACACATGCGTTCTTGCCCTCCTGCTGCTTCCTCATTATCCCCTTGAATGATTTACGGTATAAGGAAATAAGAATATAAGCACACAGGCTTAGTAAGAGTCTTTCCTACTCACAAAAACCATTCATCATCTCATAAATGAGCACATGGAACATTAACATACTTGGTGCTCTACTTAGAACATAACAACTTGAATCACTTATCATATACGTGACATGGCATGAACATAAACATAAGTGAACATTCTACATGACATAAACATAAACACAATAAACATTCCTAGCATGACATAATACATGGTATAAACAAAACATAATAAACATTCTTAACATGGCATAATACATGGTATAAACATGTCTATAAAGTGTAAACCAACCCGTATGGCATAAACATAGGCATACTTCCTATCATAGCATATGAGCATCTTCTTAGCATAATCATGACATAGATCAATTACTCTCATACATCTTTCTTAACATGAAGCGTAAGCATAAAATCTTATTAGCATAGCATAATACATAGCATGAATGAATGCATGAGTGGAATGCATATACATAAGGATGCTTAACTTTTAAAAACATACTTTTAAATGTTTAAACATAATCATCATATCATTGGGGTCCCCGGCTTGTACCACATACACACATCATAAGCACGCATCCCTAGCAAATCCGAGGTAGCGAGCCTCGACCTACTAGGGTAAAGACAACATAGTCGGTAGTCCCCGAACCGAGGCGTTCTTAAGGAGCCCATCCTTGTTGCACAGCTCCAGTAGTGCCAGAACCGTGGACAGCATAATCGGTAGTCCATAACCGGGGCGTTCTTAAGGTGCCCATCCCTTGGACCCATACTTCGGTCCGGTACAAGCCCATTCATAAAGTAAAATACTTTACATGTTTCATCATTCATAAGACATTCATAGTATAACCATGTTACATAAAGCATGACTTAACACATGCTTGTCCTTTCATTGTTCATACTTATTGCATAGCATCATGATGCCTGGAAGGCATGAGCATTATCTTCATTCATAAACATGGTATGCATCTTCTTTCATAAACATGACATGCATCTTTATTCATACAACATGACATGCATCATTATTCATACAACATGGCATGCATCATTATTCATACAACATGACATACATCTTCATACCTAAAACATGGCATGCATACCTAAACATCATTCCTATTCCTAGTACATGCATGATCATAACGTATAAGGTAAGCATTGCATCGAACATGACATGTTTTTCATAGATATTTATCCTACCACATAGAGCTTGTATGATCATGATACATAAGGTAAACATTGCATTTCTTGCCTAAGCATGGTATCTATCTCAAGCATGCATAGGTAGGATTTCCATAACACTCTACCTACCATTCAAGTACATGGCATAAAACATAAGTCATTCATAATAAACCCTATTAAGCATGGCATCCAATCATAACATATAACATAAAAACATGGTGCTTAAGGTTAGGGTTATAGGTAATATGATTTCTACCACATGCTTGGACCTATATATATATATATATATATATATATATATATATATATATATATATATATATATATATATAATATATATATATATATATATATATATATATATATATATATACTTCATGATAAGCATAAACCATCGTTCTTTGAACCCTAACTCCACCCCAAACCCTAGATACAAGGCTTGGCCGAAACCTATAAGGTGGAGTTCCATCAATTCCATAAACATGTAAGATAGCATAAGGTAAAGGAACAACCATACATCATCTATGAGACCATAGGAAGCCATTGGGGCTCATGATTAGGGTTAACCCTAACCTTTAGCCCTCCTTTCTAGGGCTGGGAAAAACATATAAGGGCATGGGTGCATGGAAAAATTCCATTAAAATCCCCAAATCAACCATTAAACACCAACTATACCATACCATAGGGGCCATTAGGGCCCTTACTTGAGGAAAGTCCTAACTTTCTACCCTTGTAGCAAGTCTTGGACGAAACATATAGGGTCTCTAGGTCATGTGAAAATTCACATAAATCATCCTCCATCTCCCTTATATCATGATAATACATAAAACACATACTTGAAGTTTTAGACCCAACCCTACCCATGGGTTCTTGAAGTTGGCCGAAACCCTAGGGGATCCTAGGGTACCACAAAAATTCTCAAAAATTATATTTAATCTCTAAACATCATGAAAGCACATTAGACAACATTATGAAGATTTTTAGCATCATCATGGACCCAAAAATCCTAGTGGCCGAAACCCATAGGACTAGGGTCCTTGGTTTTTTTTTTCTTTCAACATCAAATCCCAAAATCCAACCAATATATCATGCTAAAAACATAAGGAACTATTATACCATAGGTGAGGGAGTCTTACATTGGTTGATCTTGATTTTTAGACCTTAAAAGAGAAGGAAATTGTAAATCCTTTGGACACTTGAACCCCCTTGCCCTTGTACCCTTGAAAAACCTTTAGATCTTGGTGATGAGACGTTCTTGTGGAGCTTTTCCAAGGGAGAACCTCCCTTGTGGTGTTCGGCTAGAATGAGGAGGGAGGAGGAGAGAAAATGCAATTGATGGAAGGAAGAAGGTAACTCCCAAACCCCCTTCTTTATAACACATTAAGGAGGGTAAGTGAAGAGTCATGGAGTCTCTTCCTCTTCCCTTAAGCCTTAACCAAACTCCATTTCATTCCCTCATAACATTCCCTTGCTAGGTGAGTTGGTTAGAGCATGCATGGTTGTACAAGAGGTCCAAGGTTTAATCCTTGGTCCATGCACCTTATTTTTATTTTATTTTCTATTCTTTTCCCCAAAATTCCGAAAATCCTCTAAAAATTCCCCCATAATTATGTTAATATTTCTCATTAAAACCCCTTTATATTTATATTAATTTTTTACCTAAAATTCTCCAATAATTATGGTACTAAAAAGCCCATATAAGGCCCATTAGTACTTAGTTTTCTCAATTTAAATGAGAAAATATGGATTTCTAGGCCACATTTTGTATTAATATTTCTAGGTCCCTTGGAAAATTATCTAGACATGCTCAATATTTTAAGAAAATATTAAGAGAATTTTTCGGGTCGTTACAGGGGGGGTGAATATCGAAAAACGTTCGAATTTAAGAATTAGAGAAGTTATGCAGCGGAAATTAAAACAATCAAACGCAAACACCAAGTATTTTACTTGGTTCGGAGTCGTGGTCGGCTCCTACTCCAAGGCCCATGGTCGTTGACCGTTTAATGCGGAAAATTCTATATTTGCGCAAAACGGTTTACAAATAGATGTTACAACTGCAGTATAGTAAACACAAAAATAAAAATTCGCTCTTTCGTTATAGACGCCCAGTGTGGAATGTTTCTCGGAGCAGAGGGACGTCGTCAGCCCTTGTATCTCAAGTCGGGAGGTTTCTGGAGCAGAGCGCGGAAGCAGAAGAGCGTGATTGTGTTGAATGGATTAAGTGATGAAGCCTTGGGGTCGAGGGCCCTTTTTATAGCACCTGGGGGCGCCCGGAACGTCGGGGGCGCCCCCCACGTGCCAGCCGATCCGCTTTGGTCTCGGTCAGCTCTGATCCCTTAAAACTCGGGATCAAGCTTTGACCGGGGCGCTCGGGACGCTGGGGGCGCCCGGATTTACCGGGTCAAACCTCATCCGTTTGGCTTCTCGCTGGCTTGCTTCGTTGGCTTCACCTGGGGCGCCCAGGAGCATGGGGGGGCGCCCGGGAGCATGGGGGCGCCCCGCCCATAAGCTGCCAAAGCTCACCTTGCTTTACTTTA
Source organism: Boesenbergia rotunda (assembly GCA_024364735.1). Lineage (NCBI taxonomy): Eukaryota > Viridiplantae > Streptophyta > Magnoliopsida > Zingiberales > Zingiberaceae > Boesenbergia > Boesenbergia rotunda. The sequence continues at coordinate 60,409 of JAGFNQ010007659.1, read as the reverse complement.
TTTTGTGTTCACCTTGGGGGTGCCCGGGACACTCCGGGCGCCCTGGTCAGCTGCTGCCTCACTCCTTTGAGGCTCTCTGAGCTGCAGACACTCATTCCTTCGGTCCTGTATCCAGGGTTAGTCCAAAACAACATAAAGCAATATTATATTAATTTTATACAGCCTTAGCTGTCTTGGTTCTGACTTTGGGCCTCCAAAATGGAGCCCTAGTCGAACCGACGCCTACTGTTCCCTCGAGGCGGAACGCGTCCTCACCTACTCCTCTTGGGAGAATATACCTGATGCTAACCGGCTCCTCCGGTTGAACTTTTGCCTAGAGGTTCTTCAATAGGTCTCGGATACCAAGCTGTCCTTCGCCTAGTGCCTGGCAGTCCTTCGCCAGGTCTTCAGTACCAAGCTGTCCTTCGCCTGGGGCCTAGCAGTCCTTCGCTAGGGCTTTGTATCCTTGCATTCCTTCGCTAGGTGCCTAGCATTCCTTCGCTAGGGCTTTGTATCCTAGCATTCCCTCGCCAGGTGCCTAGCAGTCCTTCGCTAGGGCTTTGCCTGCACACTTGGGTAACATGTTAGACACACAATATACCTTAACTTTTGAACCCTATTGACATTATCAAAATACAGGTTTGACTTGGGTGCATTCTGCACCAACAATCTCCCCCTTTTTGATTTATGACAACCCTGGTTCAAAAAGTTAAGTTAATAATAATAAAACAAATGGATTTTTGTTCCCTCCCCCTGGAAGGAATCTCCCCCTAGATATTTCAAAACTTCGTGGGGTTTTTGAAAATTAAGTTCTAAGTCTAAAGATGGATTAATTTTTACTTGGAACAATTTTCAACAGAAACTATAGTTTCCAAAATATGTTATTCTAAATTTGAAAACTTAAGTTTAGGAAAGATTTTGAAAATTTCACTTCAGTTCAAAGTACTTGAAAATGAGTTAAGTACTTAAAAAAGCTTAGCATTTTTGAAAATGAGTTAAGTACTTAAAAACTTAGCATTTTTGAAAATGAGTTAAGTACTTAAAAAACTTAGCATTTTTGAAAATGAGTTAAGTACTTAAAAAAACTTAGCATTTTTGAAAATGAGTTAAGTACTTAAAAAAACTTAGCATTTTTGAAAATGAGTTAAGTACTTTTTGAATAAAGGATAGAGTTTAAAATTTTTTAAAAAATATATATATATATAAAATTTTTAGAAAATTTTAAACTCTCTTTCCTATCTCTCCCCTTTGCCATATATCAAAAAGTAAATATAGCAGAAACAGGATAATTAAATTGCATAAAAGTGAAATAATAAATTGCATAAAAGTGAAATAATAAATTGCATAAAAGTGAAATAATATTTTTCATTATTTTGCTGTACTGATCCAATTTAGGATATGAATTAAACCAAATCAGTTTCTTCTAGGGTCCTGCCTAACCCAATTAGCTACTTACTAACTGCTATTAAACAGTAGCTTTTGCTGGGGTTAGTCAAGTTAAGTGTTCTGTTCAAGTTAGATTTTCTAAACTTGACACTTAACTTGATTACTGTGTAGTTTGTATTTAGTGCCCCAATTACTGCAGAAGCACTGACTTAATGCATCTTGAATTAAGGCAAAGACCTAAGCATCTCAACCCATTCTAGATTATCAATCAAAAGAACCCTAAGGTGCTTGTGAGATTCTGGCTTCTAAATCTATAGGTGCATGCAGTTCTAGGGTTAGGGCCTAGGCTAAGTCCATTTGCGAAAAGCCCTAATTTTGAAGGGGGTATTTTAAAAATAAAACTAAGTCGAAAAAATATTTAAAATTTTTCAAAATTAAGTAAAATTTGATTTTGAAGATAAAAAAAATTTTAAAACTAATTTTAAAAACATTTGAAGATTTTCAGGCAAAAAAAAAATCAAAAAGCAAAGTAGACCTATTCTACCAAACATAATCAAGACCAGATACTCAAGTCAAATAAGTAGTGAAACAAAATAGGTTAACTGGTCAAACAGAGGTCCAGTAGAGTCAAACATGAGTCAAGTTGTAGTTACTTAGTACAATGCTGAAATAGTCTAACTATGAAGACGGGCCAGGGTGGTCAGATGAGCCAGGCTGCCATGCTCTGAGAAGCGACATCATCTCAATGTATCGTGCATCGGCCACCTCTCGATTGGCTCTACGAGCGTCCATCTACTCAATGTGATAGGCCTCGACCTCCTCTCGGAGACTGTGGATCTCCGTCTGCATCTGTGTGAAGCGCTGGTCGATGGTCGGTGGAGGCGGCTCGTCTATGTGTGCTCGAGCCTCTGCTGCCAGATCTGCAACGTCAACGTCTACCTCCTCGTCTGAGTCGATCAGAGCCCCGGCTTGCTGTCGTCTCCAACTCAAAACCCCGGTGGCCGATACATCATCCCAGCTAAAGAGAAGTTCCTAAACCCTATCTCATCAAAATCGGTCAGCTCGGATATCTCACCTACGGTGATGTCACGACCGTGGTGGTGAAGGATGGAGGTGATGATGTGATAGAAGGGAGTGCACACTCGTCCCTGGGTCGTAACACTGGACGCATGCAGAATAGTATGAAACATGTGTAGCCCAATGTCAATGTCAAGGTGATGGATCAAGACATACAGAAGAAAGACATGAAAAGGTCGCATGGTCGCGACATCCCTAGAGGATAGTGGTAAAATGCAGCGGACCAGGACTCTGTACAGGGCGTAGTCCTGGGCCTGCAGCTCAACGGACTGGAATCTTCTAGCTACGGGGAGTCTGGCTTCCCTATAGAAATATGAGTGGAGAGTGTCTAGAGTAATATGGGAGTAGGGAGCATCAAATGGAGGATCCCTAGGTGGATAGCAACAGAAGGTGGAGTGGGAAGGTCGTAGTCTAAGGAATCGGTTTAGCAAGGTAGGAGTGACCGACAAGGGTATTCCTTGAACAGTAGTGACAAACATGAGATCGTTCTGTCGAACTATGTTATTATAAAATTTCGCACATAAAGTTGTGTTAATGGAGTGAGTGCAGAACACTAAATTATCTAGTTGATAAAAGTTTATGACATTCATGGCTAGGGGACAAGATTGGGTAAATAAATGTCTATTAAGATAGCAAGTTTTGATAGGTTTATAAGTTATTCGAGCAAACTTATTACATAGTTCTAGAGTCGGGAACCTAGGGTCGGGAGTCGGTTTGGCATCGGGGTTCACTTGGTTAGCTCGGCGTTTTCTAATTTAAGAAACATGCATTTATAAGGAAGCAATTTAAGAGAATAATTCTAAATGCATAAAAGAAATCATACCGGGGAGGCATGGTTGAGATTGAGGAAGCACAAGGGTCTCTTGATCTTCTTGGAAGGAAGGAAGTGAGGAAGGAGGATGGTTTTTGGTGTGGGAAGAAGGAAGGGTTCGGATGCCCTTTTATAGGCTGGCGATTGGGGGCGCCCGGGAGCTCCCGGGCGCCCGGACAGGGGTCTCTGTCTTTGGCAGAGACTAGGGCTGGTTGGGAGCGCCCGCAATGGCCCGGGCGCCCTAGTCAGGCTGGTCTTTGCTGGTCTTTGCAGCTTTTGCTGCTTTGACTGGGATGGGGGCGCCCGCGTGGTTCTAGGCGCCCTAGTCAAGGGTCAAAAGATAGCTTTTTGCCTTGAAGGAAGATAAAGGTATGGATGGGGGCGCCCGAGGAGTCATGGGTGCCCGGAGTGTTTAGGAGGTGATGGATTTAATGTCTTGTCATCGTTTGACCATGATTAAGTTGGATTGACCATGGTTTGATCACTTTGACCATGGTTTGACTACTTTGACCATGGTTTGACTACTTTGACCATAGTTTGACTATTTTGACCATTGTTTGACTATTTTGACCATGGTTTGACTTATTGTTCAGTCAAATGCCTTTCTAAACTAAAATAACAATCAACAACAATCCAGTTATGAATTAAGTTAAATTTACTGTCTCACCTAATCTAGGTTTTTCAATCACGTTAGCTTTATAGGTTTTGTGAGACAGGTTTTGATAAAAGAGTTTTTGAAAAACATGATTTATTTTGAAAACCTTAATTAATTTTAAAACAATTGAATTTATTTTAAAAATTGTTTGAATCTATACATAATTTAAATTTTACACAGACTAATTTGAATTTGAATTTCAGAGATTGGCTTCCAGGTCTTGGCGAGGCACTAGGCCTTCTTTGGTCGTAGCCTTATTGGATCATCAACCCTTTCCATGACAAAGCCTTTCAATGAAATTTCATTTTCAAGATTATTTTTTGAAAAATCCTGGTCTAACTAGTTTGGGTCTTGGATCGGTAGCTTCGGCTAGTTTCACCAGTCTAAAGAGACCAAGTATACTTGACCTTATTAGAATTGGTTTCCCTAACATACTATCATCTCACCTCCTCCCAATACTATGTTGTCAATTTTCAGTTAAGTTGGTTTGGTCCTTAAACTAACCATTCCTAAGTCTAAGCATGATAAATTGCAGAAATTAACAAAACAAGCAAACAAGCAAATTGCAAGCAAGAATTGAATTTTATCTAATAATAACTACTGTTTTCAATTTGGCTCCCCCTGGACTATAGCCACGATAATGGTTTGGCAAGATGTGAATCTTGCCCTTGGGGATCCAATATTGGTTTGATCCAGTTTGTTTGTTCAGGCATAGTTTTGGAACCCATGCCTGAACTTTGGGTTTGGACTGGTTCAGTACAGCAAAGTAGGATTTTTGTCGAGACTTGGTTCTATAACCTAGACCGGATCGATTTAGAACAGATTTCTATTTTCCAAGAATCATGTCAAGATTCTTGGAACCAGAAGTAAATCGTTCTAACGCTGATCTAAGATCCTTAACCTGAATTTTCAGGGAGGAATTCTCTTTCTCAAGTTTTTCAACTTGAGTAGAGGTTCCTTCTTGAACCTTCTCGGTTAAGGGTCTAGATTCAGCTCCCTCTTTCAGGAGTTTTACTTCCTGTCGGAGGGACTCGACTCGGAGTTTGGCATTTGCCAAATCTCGAGAAAGATAAGCAATTAATTCACTTAACTGAATTCTAGTAAAACCACTTACCTTGATTTCGCCGTTTTCTAAAAATGTTAGTCTTCCGTCGTCCTATTCCGATTCTGATTCGGTTTGGACTTCTTCTGAGGCGGTTAGTGCGAGTAGGTTTGATTGTGGGACCTCTTCTTCTTCGGAGGAGGAGGACTCGTCCCACGTTGCTTGAAGTGCCTTCTTCTTCCTTCTATTCTTTTTGGTCTCCTTCAGGTTCGGACAATCCGTCTTGTAGTGACCTTTTATCTTGCACTCGTAGTAGGTCACGTTGGGCTTGTTCTTTTTATTTGCGGGTTCAACCGGTTCATCCTTTCTTCGGATGGCTTTCCGTCTGTTGGTTTGGTTTTTTAACTCCTTGTAATAGTTTCGGGCCAGTAGTACCAGCTTAGGTCTGTAACGCCCCAAAATTTCCCTTTTAAGTCCTTAAAGTCCTTGAAATTAGTTAAAAATATTTTAGAAATATTCTAGATATTTTTAGGAATTTTTAGAATATTTTTATGGAATTTTCCGAGTCCGTTTAGTATTTTATTAAAAGAGATAGCCCGAAAATTCTCGAAACTAATTTTAGAAATATCTTAGAATTTATTCCAAATTTATGGAAATTTTTATAGAATTTTTTCGTAAACGAAAGTGGCAAAAAGGGTCATAAACAGAAAATCACGTAGGTGGGAATCGAACCCTTCACCTACACTGTGAGAGAAAAATAGGGGGACCAGCTGCGCTGGTTGATTTTGTTGAAATAGATTGAGCGAAACAATAGATAAGGTATAATTAGGTAAATTCGCCCCCATAAGTATAAATAGATAATTAAGGAGAGAAGTTTTATTTTTCTCACCCAAACCCTCACGCCGCCCCTCTCTCCTCCCTTGGGCGAAAACAGCAAGCCTAGGGCTTTCCTCCGGTGGCCGGCCAAGGCTCTCCTCCAAGAGATTTTCCGATATTCGGAATCCCCACGACGAGAGGAACGCGTGAGCGCGAAGAAATCTCCGAGATTCCGAGTTTCTCCGGAACCTCCGACGTCGTTCTTGGTTGTAAGTCCAAGATATCGAGGTAAGTACTGCTCACCTGCAGTAAGAGGCGGTTTTCCGCAAGAATTTTCCCTTAAAAGTTTTAAAGGAGATATTTACTTTTAGTTTAAGATTTTGCATGTGATCTTAGTTCATTATATGCTTATATATATTTGATAGAGTATCCTATGTGAGTTTAGGGTCTAAGAAATCTATAAGAAAAGAAAAGAAAGATAAAGAAAAGAAAAGAGAAGGCCAAGGCCTTACGAAATCCCCAAAAGTCAAGACTTAGGGATTTGGGCACACAAGGTGTTCGATAAAATGCCAAGGCATTTAAAGATAAGAAAGAAAAGAGAGAAAAGCTATTTTATTTTCTAAGGCCAGTACCCGGCGTCCAAGGGCGTCGTTAAAGAAATCCAGGTGTCCAATTCCAAGGTCTTGGCCCTGGTAGACCAAGGTCTGCTCTATTAGGATTGGCGGCTCGCTACCCCAACCTTTTAGGGAACGCGCATAAGATGGTACTTACGTCTTAAGTGGATCCAAGTGAGTTATTATTTTCAAGTATATGCTTTAGCAAAGTTTTTCTAAAGTTTAAGGAAATTTTCTAAAAGTTAAAGAAAGATTTAAAGTTAAAGAATTGCTAAAGTTTCAAGTTAAGCCAAGAAAAAGTGAGTTAAGACTTATTAATGCTTGAGTATGCATGTTTTGAGTTATACATGTTTTAGTGTTTCTTTTAAGCATAAAAGTATATAGCATGTTTTAGTGTTTCTTTTAAGCATAAAAGTATCTCATGTGATTTCACATTGTTTAAAAAGCATGCTTGCACATTTCGAGATTTTGTGAGCTAGATAGTACTTGCTAAGCTTTATGCTTATTAGTTGCATTTCCTCTTACTGCAGATAAAGGTAAAGGCAAGCAATTCTGAAGGAAGGCGACGAGGCGGTGCTGAGTGACGTGTGTGTGGTGGCTGACCTTGGAGAGATCCTTGGGATGAGACAGTGTAGCTTATTTGAAATGCATGTTTAAGATTTCCAAATTCCAAGTTATTGTGTTATGGAGTTTATTAAACATTCATGCTTCGGATAGTTTTACATGCTCAATTTTGTATAATGAAGATTCCATGTCATTTCAATTAGTATGCATACTTTTGTGAATGCACTAGATGAGCAAGGGCATGAGTAGTTTAACATGTGGATACATTGCATTTTAGACTTATTCTTGAGCTTATTATTCCCTTTTGGACTAAGTCCTAATTGTGCTTAAAATTGCTTGTAAATTCGGTAGAAAAGTAAGATTTACAATCTATCTATTTGATGCATGTGCCAAGATGTTGTTAATATGCTTAGAAAAGTTGCATTCATATTCCATAATGCTTTAGCAATATTATAGAGCCTTGTGTGATGAGTTTAAATGCATGACTATTAAAGTTAGAATATCATTTTTAGATAGATTTAAATAGATTGAAAAAAAAAGTAAGAAAGTTCCGCATCTTTAGTCGTGCATTAGAGTCAAGAAGTAGACAAGTAACGGTCCATCTAAGGTAGAGAAGGTGGGTCGCTACAGTTGGTATCAGAGCAGTTCCCATTCTCCAGCATCACACACACATCAGCATCAACCTTGCCGTCTTCAAGTAAGAAAGTTTTAAGTTTCAGTTTTTCTATTGCTCCTTTATTTAATTGCAGTATAGAGAAATGCTTAAGTACTTACTCATATGTGCATAGAACAAGGAAGCATGTTTAATACCTTAGTATCACGGAATCATGTTTAATCCCTAGAATGGATATTAGGTTACTAAGTAAGAAGACAAGTTTATACCTAGAGATGTAGTAGTGATTTCTTGTTCCCTTATGCATTATTAGATGGCAAGAAGAGGCCGAGCTCCTAATGCAGGGAACAGAACTCCAGTTCAAGATAACAATGAGCCTGGCACAGAACAGCCAAACCTGATGGCAGTCATTGCTCAAATGCAAGCTCAGATTTCAGAGCAACAGAAGACCATCGCCACACTGATGGCAAATCAGCACCCAGTGCCCCCTACACCACCCACAGCAGGAGTGGGAACTCCAGTGGTGGCTGAAGTTCCACCAGTCACACAGGAGACCCCTGCCGTGAACCGAAGACAAGAAGCATACCTCGTCCAGTGGCAGAGGCTGAAACCTGAAAGCTTCTCAGGCACGACTGAGCCCTGGGATGCCCAGGCTTGGTTCAAGACTTTAGAGAGCACAATGGAGCTTCTTGACTGGCCAGAAGTCGAGAAGGTCAAATGTGCCTCCTTCTGCCTAACTGGAGATGCTCGTATGTGGTGGGAGCGGGTCAAGAGTAAGAGGATAGTCAACCAGATGAGCTGGACAGATTTCGAGCAAGAGTTCTATGAGGAGTTCTTCCACATGCGGGTTACCAACAAGCACTACGAGGACTTCATGGAGTTCAGACAAGGTAACCTACCAGTGGGAGAAGCAGTCGCGAAGTTCAACAGACTAGCTCGCCTCTGCCCAGAGCTAGTCAGCACAGAGAAGGAGCGAGTCAGACTGATGCTCCGCATGCTGAACCCTGAGATAGCACTCAACGTGAACAGCGGGACGCACCGACCCCAGACCAGCGAGGAGTTGGTCAGTAGTGCACTAATCTCAGAGCACTATCTGAATAGCATCAAGGCACAACAAACACAGCAGAAGCCAGTCCTGATTGAGAGCAAGACAACAGGAGGCCAGAAGCCTCAGCCAAATAACCAGAACTGGAAGAACAAGAACCACAAAAGGAAGCAGTGGCCTGGCAGCCAAAAAGGAAACCCAGAGAACAAGCAAGCTAGGTATCCACCTTGTCCTAAGTGTGGGAGGACCCATCCAGGAGCATGCCTTTTAGGTGTAACTGGGTGCTACTCATGTGGACAAGAGGGACACAGATCCAAAGACTGCCCAAACAAGTTTAAGGTACTCCCTCAGCAGTCCGTACAGTATGGAGGCAAGCCTCAGTTACATTACATGCCTACTATACTGGAGGGACCTCAGATCAGTCAGGGAAGGTTGGAAGCAGCACCAGTTTCAACCAATGCCAGAGTCTTTTCCCTCACGAAGGAAGAAGCTGCCAGCGCCTCCACGGTCGTAACAGGTCAAATAGTTATTTTTCAGCATTTAGCTACTACACTGTTTGACACTGGGGCGACCCATTCTTTCGTATCAGTACCTTTTGCTAGTAAGTTACAGGTGCCTGCAGAGAGTTGGGAGTCCAGATTCCTGACAACTCTCCCTTCAGGGGAAATCATGGAATCCACCCAGAGGCTCCGGGCTGTGTCAATCAAGATTTCAGACCGAGAGCTATATGTCGATCTAATAGTCCTTGCGATGCAAGACTTCGACGTCATACTGGGCATGGATTTCCTCAGTAAGTACAGCGCTTCAGTGGACTGTCGCCGGAGGAAGGTGGTTTTCAGTCCAGAAGGAGAACCACCGTTCGAATTTCAAGGAGCCCCAAGGAGGAAGACTCAGAAATTCCTCTCAGCCTTGGCAGCCCACCAGATGCTAGAACAAGGGTGTGCTGGTTTTCTTGCACGCATAGTGGACATAGAAGCAAAGGAAGAGCGCAAGCAGGAGGATGTACGGGTAGTCTGTGAGTATCCAGAAGTATTCCCAGAAGAACTACCTGGACTACCTCCCAACAGAGAAGTGGAATTCGAGATCGAGCTAGTACCAGGTACCGGTCCGGTCTCGAAGGCCCCATATCGTATGTCTCCAGCAGAGTTGAAGGAATTACAAGAGCAACTCCAGGAGCTACTAGACAAGGGCTTCATTCGCCCGAGTCATTCACCCTGGGGAGCTCCTGTACTTTTCGTCAAGAAGAAGGATGGGTCTATGCGTCTGTGCATAGACTACAGAGCTCTGAACAAGGTAACCATCAAGAACAAGTACCCCCTTCCTAGAATAGATGATTTATTTGATCAACTCAAAGGGGCTACAGTGTTCTCGAAGATAGATCTGCGTTCTGGGTATCATCAGCTAAAGGTTAAAGAAAGTGACATCCCCAGGACGGCCTTCAGGACAAGATACGGCCACTACGAATTTGTAGTGATGCCTTTTGGAGTAACCAATGCTCCAGCAGTCTTCATGGAGCTGATGAACCACATCTTCAGGGAGTATCTCGATAAATTCGTCATTGTATTTATTGACGATATTCTCATATACTCACAGACTCCAGAGGACCATGCTACACACTTGAGGATAGTGCTGCAGATCCTTCAGCAGGAGAAGCTCTATGCAAAATTCTCAAAGTGTGAGTTTTGGCTAGATCAGGTGGCCTTCCTAGGTCACATTGTATCCAAAGAAGGCATTCAAGTTGATCCAGCCAAGATAGAAGCAGTCAGCAACTGGTGTAGACCCAAGAATGCCAGTGAAATCAGAAGCTTCTTAGGCCTGGCAGGATATTACAGAAAATTTATGGAGGACTTTTCCAGAATAGCCTCTCCACTCACAGCCCTGACCAGAAAGAATCAGAAGTTTGAGTGGTCAGATAAATGCGAGCACAGCTTCCTAGAACTGAAGAAAAGATTGACTAGTGCTCCCATCCTGACTGTTCCAGAGAGTGACAAGGCCTTTGACATCTACAGTGATGCATCCAAGATGGGCCTTGGAGCTGTCCTCATGCAAGACGGTAAAGTAATAGCATATGCCTCCAGACAGCTCAAGGACTATGAGAAGAATTACCCTACTCATGACCTTGAGCTAGCAGCTGTGGTTTTTGCACTGAAGCTCTGGAGACACTACCTGTATGGAGTGCAGTGCAGAATCTTCACAGACCATCAGAGTTTGAAGTACTTCTTCACTCAGAAGGATCTGAATATGAGGCAGCGCAGGTGGCTAGAGTTGGTCAAAGATTATGACTGTGAAATCCTCTACCACCCAGGTAAAGCTAATAAAGTGGCAGATGCACTGAGCAGAAAATCCTGTGCAGCACTGATGTCCCTATCATCACTGTCTCTACCACTTCAGAAAGAAATAAAGGATTTTGGAGTCGAGGTAATAATTGGGCAACTTTCTGCATTGACTCTAGAGTCAACCCTGCTTGTGGATATACAAAGAAAGCAAAGTCAAGACCCAGAGATCCAGAAGATCAAGCAGGAGATCCAAGAGGCAGAAAATTCAGAGTTTCGAGTATCAGACAGCGGCATCCTCTATCTTGGAGACCGCCTTTGCGTCCCCAATGATGAGGAACTAAGAAAGAATATTTTAGAAGAAGCCCACAGTACCCCGTACTCTATGCATCCTGGTTCTACCAAGATGTACCAAGATTTAAAGAAAAGGTTCTGGTGGTCTGGACTCAAGCGAGACGTGGCCAGATATATCAGTACCTGCTTGACCTGCCAGAGAGTCAAAGCAGAACACCAGAGACCAGGAGGAGTTCTGCAGCCTCTTCCCATTCCAGAGTGGAAGTGGGAAGAGATATCCATGGATTTTATCACAGGTCTCCCAAGGACCACCCATGGACACGATGCAATATGGGTGATAGTGGACAGATTGACCAAGTCTGCCCACTTCCTAGCCATCAAGTTATCGCATTCGGTAGAGCAGTTAGCACAGCTGTACGTGAAAGAAGTGATCAGGCTTCACGGAGTTCCGAAGTCGATCGTTTCTGACAGAGATGGGCGGTTCATCTCCCATTTTTGGAGGTGTGTTCAGGACGCCCTAGGCACCAGACTTCAGTTCAGCACAGCTTTCCATCCCCAGACAGATGGACAAACAGAGAGAGTAAATCAGATTTTAGAAGACATGCTCAGGGCTTGTGCGTTGGACTTTAAAGGTAGTTGGTGCAAATTTCTGTGCTTAGCTGAGTTTGCCTACAACAATAGCTATCAGGCCACTATCAAATGGCACCTTATGAGCATTATATGGCAGAAATGCAGATCACCCATATGCTGGCAAGAAGCTGGTGAGAAGAAAGAGATGGAGTCAGGACTAGGCAGCCAGACTGAGCTTATAGATGAGACCACTCAGGCTATCCAGATGATCCGCCAGAGGATTGAGACTGCCCAGAGTAGACAGAAAAGTTATGCTGACACACGCCGTAGGCCACTTGAATTCCAAGTTGGAGATTCAGTATTTCTCAAGGTCGCCCCTATGAAGGGAGTGATGAGATTTGGCAAAAAGGGCAAGCTGAGTCCTCGCTACATAGGGCCCTACAAGATTATAAAGAGAGTTGGGAAGGTAGCCTATGAGCTGGACTTGCCAGAAGATATGTCAGCTATCCACAGTACGTTTCATGTCTCCATGCTAAAGAAGTGTATTCACGATCCCAATCAAGTGATTCAGCCTCAGTCAGTGCAGATCCAAGAAGATCTTAGCTATGAGAGCAGACCGACACAGATAGTGGACAAAGCAGTTAAAAGATTAAGAAACAAAGAGGTGCCACTAGTGAAGGTCATCTGGCAAAGTCAAAAGCATGAGGAGGCTACTTGGGAACGTGAGGACAGCATGAGAGAAAGATATCCAGAATTATTCTAAGTTCGAGGACGAACTTTTCATAAGGTATGGGGGATTGTAACGTCCCAAAATTTCCCTTTTAAGTCCTTAAAGTCCTTGAAATTAGTTAAAAATAATTTAGAAATATTCTAGATATTTTTAGAAATTTTTAGAATATTTTTATGGAATTTTCCGAGTCCGTTTAGTATTTTATTAAAAGAGATAGCCCGAAAATTCTCGAAACTAATTTTAGAAATATCTTAGAATTTATTCCAAATTTATGGATATTTTTATAGAATTTTTCCGTAAATGAAAGTGGCAAAAAAGATTATAAGCAGAAAATCGCGTAAGTGGAATCGAACCCTTCACCTACACTGTGAGAGACAATGGGCGGACCAGCTGTGCTGGTTTGATTTCGTTGAATTAGATTGAGCGAAACAATAGATAAGGTATAATTAGGTAAATTCGCCCCCATAAGTATAAATAGATAATTAAGGAGAGAAGTTTTATTTTCCTCACCCAAACCCTCACGCCGCCCCTCTCTCCTCCCTTGGGCGAAAACACCAAGCCTAGGGCTTTCCTCCGGTGGCCGGCCAAGGCTCTCCTCCAAGAGATTTTCCGATATTCGGAATCCCCACGACGAGAGGAACGCGTGAGCGCGAAGAAATCTCCGAGACTCCGAGTTTCTCCGGAACCTCCGACGCCGTTCTTGGTTGTAAGTCCAAGATATCGAGGTAAGTACTGCTCACCTGCAGTAAGAGGCGGTTTTCCGCAAGAATTTTCCCTTAAAAGTTTTAAAGGAGATATTTACTTTTAGTTTAAGATTTTGCATGTGATCTTAGTTCATTATATGCTTATATATATTTGATAGAGTATCCTATGTGAGTTTAGGGTCTAAGAAATCTATAAGAAAAGAAAAGAAAGATAAAGAAAAAGAAAAGAGAAGGCCGAGGCCTTACGAAATCCCCAAAAGTCAAGACTTAGGGATTTGGGCACACAAGGTGTTCGATAAAATGCCAAGGCATTTAAAGATAAGAAAGAAAAGAGAGAAAAACTATTTTATTTTCTAAGGCCAGTACCCGGCGTCCAAGGGCGTCGTTAAAGAAATCCAGGTGTCCAATTCCAAGGTCTTGGCCCTGGTAGACCAAGGTCTGCTCTATTAGGATTGGCGGCTCGCTACCCCAACCTTTTAGGGAACGCGCATAAGATGGTACTTACGTCTTAAGTGGATCCAAGTGAGTTATTATTTTCAAGTATATGCTTTAGCAAAGTTTTTCTAAAGTTTAAGAAAGTTTTCTAAAAGTTAAAGAAAGATTTAAAGTTAAAGAATTGCTAAAGTTTCAAGTTAAGCCAAGAAAAAGTGAGTTTGACTTATTAATGCTTGAGTATGCATGTTTTGAGTTATACATGTTTTAGTGTTTCTTTTAAGCATAAAAGTATATGCATGTTTTAGTGTTTCTTTTAAGCATAAAAGTATCTCATGTGATTTCACATTGTTTAAAAAGCATGCTTGTACATTTCGAGATTTTGTGAGCTAGATAGTACTTGCTAAGCTTTATGCTTATTAGTTGCATTTCCTCTTACTGCAGATAAAGGTAAAGGCAAGCAATTCTGAAGGAAGGCGACGAGGTGGTGCTGAGTGACGTGTGTGTGGTGGCTGACCTTGGAGAGATCCTTGGGATGAGACAGTGTAGCTTATTTGAAATGCATGTTTAAGATTTCCAAATTCCAAGTTATTGTGTTATGGAGTTTATTAAACATTCATGCTTCAGATAGTTTTACATGCACAATTTTGTAGAATGAAGATTCCATGTCATTTCAATTAGCATGCATACTGTTGTGAATGCACTAGATGAGCAAGGGCATGAGTAGTTTAACATGTGGATACATTGCATTTTAGACTTATTCTTGAGCTTATTATTCCCTTTTGGACTAAGTCCTAATTGTGTTTAAAATTGCTTGTAAATTCGGTAGAAAAGTAAGATTTACAATCTATCTATTTGATGCATGTGCCAAGATGTTGTTAATATGCTTAGAAAAGTTTCATTCATATTCCATAATGCTTTAGCAATATTATAGAGCCTTGTGTGATGAGTTTAAATGCATGACTATTAAAGTTAGAATATCATTTTTAGATAGATTTAAATAGATTGAAAAAAAAAGTAAGAAAGTTCCGCATCTTTAGTCGTGCATTAGAGTCAAGAAGTAGATAAGTAACGATCCGTCTAAGGTAGAGAAGGCGGGTCGCTACAAGGTCGATCTCCTTCTTCGTCTTCTGAGTCTGAGTCTTAGTTAAACTCGGGTTCATGTTGATGCTTCTTCTTGGTCGTCCTTCTAGTTGTACCTGCAACAAAGGCAATACCTTTCCCGGCTAGATTGCAGTTAGTTTGTTCGTCTAACTCTAATTTAGAGAATAATTCATCTAATTTTATTTTCGAAAGATCTCTTGAAACCTTGTATGCATCTACCATAGATGCCCACAAGGTGTTCCTAGGGAAAGCATTTAAAGCGTACCTTATTAAGTCATGGTTTTCTACCTTGTGACCGATGATGTGCAGTCCGTTCATCAGTTCCTGGATTCGGGCGTGAAGCTGAGCTGCTGTTTCGTTGTCGGTCATTTTAATTGTATATAGCTTGTTCAGGAGGAGGTCCCTCTTGCTGCTCCGAGTGTCTGATGTTCCTTCGTGCAGCTCGATCAGTTTCCCCCACAGCTCCTTGGCACTGTTGAAAGGGCCCACCCGGTTCAACTCCTCTTTTGTTAAGCCGCATTGAAGGGTCTGGGTCGCCTTTGCATCTGCTTCAATTCTCCGTTTCAGAGCGGTGTCCCACTATGTGTAGCTTTGAGGTACTCCTTCAGCATTTCTCGGAATCTCCAGTCCGGACTGGATGATTATCCACATGTCCAACTGAGTTTTCAGGTGGACCTTCATTCTGCTCTTCCAGTAGGAGAAGTCTTCTCCACTGAAGAGAGGTGGTCTTGCAGTGCTGAAGCCTTCTTGCATGGCCATTTTATCTGAAATGTAAACTAGATACACAAAAAAAAAAATATCCCAAGACTTGGTCTTGGATTAGTTGTGCGGGATAAAAAAAACTTATTTGTCGAGGGGTGTTGCACCAGTCTCGATCAACGAGAAGAAATTTGAACGAAAAAGAAATATTAGAAGAATTTCGAATGAAAAGACAAAAAAATTTAAACAAATCCGATTTTTTTTTCAAACTGGTGGTTGCACCAAGTTTGACCTTCCCCGCTCTGATACCACTTGTTGGATCGAGAGAACCGATAGAGGGGGGTGAATATCGAAAAACGTTCGGATTTAAGAATTAGAGAAGTTATGCAGCGGAAATTAAAACAATCAAACGCAAACACCAAGTTTTTTACTTGGTTCGGAGTCGCAGTCGGCTCCTACTCCAAGGCCCACGGTCGTTGACCGTTTACTGCGGACAATTCTATATTTGCGCAAAACAGTTTAGAAATAGATGATACAACTGCAGTATAGTAAACACAAAAATAAAAATTCGTCTTTCGTTACCGACGTCCGGTGTGGAATGTTTCTCGGAGTAGAGGGACGCCGTCAGCGCTTGTATCTCAAGTCGGGAGGTTTCTGGAGCAGAGCGCGGAAGCAGAAGAGTGTGATTGAGTTGAATGGATTGAGTGTTGAAGCCTTGGGGTCGAGGGCCCTTTTTATAGCTCCTGGGGGCGCCCGGAACGTCGGGGGCGCCCCCCCACGTGTCAGCCGATCCGCTTCGGTCTCGGTCAGCTCTGATCCCTTAAAACTCTGGATCAAGCTTTGATCGGGGCGCCCGGGACGCTGGGGGCGCCCGAATTGACCGGGTCAAACCTCATCCGTTTGGCTTCTCGCTGGCTTGCTTCGTTGGCTTCACCTGGGGGCGCCCGGGAGCACGGGGGCGCCCGGGAGCACGGGGTTGCCCCGCCTATAAGTTGCCGAAGCTCACCTTGCTTTACTTTGTTTTGTGTTCACCATGGGGGCGCCCGGGACACTCCGGGCGCCCTGGTCAGCTGCTGCCTCACTCCTTTGAGGCTCTCTGAGCTGCAGACACTCATTCCTTCGGTCCTGCATCTAGGGATAGTCCAAAACAACATAAAGCAATATTATATTAATTTTATACAGCCTTAGCTGTCTTGGTTCTGACTTTGGGCCTCCAAAATGGAGCCCTAGGTTGAACCGACACCTACTGTTCCCTCGAAGGGGAATGCGTCCTCACCTACTCCTCTTTGGAGAATGTACCTGATGCCAACCGGCTCCTCCGGTTGGACTTTTGCCTAGAGGTTCTCCACTAGGTCTCGGATACCAAGCAGTCCTTCGCCAGGTCTTCAGTACCAAGCTGTCCTTCTCCTGGGGCCTAGCAGTCCTTCGCTAGGGCTTTTATCCTGGCATTCCTTCGCCAGGTGCCTAGCATTCCTTCGCTAGGGCTTTGTATCTTGGCATTCCCTCGCCAGGTGCCTAGCAGGCCTTCGCTAGGGCTTTGCCTGCACACTTGGGTAACATGTTAGACACACAATATACCTTAACTTTTGAACCTTGTTGCCATTATCAAAATACAGGTTTGACTTGGGTGCATTCTGCACCAACAGCAGGGACCAAGGGAACATGTTTCTGTAGCTTAGAACGCCCCAAAGGAGAAGGGCAGGAAGCTGGGCCATGCGCCCGGGAGGTCCCGGGTGTCCAAGGTAAAAGACAAAACAAAGGAGTTAAGAAATGCATCGAAACAGCCTTGGGCAGGGCGCCCCGGAGGCCCCGGGCGCCCAACGTCAAAGCAATCGAAGCAAAGTAATATGAAGATAGCGGACCAAGTCATGGAGGGCGCCCCCAACGTCCCGGGCGCCCCCGTCAGCTCCAGAGCCGATTCGAAGGGGATAAGCACTGACCATGTTTTGGATAGAAGTTCTTGGATCCGAAGGCACGTGTTAGGCGGCCCGACGTCCCAAGCGCCCCCAGGAGCACTATAAAAGGTGCTCGACCCCAAGGCTTCAGAACATCAATTTTCCAACTCCTTTACGCTCTTCGTTCAAGCACTCTACTCCGACAAACTCCGATCTCGGGATTCTAGCGCCGACGACGACCCTCTGCTCTGAAGTACAATCTACACCGGGCGTCAGTAACGAAATGTGTTGTCATTTACTTACTGTAAAATTTCTGTAGTATACTCTGTAAACCTTTGCGCGAACATAAAATTGCCCGCAGTAAACGGTCAAGGACCGTGGGCCTTGGAGTAGGAGCCGACCGCAACTCCGAACCAAGTGAAACCACTTGTGTTCTATGTGTGTATGTTTTAATTCCGCTGTGTATTCTTTTTTCTTAATCCGAAACATTTTCACGATATTCAACCCCCCCTCTATCGTGTTTTCTCGATCCAACAAGTGGTATGAGAGCGGGGTAGCTCAAATTTGGTACAACCACCAATTTGGGAGTTTTTTTTTTCAGATTTACGAATTTTTTTCTTTTCTTTCTCGTTAATCGAGATTGGTGCAACACCACTCGATCTTGTTCGCTTTTTATTTCAAATAAATAAAATCTATCGGTGGATTTTTCAATTTTCAATTTTGCAACACCACTCGATCTTACGCCTTTTTCAATTTTGAATTCTTATTTTTTTACCATTCATTAGAATTGATAAAACGATCAATTTTTAAAAATTTGTCATAAATTTTTTTCCTATTATTTTAATATTTTTTCTCAAAATTCGTGCTACCTTAATTCAAGCTAATTCTTTCCCAAACATTGAATTCCTGTTGTTTTTCATTAATCAGAATATTTATTTTCTAAAAATTTGTCTCAAACTTTTTATTATTATTTTACCTCGAAATTCATGCAATATTTGTTGGGCTATTTTTTCGTTTCCCGCACTACTAAATGGTCATCCAAGACATTTCTATTATTTCTCTTGTGTGCAAGGTTTAAACTAAATGACCATCCAAGAGTGGAACGGTGCCTGACCACCGCTATTCTCCGGCGAGAACTTCAATTGTTGGAGAAGTCAAATGGAGTCCCTTCTGAAGGTCTACATGAACTTATGACGAATCATCCAAACGGGATTCTCTTTTCCCATAGAAGATGAGTCATCAATCGAGTGGGACAAACTGGATGAACACACCCTCAACCAAATCGAGGGCGATGCAAGGGCAACTACAATCCTACAATGTGGGCTAACCAAGGAGCAACTCGAACTAGTAGGTCCATTCAGACGTGCCAGACAGATTTGGGAAAAGCTAATCAATCTACATGAAGAGAGCTCCGGTATTGAGATCTTAGAAGAATTCGAGCCAGAGTCAGAAGACGAATTGACTGAGACAAAAATGGTTACAAATTTCGAATCTTTTTTTGAATTACAATTAAATAATCAAACAGATACTATAATGGTCGAGGAAGGTATAATTTCTAGTGCAGGGAAAGCTCCAAGAGAACCACCAAAGAAGAAGCTTCAACCTGTACCCGAGTCTGACTCAGACTCGGAATTAGAAGACAATGAAGGAGATCGACCCAAACTAGTCCGATTAGCTCGTGATCATTACAAGAGTACTGGACAAATGATCGGGAAAGGTAAGTTTTCAATATTTGAAAATTCAATATTTATCTCAAACAACATTATTAATTCATATAAATTAGTTAAGGTTAATATGTTAGAAAACTTAATTCACAACCTTGCCGATTTTGAAAATCCAGAATATTATTACGATTATGACGTGACTTAGATGATTACTTTTCTCGCTTATTTTATTATGCTTAGATTTAGAAATGGTTAGATAAGGACCTGATTAATTGAAACTTGAACAACCTAGTATTAGGACAAGGTTTGATGATAGTACGTTAGGGAAGCCTGACTAAGGAATCAAGTAGGGTAAGGAGTACTCTATTTGGTCTTTTTAGTCCGGTGGAACTAGCCGAAGCTACCTCTCCGAATCCTAAGCTAGTTAGACCAGAGTGTCTCAAACAATAATTTGAAAATGATCTTTCTTTAAAAGGCTTTGTCTAGGAAAGGGTTGTTGATCCAATAAGGCTACGGCCAAAGAAGGCCTCTGTGCCTCGCCAAGACTTGGAAGCCAATTATCGAAACTCACTTTTAAATTATTCTTTGTTAAACTTGAATCTAACACAAGCTTCAATTAAATCATAGTGTTAACATAAAATCAAAGATAAAATTAATGCATCTCATAAAACAATTAAGGATACCTTGTCTTGTCACTTAGAAATGGGTGAGATGCTTAGAACTTAAAAAGATTAGTCCAACCCAACCAACCTTACAAACTGAATTGAATTCAAATTTCAAAATTCAAACTTTAATAAATGCTTTCAAAATTCAAAATTCAAACTTTAATAAATGCTTTCAAAATTCAAAATTAAATTCAACTGAACAACTTTCAAATTCAATTCAACTGAACAACTTTCAAAATTCAACTTAATTATTCTCAAAAATTCAACTCAAAATTCAACTTAATTTTCAACTTAATTATTTTCAAAATTCAACTTAACAAATATTAAAATTCAAAGTTAAATTTCTAATTAATTTCAAAATCCTCAAAAATCATTTTAATGTTTCAGATCAGTATACTTAAAATTGCTCACCTTAGGTTTCTTTTGCTCATCTACCTAAGAATTACTTAATTTTTGCAAACATTTCTATACAAATAAATTCCTTTGGACAATCAATTTTTTTTAAGTCTTGCAAAAAGTCACCTTGGGGATTTCTTAGGATATTTTTAAGAAAATGTCTGCACTCCGGGCTCTGATATGTATATTGTTTCGAACTTAAGTTTTTTTTGCACAAAAAAACCCTTCTATTTTTCTCTTGGAAATTATTTTATATATAGTATTTCTCCTTTTCAGTTCTCTATATTAACTTTTTCAAAAAGGAAAAGAAATTATGTTTCAAATCATTAAAACAAAATAATTTTTTTTTAAAACTTAGTCTTCTTCTCATTTTGTTTGAATCAAACCCTAAGACTCAGAGGAGGATTAACTTGTGGTCAACAAGCCTCCTAGGACTGTGTCAGGTTTAGGGGGAGTTCAAATTAAAAGAAGAAGTTTTATATTTTCAAACTATCACTCATTTTTTTCAAAAACTATATTATCATTTCAAAATATGACTTTCAAATACTCAGTTTTTCGAAATGATAATACTTCAAAATTCATTTTAAGAATTGTGCTTGATTCCCTTTTGATTTTGATAAACCCTAAAGACACAAGGAAGTGTACTTCATGATCTACAAGGACTCCTAGGAAGTGTCAAATTTAGGGGGAGTCTAAATCGAAAGAAATAATTTCTGACAATTATGTTTCAAAATTATTAGATAATTCTTATAAGGTGAATCAAACCTTAAAACTCAGAGGAAGAGTACTTGTAGTCAACAAGCTTCCTAGGACTGGGTCAAGTTTAGGGGAGATCAAATTAAAAGAATTATTGAGCATTTTCAAAATTATATGTTTTCATTGTTGGTGACGAGATGGCTAGAGAGGGGGAGGGGTGAATATAGCCAATCACTTTTCCTTTGAAGAGTTAGCAATTTCTGCACTCGAAGTTGTTAGTAGCACAGCGGAAGTATGGAAAACAGGATGTGCAGAAACTAAAACCGAAAACTAACTAGCAAGATTAGCAAGATCGCTAACAAGGAGATTTTACAAGGTTCGGGGATAACTTGCCCCTACTCCTTGGCGTGCCCTTAAGGTGGGCGATCCCTTGATCGTCGGCAGATCAAGCCCCGGTTAACACCGGATAATACAGCAACCTCCTTCTCGGTGGAGAAACCTCTCCATAGTGTGTTTCAAACAAGGATATAGTTTAAGAACAAAGAAACAACAAGAAGGATCTTACTCAAACACTTAGCAAGGACAAAAACACAGCAAGCTTCCCTGAGCTCCACCCAGTGGCGATCTCACGCAAGAACCCTTCTTCGTGTCTTCCCACTGTCGGACTCCAAGCTTCTTGTTCTCTCCTTCAAGAGCTCAAGTAATGGATGATTGCTTCTCAATTGCTTGCTCGGAATGATGGAAACTTCAAGAGCACAGCAAGCTTAATGTGGAGAACTCAAAGCACTAGAACTCAAGAGCACAAGCTGAAAAACTATCGAACTCTACTCCACCGAAGCTCTCTCGTTCCTTTTTGATACTCCACTAAGCAACAAGTGACCTCATCTCCAGCAGCCTCCAGCTGCCTCACTGCCAACGCGCCAGCTACACTGAACCCTTACTGAACTTCCTGAGCTCCCTTAGCCAAGCTTCAGTCAGCGGCTTCAGTCCTGCAGCTCCAGCCGTTGCAACCTGAGTTGAGAAAGGGACAAACCTGCTCCAAGGAATGCCCTCTTTGACTTCTCCTTGAGTGTTTGAATCCTCCCCTGTCACCTGCAACTTAATCAGACTGTTAGAGTAGCAAATCACGCAGTAAATCAAATATCAGAGGAAAGTGGCAGCAAATATCAGATGTTCAGACGCGATCAGAGCGTTTGACAGTGCAATTTGAATTAAAGTGATCGGTCACCTGACCGATCAGAGAGCTTCCTGATTGGTCACCAGACCGATCAGGCTTCATCCTGATCGATCCCCAACGCTTAATCAGAAATTGCGATTTCTTTGAGATTCTCTTGGACCGATCACCAGACCGATCCCAGGTCGTGGATCGTTCATCGGACCGATCCACCCTTATATTTGGCAATTTCTGAGTTTCGCAGGCTAAGCCTTCTGATCGGTCAACTGACCGATCAGGGTGTCACCTGATCGGTCAACAGTATGATCAGGTCATCACCAGGCCGATCAGGAACCGTCCTGATCGATCTTAGTGAGAAGCCCGCAAAGCTGGATCGTTCACCAGAACGATCTGCACAGTGATCCTGATCGGTCATCAGACCGATCAGGAGCAGTTCAGCAAGGGAACTCAACCTCACTGCTCGCTCCCTGATCGGTCACCAGACCGATCAGGAGCCAGTCAATGGGTGAAACGCATACTCCCTGATCGTTCACCAGCTCGATTAGGAGCAGCACAGTAGGTTCCCAACCTGACTGTGTGCTCCCTGATCGGTCACCCGACCAATCAGTCATCGCTGGATCGGTCACCAGACCGATCCACGAAGGAGCAGCGTGCCAGAATCCCTGATCGATCACCAGACCGATCCAGGGACTCAAACTTAGCCCTCCAAGCTAAGTCTCCATCTACCTTAGCCCTCCAAGCTAAGGATTTTCCATCTAACTCTCCAAGTTGGGAATTTGCACCTAACCCTCCAAGTTAGGACTTTTCACCTAGCCCTCCAAGCTAGGACTTTTCACCTAGCCCTCCAAGCTAAGACTTTTCACCCAACCCTTCCGAGTTAGAACCTCATCCAACCTAGCCCTCCAAGCTAGGCACCTGACCCTCCAAGCCAGGACTTTTTCACCTAATTCTCCAGGATGGGAATTTGCACCTAACCCTCCAAGTTAGGACTTTTCACCTAGCCCTCCAAGCTAGGACTTTTCACCCAACCCTTCCGAATCAGGACTTTTCCAACACCTAGCCCTCCAAGCTAGGATTTTTCACACCTAACCCTCCAGGTTAGGATTTTTCCAACACCTAGCCCTCCAGGCTAGAATCCTCCATATCATGCCTAATCCCCGATCAGGACTTAATCATAATCACCAAATCATCAACCTAAACTAAAATCGTTGTCAACACCAAAACAACAATCAGGGCCAGACTGCATCAACATTCATGCACTGCACTCTTAAAATCCTTTTGAAAACATAAATAATTTTTCTTTCAAAATAATATCCTTTTAAATCATTTTGCTTATATATACCATCACTTTCAAAATTTTACTTTACCTTGGAATACTTTTAAAATCCATTTAGGATACTTTTGAAAATAATACTTACTTGACTTTGAAAAATTTTCTAAGACACTTAGGGAAATGCCCTTGTAGTTAACAAGGTTTCCTAGGATTGTGTCAGACTGGAAAAGAAACTGAGTCAAGTATTAAATTTTTAAAATAAAATTAAAATTGTTTTTAAGTAATATCGTTCAAAAGTACTTCTATTTTTCAAAATATAATGTTTTCAAAAAGTACTAATACTTTTCAAGGCAATAATGCTCTAAGTGCGTGAATTTTCTCAGAGACTTGCCTGCAAATACAAAATATTTTTTTAATACTTTTCAATGTGGAATTTTGTTGGTGCAATTTAAAGCTTTTTGCAATGCCTTCAAGAGTTATACTAAGTATTTTTATGTTTTCAAAACTCATAGGCTCTGATACATAATTTTAAAAAAAAAATTATTTCAAAATATATTTCTTTATTGATATATAGCCAAGGGGGAGAGCAAGAAAGAGAGAAAGGAATTTTTCTATATTTAACTTTTATCTCTTTTTCAAAAAGCAAAACAAAAATTTCTAAGTACTTCAAATTATTTTTAAGTGCTAAGTGCTATTAAAATTTCAAACTACTTCAAGTGCTTTCAAGTATTTCTAGTGCTTCAAAATTTTCTAAGTATTTCTAAGTTTTTCAAATTTGTTAAGTGCATATTTTTTTCTTAAGTAAAATTTTTCTTAGTAAACAAATTTGTCTGAGCAAAAACTTTTTGAAAATTTAGGCAAATGTTTCTAAGTAAAGTTTTTTTTGTGAAAAACTTGTCTAGAAATTTCTTAAAGATTTTGTTTTTTAAAATGTCTAAAGTGTTTCCAAACAAATTCTTCTAAGTGTGTAATTTTTTTAAGCAAAATTTTCCCAATTCTCTAAGTGAAAACATTTTTAAGGGAAATTTGGCTTCAAAATCTTGTCTATGTAATGTTTTTTGTAGAATTCTTTTTGCAAAGCCTTGTAAGTAAAAATTTAGGCTTGCAAAATTTTTCAAAATGGAAAATTATCTAAGTGTAAAATGTTTTTGTTGATGCAAATGCTTTTACTCTATTGTTGAAATACACTTTGTCAAAAACTTAGAAGTTTTTCAAAAACTCCCTATTAGAAACCTTGCTCGACCATGTATGTTTTTGATATATGTCAAAGGGGGAGGAGAGGTCAAAGTTATGTATTTTATAACACAAGTATTTAGGGTTTTAGGGGGAGTGAGAAATAAAGGATTTTCTTTCAAATCTACATTTATTCTGTTCATAACTGCTATACTTCATTGGTTTTTACGTTATGTTCTTAACAGTTATAAATTTATCCTTAACTTTGAATTGTGTTGCCATAAATCAAAAAGGGGGAGATTGTTGGTGCAGAAAGCACCATATCGAACCTTGTTTTGATATTGGCAAAGGATTCAAAGTTAAGTATTATTTGTGATCTAATGTATTCATTGAGTGTGCAGAAAGAAGTCCTAGCGAAGGGCTGCTGGGCACCTAGCAAAGGGCTGCTAGGCACCTAGCGAAGGGCTGCTAGGAGTCGAAGACCTGGCGAAGGACTGCTAGGCACCTAGCGGAGGGCTGCTAGGAGTTGAAGACCTGGCGAAGGACTACTAGGCACCTAGCGAAGGGCTGCTAGGAGGTGAAGACCTGGCGAAGGACTGCTAGGCACCTAGTGAAGGGCTGCTAGGCATTGAAGACCTAGCGAAGGGATGCTAGGCACCTGGCGAAGGGCTGCTAGGCAAAAGTCCAACCGGAGGACCCGGTTGGCAAAGGGTAAACTCTCCTGAGAGGAGTAGGTGAGGTCGCGTTCCCCGTCGAGGGAACAGTAGGCGTCGGTTCGACCTAGGGCTCCATTTGGGGGACCCGAAGTCAGAACGAAGACAGCTACGACTGTAGAAATCAATAAATATTCTTGCCTTGTTGTTTTGGAACTAACCTTGAATGTAGGGACCAAGGGAACGTGTTTTTGCAGCTCAGAACGCCCTAAAGGAGAAGGGCAGGAAGCTGGGCCAAGCGCCCGGGAGGTCCCGGGCGCCCAAGGTAAAAGACAAAACAAAGGAATCAAGAAATGCATCGAAACAACCTTAGGCAGGGCTCCCCGGAGGCCCCGGGCGCCCCCAACGTCCCGGGCACCCCCAATCGAAGCAAAGTAATATGAAGTCACCAGACCAAGTCAAGGAGGGCGCCCCCAACGTCCCGGGCACCCCCGTCAGCTCTAGAGCCGATTCTAAGAGGATAAGCACTGACCAAGTTTCGGATAGAAGTTCTCGGATCCGAAGGCACATGCCAAGCGCTCCCGACATCCCAGGCGCCCCCAGGAGCACTATAAAAGGGGCTCGACCCCAAGGCTTCAGAACATCAATTTTCCAACTCCTTTACGCTCTTCGTTCAACCACTCTACTCCAACAAACTCCGATCTCGGGATTCTAGCGCCGACGACGACCCTCTGCTCTGAAATACAATCTATACCGGGCTTCGGTAACGAAAAGTGTTGTCATTTACTTACTGTAAAATTTCTGTATTATACTCTGTAAACCTTTGCGCGAATATAGAATTGCCCGCAGTAAACAGTCAAGGACCGTGGGCCTACTAGTAGGAGCCGACCGTGACTCCAAACCAAGTAAAACCACTTGTGTTCTGTGTGTGTATGTTTTAATTCCGCTGCGTATTCTCTTTTCTTAATCCGAAACATTTTCACGATATTCACCCCCCTCTATCGTGTTTTCTCGATCCAATAAGTGCAACCAAGTAAAACCACTTGTGTTTTGTGTGTGTATGTTTTAATTCCGCTACATATTCTCTTTTCTTAATCCGAAACATTTTCACGATATTCACCCCCCCTCTATCGTGTTTTCTCGATCCAACAAAAAGTTGTGTCACACACTCTCCTAGGGCAACATACTCCACTTCAGTTGTGGATAAGGCAATGCAATGTTGCTTTCTACTGCACCAGCTAACTAGACTGTGTCCTAATAATTGATAACTTTCACTTGTACTCTTTCTATCTAGTTTGTATCCGGCATAGTCTGAGTCAGAGTATCCTGATAATTCAAAATTGGAGGTCCTAGGATACCAAATACCTATATTTAGGGTACCCTTAATGTACCTAAGGATTCTTTTTAGGGATGGTAAATGAGATTCCTTAGCACAGGTTTGGTATCTAGCGCGCATTCCTACTGCGAATAGAATGTTAGGTCTACTAGTAGTTAAGTATAATAAACTACCTATAATGCTTCTATATAACTTTAAGTCAACTGGTTTACCTTCAAGGTTATTGTCTATTTTGACATTTGTGACCATGGGAGTACCTAAGCTCTTAGAGTTTTTCATTTTGAATTTCTTGATTACTTCTCTTGCATATTTGGATTGATGAACATAGTTACCATCCCTGTTTTGTTTTATTTAGAGACCTAAGAAAAAGTTTAGTTCACCTACCAAACTCATTTCAAACCCACTCTCCATAATTTTAACAAAGTCATTTAAAAAGTTAGAATTTGTTGACCCAAATATTATATCATCTACATAGATTTGAGCTATAAATATGTATTTTTCTATGTTTTAACAAATAAGGTTGAGTCAATTTGGCCTTGGTTAAATTCCTTAGAAATCAAGTAGGTTGATAGTCTTTCGTACCAGACACTAGGTGCTTGTTTTAACCCATAAAGGGCTTTCCTAAGTTTGAACACATACTTAGGATTATCTAAGTCCTCAAATCCTGGGGGTTGCTCTACATTTACTTCCTCTTTTATGAACCCATTAAGAAAGGCAGGCTTGACATCCATTTGGTATAGTTTGAAACCTCTATGGGCTGCAAAAGCTAGTAACATCCTAATTAATTCAAGTCTTGCTACGGGGGCATAAGTTTCATCATAATCCAACCCTTCGACTTGACTAAACCCTTTAGCAACTAAGCGGGCTTTGTTTTTCACAATCTCCCCTTGATTATCTAGCTTGTTTCTAAATACCCACTTAGTGTCTATAACTGACATACCTTCAGGTTTAGGTACTAAGTCCAAGACTTGGTTTATCTCAAATTGGGCTAGTTCTGTTGGAACATGGATGGCTATAGAGGGGGGGGGGTGAATAAAGCCAGACACCAAATCATTTGCTCTTTTAGGTTTTCTGCACTTGAAGGTTAGCAACAGCGGAAGTAAACAAGTAGGAAACAGAAATGCAGAAATCAAAGAACAAACCAAAAACTCTAACACGAGGATATACAAGGTTCGGGGATAACTTGCCCCTATTCCTTGGCGTGCCCGTAAGATGGGCGATCCCTTGATCATCGGCAGATCAAGCCCCGGAAATCCGGATAATCAAAACCTCCTTCTCTATGGAAAAACCTCTCCACAGCAGTTTCAATAGAGTAATGAAAATAAGGATAGCTAAACACAAGAAGGCTTACAGAGCACTTGGACAGAAGGAACACAAGAACTCAACACCGAGCTCCACCCAGCACAAACCTTATGCAAGAACTCCCTGCTCTGTGTCTGCTTGCTGATGGACTCGCCAAGCTCTCTGCCTCTTCCAAGCGCTCAAGTTTGCAGTGTCTCAAAGAGTTGCTTCAAGGATCAAAGTGATTAGCAAGAGATTGCTTGAAAGTTCAGAATGATGAGAGTTGTCGCAAGAGGGATCCCTTCTCTTCTTCGCCAGCCAACCCTTAAACCTGCTCCCCATCGCCAGGTCACCAGACGCTACTCTACAGCTCACCAGCTGCTCATCTGCAACAGCCCTAGCTACCCCTGACCACTTCTGGACTCCTTGAACCCTCTCGAGTCGAGCCCCAGGTCAGTTTGTCAGCTTCCCAGCCGTTGCCAGCTCGCGCCAGAAGACGATGTATACTGTGAAAGGAAAATAGCCAATATTGACGTAGCGAAAGACCCCAGTTGACCCTCCTCCAATGTTTAAATCATCCCTGCATTACCTGCACACTTAGCAGATGTTTAGCAAATGAAAACAAATGTGAATCAGTAATAGCAGAGAAAATCAGAGCGAAATTAGAACGCGAGCAGATGTCTGACAGCGGATTTGAATTAAAGTTACAGCTACTAATCGGTCCACAAACCGATCAGAGAGGACCCTGATTGATCAGGTCGCATCCTGATAGATCTAGTGACTCCCTGATCGGTCACCAGACCGATCAGGGATCGTGGATCGGTCACCTGACCGATCCATCCCTTTGCTGAAGTTTTCTCCAGCTTTCACAGGCCAAAGCCCCTGATCGGTCACCTGACCGATCAGGTTGTGCCATGATCGGTCTGGTGACCGATCAGGAGCCATCCTGATCGGTCGGGATAAGGAAAGTCGCGACATTTGATAGGTCACCAGACCGATCAAGGGTTCTTACAGAGTCCATCTGAACTCTCTCTGATCGTTCACCAGAACGATCAGAAACCCAGAAGGAGTTTCTGTTCTCTCCCTGATCGTTCACCAGACCGATCAGGAGCCGAACAGAATCTTTTCTGTTCTCTCCTTGATCGTTCACCAGAATGATCAAACTTCTCTGGATCGGTCACCAGACCGATCCACAACAGGGAGTTCGTGTGCCAACCCCCTGTTCGGTCTCCAGACCGATCCAGCTCCGACCAAATCATCCCTAAGTCCAGAGAACAACCTTCCTAGCCTTCTTTGACTCATGCTTAGTCCCCTAGAGCAAGACTCCGTGCCCAGCTTCACTCACTGGGACTTCATTCAACCTAGCTTCACTCACTCGGACCTGGCTTCACTCACCAGGGTTTCAGTCACCTAGCTTCACTCGCTAGGACCCAGCTTCACTCACTGGGATTTCAGTCACCTGGCTTCACTCACCAGGAACTGGCTTCACTCATCGGGGTTTCCGTCAATTGGCTTCACTCACTAGGACCCGGCTTCACTCACCGGGATTTTCGTCACCTGGCTTCACTCACCAGGACCCGACTTCACTCACCGGGATTTCCGTCACCTGGCTTCACTCGCCAGGACCCCGCTTTACTCACCCGGGTTTCCGTCACCTGGCTTCACTCCCCAGGACCCGGCTTCACTCATCGGCATTTCATCCAGGACCCGACTTCACTCACCAGGACCCGTCTTCACTCACCAGGATTTCAATCCCTTCGTGCCCAGTCCTCGACCAGGACTTAATCTGGATTCACTCAACCATAACTTAAATCGGTGTCAACACCAAAACAACAATCAGGCCAGACTGCATCAA
Source organism: Boesenbergia rotunda (assembly GCA_024364735.1). Lineage (NCBI taxonomy): Eukaryota > Viridiplantae > Streptophyta > Magnoliopsida > Zingiberales > Zingiberaceae > Boesenbergia > Boesenbergia rotunda. Next base: position 30,940 of record JAGFNQ010007659.1, on the reverse strand, counting down.
CAATCTCCCCCTTTTTGTTGTTTGACAACCCGATTTAAGTTTATGTATTAATGATTAATTCAATTATCGTAAGGGAATCAAAGTCCTCTCCTACAATAACACAGCCCTAAATTTAATCAACCATTCTCTCCCCCTTTGTCAAACATTGAAAAGGGTATGGTTATTAAGTTTAAACATACCTCCCCCTTAAACAAGGGTATCTCCCCAAACCCAAAATAATCAAAGGTAAGTGTGAATTGCACATGAAAGCATATACAGAATTATATCATTGTCAAACACGTATATGCTTCATATGATAAGTAAGGAACGTAGCTGTATCCGACATATAGTCCTGATTGGTCTCCATGATCGATCAGGTTCGTTGATTATTCGATACAGAAATATTTCTGATTAGTCTGGGGACCGATCAGATTTCAGAAAAATTTCTGAAACTCTGATACGTTCTTGATTAGACTGCATTAACAATTGATACATGTCTTAAATCTATTCCTCATCGAATCAAGAGTCTTTCCAGAACAAAATTGTATCATATTAGTATCAGTTTTGTCCCAAAAACAATGAATGATCAAGTATGTTCATGTTCTTGAAATGATAGTACCTTGCTAGGTCTGATCGGTCGGCCTGACCGATCAGGAGGATCCTGATCGGTCCATGAACCGAACAGGTGGGTGATCAGTGAACTCCTAAGATTGGATACTAATCTCCTAATCAGAACTGATCTGATCGATCACTTGATCGATCAGAAGAACCCTTGATCGGTCACGGTGACCGATCAGGGTAAGTCCTGATCGGTCGGTGGACCGATCAGGTTTGATACCGGGAGTTGTTTATTTCAGAAACTTGTTTGTTCCGATCAGATTTCAGAAATGAAATTTCAGAAATCTAATATGTTACAGAAACTTGTTTGTTTCACCTCTTAACCACTGTTAAATCCTAATCCAATTAGATTTAATCCCTTTGATCCTAAAGGGGTTTGATACGTGCCAATACTCGTGTCACGAAGAGCACTCAAATTTAGATATTTATAACTGAAAACCCTTGCTAGCAAGATTAAATGTAGAATAGGGGACTCTGGTCGTATTTTTCCAAGAACTAGTTGAATGAATGTTTAACTCGAGCTTGCAAGTTATTTGTCGTTTAATGTTTTGGATTTTCTAGATAAAATGGGGGTATTTGCGATAAGAGGAAATGGCAATATGAAATAGCAATTGCAGGACAAATGGACTTAACTATGCAAGGTAATGAATTGAGAAATGGCAAGAACTAAACATAACCTAATTGCCAATTGAGCAACTAAATTCAAAAGAAATGGACTGAAACTTAAAAACTAAACTTTAATGCAGGAAATTAATTGCAGAGAATTAATTGCAGGAAATGAATTGCAAGGAAGCAAGACAATGCTTAAAAACTTGGATTGAAATGTAGTTGGAACAACTAAGCAATGTAAAGAAAATAAATGCTTGGAAATTATCCTAGATTAAAGCATCAAATCAGGTTCTACTCAGAACTCCCCTTTGCTGTCACACAAAGGCTGAACTATGAACCCCCTAGCTCAAAAACCGTTGAAGAAGAATTTCCTAGCTCAGCTTTCACTGTTCTGCACTTCCTGATCGGTCAACCGACCGATCAGGTCCTCTTCTGATCGGTCACGGGACCGATCAGAGAACCCTCTGTCCAATCAAGTGGTCCGATCAGTGACTGGAATCTACTGCCAATCTCTTCCTCCTCGATTGGCTGGCCGGCGATCGAGCTCCGAAACTATCAGAACACCTTCGAGAACCCCTCTACGTTGCTTTGATAGCTCCGGACGACGGACACCATCAGTCAACAAGGATCGATCGATGGAATCAGCAGCGTCGGCGAGACCCTCACCTAAACTTCCAAAAAATGCAATCGATTAGCAAAATTGACAAGGAAACCTTACTTCAATGATCTGAAGCTTGAGAAGAAGTAGATCTGATGTGGCCGCGCGATCTAATGAAGGAAACGAAGAAGAAAATGATGAAGAATTGATGAAGGACACGGAAGATAACTCGACTCTGCAGCTACGCGACGATGACCCAGGAGAAGAAGAGGGAATTCCCATTTTAATTAAAACCATTTGAAATTGGACGGCTGAGATTGTTCTGATCTCATCTAACGGTCGGATCTTCTCAGATCTGAACCAAACCTCCCAGATCATGATATGTGGCTCTGATCTACTCCTTTTTGACTCGGATGGTTCAGATCTAGATCGGGTGGCTCATATTGTCCTGATATTTGAATGGACGGTTTAGTCTCTCTCAAGCTTGATCCAACGGCTGGATTAACTCCGATTAAGCTCCAAACTTCAGACCTTGATCCATTGACTTGATTAAATCTATCTTGATCTTGGATTTATCAGAAGTTGATGGATTGCTCAGATCTAGCTGTTTTCTTGAATAGACGACCCATATTAATCCGATGCTTGATCACTTGATCCGAATCCAATTCTGGCTCAAGTCTGACCCAATCTGATCTAGGTCCATGATCATTTGAAGCCTACAAAATTTGATTCATATTTTAGTACCAAAATATCTCAAATATAGAAAGATTTGAATTAAAAGCTAAAATAGAGATAATTCATAAAACCTTAAGTAAATGCAAACTTAAGCATATAAAAGTGGATCAAATATGGATTTGAGAGCCTAAATTAATCAACAAAATGGTAATTATCAGGGTTCCCTTAGCTAAAAGCTATCCCTCAAATTAGTATTAGTATCAAAATATGATCAAATTTCCAAAACATGCTTGTATCGAACTAGTATCAAAATATGATCAAATTTCCAACACATTCTTGTATCAAACTAGTATCAAAATATGATCAGATTTCCAACACATGCTTGTATCAAACTAGTATCAAAATATGATTAGATTTCTAAATTTTGACTATTTTGTATGTTTGATGTATGTTCATAACATGTTTGCTCTAACTAATTGAAATCAAGTTTGTATCAACTCCATCATCCTAATCCCCATTCTATTGATAATTCCTGGATTGGATTGAAAAATTCATAGATCCAAGTGTGTATCAAGTTCATGGTTCCAACCAATTTGAAATCAAGTTTGTATCAAAAATTTATTCCCCAAATTGCCCATACAAGTGAATAGGAATATTTTCCAGTATAGATGGAGAAATTTTCAATGTATCTATATTGTTTATGATTCCCATTTACTTAACTCCAATTATCTAAATTTAAGATGAAAAACCATTTCTCATGGGTAGTAAATGGTCATCCATTAAATGGAGGAAATAGTAGGCACATCCCTAACTAGGAATGGCTATATGTTTGGAGCACCAAATATCAACCACCCATGTTGATAGATGCTCCCCCTCAACCACTGCCTATACAACTCTAAATATAGATGTTTTGGGTACCCAAATTTTGGAACCTAAAGCATCTACAATGAATGACCTTGGCACCCATGCCTTAGTCATTTTCTTTCTAACTTTTTGAACCCTAGAATCATTTTGTGATCTAAATTGGGTTCTTGACATTAATGATACAATGGTTGGTTCTTTAGGTCGGTAACCTATAGTGGCCTTGTTGTAAACCGCCTTTTGTGAATTTAGGATAATGTCCAAGGTTTTGGAGCTAGTTGAGAATTTTTCAAGAAAATTCTTGAGTTTCTCAACCTCACTCCTCAAGTTCTTATTTTCATTCTCAAGGGACTCATTGTGAAAATCATTAATATCCTCAACCCTAGAGGATTTTAATTCTTCTACTTCCAATTTCAATGACTTAACCTTATTTTTAGATTTTTTGAGCAACTTAGTTAGGCATGCAATGGTCCTATAGCATTTATCTAACTCGGGAGAGATTACCTCTTCATCATCCGAAGATGATGAAGACGCGGTTGAGGAGCTCCTTGATTCGTCACTACTTTCTTCATTAGAGTCCTCTATTGCCATGAAAGCCATGTGACAGAAGGTCTCCTCCTTCTTCTCCTTCTTCTTCTTCCTTCTGTCACCTGCCACCAGAGCAACACCCTTCTCCTTTGGGATTTTGTTAGCAATCTCGTGTAGTTCCATCTCGCAAAATAAATCTTCTATTTTAACAAAGGAAAGATCCTTGGAGACCTTGTAGGCATCCACCATGGATGACCACAAAGTATTCCTTGAAAAGGCTTTGATAATGTACCTTACGAGGTCTCGGTTTTCTACCTTCTCACTGATGGAATGAAGACCATTGTAGATCTCCTTGAACCGACAATGAAGCATATTTACAGTTTCATCGTCTTTCATTGTCAAGTTCTGGAGTTGACTGAGAAGAAGATCTTTCTTTGTTATTCTTGAATCCCGGGTGCCTTCATGGAGTTCAATAAGTTTGTTCCAAAGGTCCTTGGCACTTGTGAAAGAACCAACCTTGATTAGTTGCTCCTTGGTCATCCCACACTTTAGGGTGACCATAGCTTTGGCATCAGTCTCATCCTTCCGGATTTGTTCTGTCGACCACCTTGAGAAATCCAACTCTTTTCCCTCAGCATCTCTTGGAGGGATGAACTCCTCCTTCACAGCAAACCACATACTGATGTTGGTCTTGAGATAAAACTCTATCCTTGACCTCCAATATGGAAAATCTGATCCGTCGAAGAAGGGTGGTCTATTGGTGTTGAAACCTTCTCCTCCCATCGCCATCTTGTTAGCTCTCGGATGTTAAGCCGTTTGAACAAAGCCCCAAGCTTTGATACCACTTGTTGGAACTTGGATGGCTATAGAGTGGGGGGGGGGGGGGTGAATGTAGCCAGACACCAAATCTTTTGCACTTTTAGGTTTTCTGCACTTGAAGATTAGCAACAATGGAAGCAAACAAGTAGGAAATAGAAATGCATAAATCAAAGAACAAACCAAAAACTCTAACACGAGGATATACAATGTTTGGGGATAACTTGCCCCTAGTCCTTGGCGTGCCCGTAAGGTGGGTGATCCCATGATCGTCAGTAGATCAAGCCCCGAAAATCCGGATAATCGAAACCTCCTTCTCGATGGAGAATCCTCTCCACAGCAGTTTCAACAGAGTAATGAAAATAAGGACAGTGAAACACAAGAAGGCTTACAGAGCACTTGGACAGAAGGAACACAAGAACTCAACACCGAGCTCCACCCAGCACAAACCTCACGCAAGAACTCCTTGCTCTTTGTGTCTGCTTGCTGATGGACTCGCCAAGCTCTCTGCCTCTTCCAAGCGCTCAAGTTTGCAGTGTCTCAAAGAGTTGCTTCAAGGATCAGAGTGATTTGCAAGAGATTGCTTGAAGGTTCAAAATGATGAGAGTTGTCGCAAGAGAGATCCCTTCTCTTCTTCGCCAGACAACCCTTAAACCTGCTCCGCATTGCCAGGTCACTAGACACTCCTCTACAACTCACCAGCTGCTCATCTACAACAGCCCCAGCTACCCCTGACCTCTTCTGGACTCCCTGAACCCTCTCCAGTGGAGCCCCAGGTCAGTTCGTTAGCTTCCCAGCCATTGCCAGTTCGCACCAGAAGACGTTGTATCCTGCGAAAGGAAAACAGCCAAAACTGGCATAGTGAAAGACCCTAGTTGACCCTCCTCCAATGTTTAAATCATCCCTGCATTACCTGCACACTTAGCAGACGTTTAGCAAATGAATTCAAATGTGAATTAGTAATAGCAGTGAAAATCAGAGTGAAATCAGAACGCGATCAGAAGTCTGACAACGGATTTGAATTAAAGTTACAGCTACTGATCGGTCCACAGACCGATCGGAGAGGACCCTGATCGATCAGGTCGCATCCTGATCGATCCAGTGAGTCCCTGATCGGTCACAAGACCGATCAGGGATCGTGGATCGGTCACCTGACCGATCCATCCCTTTGCTGAAGTTTTCTCCAGCTTCTGCAGGCTAAAGTCCCTGATCGGTCACCTGACCGATCAGGTTGTGCCTTGACCGGTCTGGTGACCGATCAGGTCAATCCCTGACCGATCAGGAGCCATCCTGATCAGTCTGGATGAGGAAAGTTGCGACATTTGATTATCACCAGACCGATCAAGGGTTCTCACAGAGTCCATCTGAACTCTCTCTGATTGTTCTCCAGAACGATCAGAAACCCAGCAGGAGCTTCTGTTCTCTCCTTGATCGTTCACCAGACTGATCAGGAGCCGAACAAAAACTTTTCTGTTCTCTCCTTGATCGTTCACCAGAACGATCAGACTTCTCTGGATCGGTCACCAGACCAATCCACAACAGGGAGTTCGTGCCAACTCCCTGATCGGTCTCCAGACTGATCTAGCTCCGACCAAATCAGCCTTAAGTCCAGAGAACAGCCTTCCTAGCCTTCTCTGACTCATGCATAGTCCCCTGGACCCAGACTCCGTGCCCAGCTTCACTGACTGGGACATCATTCAACCTAGCTTCACTCACCGGGGTTTCGGTCACCTAGCTTCACTCGCCAGGACCCGGCTTCACTCACCAAGATTTCAGTCACCTGGCTTCACTCACCAGGACCCGACTTCACTCATAGGGGTTTTCGTCACCTGGCTTCACTCACCAGGACCCGGCTTCACTCACCGGGATTTCCGTCACCTGGCTTCACTCACCAGGACCCGGCTTCACTCACCGGGGTTTTCGTCACCCGGCTTCACTCACCGGGATTTCATCCAACCTGGCTTCACTCAATAGGACTCGGCTTCACTCATCAGGATTTCAATCCCTTCGTGCCCAGTCCCTGACCAGCTCCTTGCCAGGGCTTCGTGCCCAGTCCTTGACCAGGGCTTCGTGCCCACCTTCCGAGCAGGTCTTCGGTGCCCAGCTCCTTGCCAGGGCTTCGTGCCCAGCCCTTGACCAGGACTTCGTGCCTAGTGTACCTAGGGCTTCTTTTCCTGTACACTTAGGCTAAGTTTGGTAGGGGGTAATGTAATCGGGTCTGTAATGTAACCAAGTTTGTAATGTAATGTAATGCAATCTTGATTACATTGTTATGTTTGGTAATGAGTTGTATATAATCTTTGATAACCATTTCAACTTGGATTCCTTTGTTTGGTGAGGGGTAATCCATCCTGTAATGTAATCATGATTGACGACCAACGACCGCCGTCGGCCGGCTGACGACCACCATATTTTCCTCACCAATGAACCAATCGGATACATTCCACTAAAAGATCCCATTGTACTTCCTCACCAACCCCCATATTTTCATATGAGCTCCACCTATTACGAGTCATCCATCTCCCCGTGTTTAAGATATCGTATGCCCGATAATTAATTTAATTTAGTGATAATTAAATTAATTATCTTCTTGATCCTTGATTAGTACCACTCTTTTCGATAAGCTGGACTATGGTCCACCTACAAGATTTGACATGACGATCCTTTTGAGCTCACCAAGGGGGCATCATCACACTAACTCCTCCTCATGGTCCCTATCTTTGCCCAATAAAGCCCCATAAGAGTCATGATACAAGGTCGATTATTTGAGGAATTAATCTTAGATTAATTGAGAAATTAATCTATGGTTAATTACGGAATTAATCTCGGGAGTAATTTGTTAGTGATATGAGAGAAGTGTCCTAAGGCAATCGCCTTATGATTGTAATCATTTATTTAAATAAATGAATATTCACTATTTGAGTATACATGATTATTTGATTAAGATCTTAAACTCATTTACTGAATGTCCGCAATACAATTCACAGCATGAGAGAATTTGTGATGAATTCACAACTAGTGATTATCTCTACATGTGCAATTGTGAAGTATTGAAATTGTCCCTAGTCGATGAATTGATAAATACGGACACTAACAATTCTGTTGAGACTAGCATGGGTTATTCTCTAATCAGCTGATTCTCACTGGCTGGTGACATTGAGATGTCCGGAAATAAACATGAATGCTAGTTAAGGGAACTAGTTCATTGGAGTGACTGGCTATAAAACTTCATATGGTAGTCTACATATAGATATGTCAGTGAAGTTCTTACTGCAGCTTAAGAGCGATGTTCCTTTGACTTGCGGTGTTCAAGTCATCTTGGTCATGGAGACTTATACTTTGACATCTTAAGTAAGCATCTCCAAGGAGGTGTGGACCCAGGATGATTGGGTATAAGCCGAAGTGCCCGAAGATGATTGAACAACCTACAAAGGATTCACCACTCCTTGCGAGGAGATGTATACCTGAGGCCTATCGTCGGATTGTTACTCGAAGCCTCTGGCCAGAGCATGACATGTTCAGAGTATGAATCTCTTAAATACATGAGAGTAATTAGATTCCATAGGACGAGGAAACGTTACTTGGGCTTGGTGTGACATAGTCAGCCTAGTGGGGACTGACACACATAGACCATGTCCTGAACCAAGTGGGTATAAGATGGTGAAGGGAATGGGGCACGATTCATTATAGCTGCTGAAGGGTTTCAGAATCATTTCTAAGGTCAACCGTTGATCTTTCAATTAATTGGGGATCATGATGTACTACTAGGTGCCACTCATGATCGTTCTATAATTAATTAGTTAATTATGGACGGCCAACATAAATTGAAAGCCTATTTGGTCACATACATAACGAGTAATTCGAAGGATTTAAAACGAGCTGAGAATTGGATTCTCCAATCGAGATAGACTATTTTTGGTAAGTCCAAATAATAGTCAAAACTGAATTTATTTCAGACGCATCGGAAGCATAGAATGACTAAGTCATTTAAAGTCTTAATGGGTGAATTAAATAAGTTTAATTCATTAAGGGATTTGATCCAAGGTGGTATGGTTTATTATAAGATTAAAATAATCCATGGGATTATTTTATCATGAATTAAAATAAACCAAAGAGATGGTTTGTTTTATAAAAATTTATAATAAATCAAAGACGACAAAATTTAATCCATTGGTGGGTTTTAAACCATGGACCTATAGTTTGGATGAAAACTTGGCCGACCACTTAAGATGAATTCTCTTTTGTATAAATTTCGGCCACCACAAGTGGATAAGGCTATATTGGTTTGTTTTATAAAATAGACCAAAGGTTGGTTTATTTTATAAAAGGTTATATAAATTTTATATATATAAATTTTTATATAATGAACCAATGGTTGGTTTGTTTTATAAATTTTTATATAATCATACCAAAAGAAAGAGAGCCTTGATTATGGATTGATTGAGAAATTATTCCATAATCAAGGAGAGGAGGCTTGATCATGAGAGCCTTGATTATGGATTGATTGAGAAATTATTCCATAATCAAGGAGAGGTTTGCTTGGGAATTAAGAAACCTCTCCCTATATAAAGGACCCAAGGGGTGCCTTGGAAGATGATCCATCCAAGAATTGCTTGGGCTCTCTCCTCTTCTTCTCTCCCTCTCTCTTGGCCGGCCATAGGCATCCCCTCCCTCTTCTTGCCGTGAGCACAAGGAGAAGCACCAAGGCGATGAAGTTCTTCCTTCGGACGATATTCCCCTTCGGCCATCATCACCTTGGAATTGGCCGCAAGTCATCTTCCTCCTTCTGGCTGAAATTGTGAATTCGGCCAACCTTGGTGGTGAGTCTTTCGATGTGATTACTCTTTCAGTTTTCGTCGTGTTCACGGAGAATCTAGTAGTTCTCGTGAACACGAAACTCGTGGCTTAGCGAAGTCATCCAGACGATACTCGGCGTGGACACGAATAGAGGCGGAGCTTCCGAGGGACGCTAACGGTTGGATCTCGTCTCTTCTTCCAAGTTACTCGAGGTAATTCGTAGAGTAATTTCCTTTTCTGCAAAAATTTTATATTACGATTATGTGAACACATTGCATGCTTAGGATATGTGTTATAATAATTTAGGAAATTATTCATGCTTTTGTTTCCACTGCATGTAATTATGTAACAATTACAATACGTGTCCGCGTTGGCATGCACCCGGTCCCAACAGTGGTATCAGTGCCGGTTAGTGTTCGACATAATCATATAATTATTTTGCGAAAAACTTTGTAATGATCTTAATTTTGAAAAAATTTTCCAATTATGGAAACTTTCCAATTATGGTAAATTTCTGATTTAGGAATTTCAAGGTTTGGAAATCCTCATGAAATTTCACAAACTTTTGAAATATCTCTGTTTCTGAAATTTTATAATAATTGTGAAAACTTTCTATTTTTGGAAACATTTCAATTTTGGAAATTTCCTATTTTTGGAAATATTCTAATTTTGGAAATACGTAAGTTTTCTTTGTACCAGAAACTTACAATTATTCTGAAAACCTTTATTTTTGGAAACTTTCCATTTATGGAAGGCTCGTAATTTTGGGCACGTTCTTTTCATGAAAGTGTAGACATTTTATGGAAACATTAATTGACAATTAAATTCAAATTGGTTTTTAAATTATTAACAAAATTCTTTACTTTGGGGAGTGCCTCGGGGAGCCACCCAAATTAAAGTTAGTTGTTATAATTTAACTTCCTATTTTGAATATGAATTGTTAAAATTGATTTGGGTAGGCCTCGGGGATCCATCCAAATTATATTATTAACAAGTTCTTTAATTGCCAAGTTTAATTTGGTTATGCCTCGGGGAGCAGGCCAAATTAGATTTACAACAAATTTATTTTCTTTGGGGAGTGCCTCGGGGAGCCACCCAAAGTAAATTATTTGTTGTAATTAATTTTCCATAAATAAAATATGTGATCAAATCTTGGAAAGTTTTGAGGTGATTCTCAAACGATAATTTCCTTAGTTGATTTATGAGGTGATGCTCTTACATATTATTATCTCTAAAATTAATTAGGAAAATTGTTTCCTATAGAGACTATTTCCATAAATAAGATTTTCATGAAAATAATATGTGGTTGAATTAAGGGAATCTGTCTCTTAATTTAATAAGATTTGATTTAGAGAAATCAAAGTCTTAAACATATTATTTCCGAAATTGATTATGACAATTTAGGAAATTGTTTCCCAAAACAATTCCTTGAATAATGTGTGAAATTAGAATTAGGAAATCCGGTTCCTAATTCAATTAATGAGACTTGATAAATTAAGTCACATACATACTTTATTAAGGAAATCGTTAGAACATGACATAATTATATGTCATGAATGTGCTTAAAAGGAAAAGGATGAGACCCAAAACCCCTTACAAAATATTAAGGCCAACACCTTCCATTAATATGGTTAGAACCGGAGTTTTGTTTCTCGTTTGGGTTGATGGACACATCCATGCCCGTCTTAAACCTCAACATGTTCAAACCATGGAATTAGTTTATGATTAATATAGTTGGAGTCAGAGGTCAATCCTTAGTTTTGGTTGTTGGACACATCCAAGCCTGACTAAACGGTTGAATGAGCTCCAACCATATTAAAACTATTTCTTGATTAATGGGTCAGCCTTAAGCTTGGAGCATCGATTTGTTGTGCCACAGCCAAGGTCGTTACATATGTGTAATATGTGATCGTTATAATTACCTACCTTCATAGCAAAGAATAACTTGATGGACTCCAGCCATGGTTGTTCTTATCTATGGTTGGATATCAACCTATTTGGAGATGTTCCTACGATCTCCCGAATTGGTAAAAAGAGTTATTCAATTCGAAAAATAAATAGGATTTAATTAATGTATATTGATGCATTCTTTATCATTCTCATCACATAACCTCAATTTGTATTTCTAGGATAATCACATGATCATGTCTTCTTTGAATTTGCGTTCCATTTTGGACACCAATAAGTTAATTAAGGCCAAAAGGATTGAAAAGGCACTAAAAGGCACTTGCCATCACTGCGGCAAGGAGGGCCACTGGCGAAGAAACTGCAAGGTTTATCTTGAGTCCTTGAAGAAGAAGGCATCTGATGTCCCATCCTCTTCAGGCATCATCGTTATTGAATGTCACTCTATTTCCTCGTACACCTGGGTACTTGATACTAGGTGTAGCTCACATATATGTAATGACATACAGGGGCTAAGGAATAGAAGTAGAATCGTCAAGGGAGAAGCGAATTTGCGAGTTAGAAATGGAGCAAAGATTGCTGCTATTGCCATCGAAACATATTTGCTAAAGCTCCCTACTGGACTTGTCTTAGAATTGGATAATTGTTATTTTGTTCCTTCGTTAATAAAGAACATTGTATCTATTTCATGCTTGAATGAAAAGGGTTATCATTTAACTTTTAGTAACAATTGTTGTTACATAACTTTAAATGGTGTTCTTTATGGGACCAGAACTTTATGCAATGGTATCTACACGTTAGATTTATCCGGTGACATTTTCAATATCGAAGTTAGCAACAAACATGCTCGAATAGATAATCAAATAGACTCCTATACGTGGCATTGTCATCTTGGCCATGTATGTAAGAAACGCATGACCAAATTACACCAATGTGGAATTCTGGAATCATTTGAACCCGGTTCATTTAATACATGCGAATCATGCTTAAAAGGCAAGATGACCAAATTACCCTTTTCCGGAAAGATAAACCAGTGGGAGAATTGCTTGGTCTAATACATACTGATGTATGTGGACCAATGTCAACTCTTGCACAAGGAGGTTATAGCTACTTCATTACCTTTATCGATGATCACTCACGATTCGGATATGTGTTCTTAATGAAACACAAATATGAAGCTTTTGAGAAATTCAAAGAGTTCAGAAGTGAAGTAGAGAAACAGCTTGGCAAAAGTATTAAGATACTTCGATCCGATCAGGGTGGTGAATACTTGAGTCAAGAGTTTCAAGATTATCTTAGGGACAATGGGATATTGTCTCAATGGACTCCGCCATATCCACCACAGCATAATGGTGTATCTGAGAGGCATAACCGAACCTTGATGGACATGGTTAGATCTATGATGAATCTTGCAACTCTTCCAAAATCCTATTGGGGCTATACGCTTAAGATAGCTGTTTACTTACTAAACAGAGTCCCGACTAAGGTAGTCTCTACTACTCCATATGAGACGTGGAAAAGTAAGAAACCTCATTTAACTCACTTTAAGATATGGGGTTGTCCTGCTTATGTAAAGCGGACTGTATCAGACAAATTGGATGCTAAGTTTGATAAATGTCTATTTATTGGATACCCTAAGGAATCGAAGGGTTACCAATTCTATCATCCGTTGGAACAAAAGGTGTTTGTTTCAAGGCATGCTGTGTTTCTGGAAAAAGAATTTCTTTTACAAGAAAACAGTGGGAGTAGCATTGAACTTGAAGAAGTTCAAGAAACTCCAATAGACATTACAGAGACATCTAGTCTAGACCCACAACCAATAACTCATAATGATGAGCTATCAGTTGAACCTAAAACAACACCACTTCTTCGTAGGTCTGATAGGACACGCAATATTCCAGAGAGATACGAATTTCTCATAAGTGAATCGAAGGACGTGTTACTCATTAACAATGACGAACCTATCAATTATGAAGATGTTCTGATAAATTCAGAAAGGGATAAATGGCTTGAAGCCATGAAGTCGGAAATGGATTCCATGTACGAAAATCAAGTATGGGACTTGGTTAACCCACCTGAAGGGATTAAACCCATAGGATGCACGTGGGTTTTCAAGAAGAAAACTGACATGGAAGGTAATGTTGTTTCTTTTAAGGCTAGATTAGTAGCAAAAGGATATCGTCAGAAATAAGGAATTGATTATGACAAAACCTATTCGCTAGTAGCTTTGCTTAAATCCATTCGGATCCTCCTGGCCATAGCAGCTCATTATGATTATGAGATATGACAAATGGATGTGAAAATAGCTTTCCTTAATGGAAACCTGCTTGAGGATGTATACATGATACAACCTGAAGGTTTCACATCGGTTAATAAAACCAAAGTATGCAAGCTTCGACGATCCATATATGGACTAAAGCAAGCATCCAGGAGCTGGAACATCCGTTTTGATGAGACAATCAAAGAGTTTGATTTCTCACAAAATCCTGACGAACCTTGTGTGTACAAGAAGGTTAGTGGGAGTGGAGTCGTATTCCTAGCGTTATATGTCGATGACATATTACTTATAGGAAACGATATATCAGTCTTATAGTCATTTAAAATTTGGTTGTCCAAAACTTTCTCCATGAAAGACCTGGGAGAAGCAACCTATATCCTTGGGATTAGAATCTATAGAGATATATCAAAATGGTTGCTTGGTCTTTCGCAGTCTACATATATAGACCGAGTGCTAGAAAGGTTTAGCATGTCGGAATCCAAGAAAGGTTACCTTCCCATCAGGCATGGGATAAACCTTTCAAAGTCTATGTGTCCGCGCACAGAAGACGAGAGGATTTGCATGAGTAAGATTCCTTATGCATCCGCGATAGGATCTATCATCTATGCTATGTTATGTACTAGGCCCGATGTATCGTATGCTCTGAGCATCACAAGCAGATACCAGTCTGATCCCGGAATGGATCATTGGGCGACTTGTCAAGACAATCCTCAAGTACTTAAGAAGAACTAAGGATGTGTTCCTAATATATGGAGAAGGTGATATGGTAATACGTGGGTATACAGATGCCAGTTTCCAGACAGATACGGATGATTCCAGGTTTGAGTCTGGATACATATTCACCTTGAATAAGAAACGCAATAAGTTGGAAAGGTTCCAAGAAAGACATAGTAGTGGATACTGCCATTAAGGCAGAAAACATTGCAGCTTTGGAAGCAGCAAAGGAAGTAGTTTGGATCAAAAGGTTCGCCACTGAACATGGTGTGGTTCCAACCATTGTTGAAGCAATTCCAGTTTACTGCGACAACAATGGAGTGATTGCACAAGCAATGGAACCAAGGTCTCATTGTGATCCAAACTTCGCCTTTATCATCTGATCAGAGAGATTATAAGTAGGAATGATATACAAATTGAGAAAATTCCTACTAAAAGGAATTTAGTGGATCCTTTAACTAAGGCCTTGCCTCAATGTAAGTTTGAGGGTCATGTAAGAGCCTGTGGTATTGGGTACCGTAGCGATTGGCATTAGGCCAAGTGGGAGTTTGTTAGTGATATGAGAGAAGTGTCCTAAGGCAATCGCCTTATGATTGTAATCATTTATTTTAATAAATGAATATTCACTATTTGAGTATACATGATTATTTGATTAAGATCTTAAACTCATTTACTGAATGCCCGCAATACAATTCACAGCATGAGAGAATTTGTGATGAATTCACAACTAGTGATTATCTCTACATGGGCAATTGTGAAGTATTGAAATTGTCCCTAGTCAATGAATTGATAAATACGTACACTATCAATTCTTTTGAGACTAGCATGGGTTATTCTCTAATCAGCTGATTCTCACTGGCTGGTGACATTGAGATGTCCGGAAATAAACATGAATGCTAGTTAAGGGAACTAGTTCATTGGAGTGACTGGCTGTAAAACTTCATAGGGTAGTCAACATATAGATATGTCAGTGAAGTTTTTACTGTAGCTTAAGTGCGATGTTCCTTTGACTTGCGGTGTTTAAGTCATCATGGTCATGGAGACTTATACTTTGACAACTTAAGCAAGCATCTCCAAGGAGGTGTGGACCCAGGATGATAGGGTATAAGCCGAAGTGCCCGAAGATGTTTGAACATCCAACAAAGGATTCACCACTCCTTGCGAGGAGATGTATACCGAGGCCAATCATCGGATTATTACTCGACGCCTCTGGCCAGAGCATGACATGTTAAGAGTATAAATCTCTTAAATACATGAGAGTAATTAGAATCCATAGGACGAGAAAACGTTACTTGGGCTAGGTGTGACGTAGTCAGCCTAGTGGGGACTGACACACATAGACCATGTCCTGAACCAAGTGGGTATAAGATTGTGAAGGGAATGGGGCACGATTCATTATAGCTGCTGAAGGGTTTCAGAATCATTTCTGAGGTCAACCGTTGATCTTTCAATTAATTGGGGATCATGATGTACTACTAGGTGTCACTCATGATCGTTCTATAATTAATTAGTTAATTATGGATGGCCAACATAAATTGAAAGCCTATTTGGTCACATGCATAATGAGTAATTCGAAGGATTTAAAATGAGTTGAGAATTGGATTCTCCAATCGAGATAGACTATTTTTGGTAAGTCTAAACAATAGTCAAAACTAAATTTATTTCAGACGCATCGGAAGCATAGAATGACTAAGTCTTTTAAAGACTTAATGGGTGAATTAAATAAGTTTAATTCATTAAGGGATTTGATCCAAGGTGGTATGGTTTATTATAAGCTTAAAATAATCCATGGGATTATTTTATCATGAATTAAAATAAACCAAAGAGTTGGTTTGTTTTATAAAAATTTATAATAAATCAAAGATGACAAAATTTAATCCATTGGTGGGTTTTAAACCATAGACCTATAGTTTGGATGAAAACTTGGCCGACCACTTAAGATGAATTCTCTTTTGTATAAATTTCGGCCACCACAAGTGGATAAGGCTATATTGGTTTGTTTTATAAAATAGACCAAAGGTTGGTTTATTTTATAAAAGGTTATATAAATTTTATATATATAAATTTTTATATAATGAACCAATGGTTGGTTTGTTTTATAAATTTTTATATAATGAACCAATGGTTGGTTTGTTTTATAAATTTTATATAATCATACCAAAAGAAAGAGAGCCTTGATTATGGATTGATTGAGAAATTATTCCATAATCAAGGAGAGGAGGCTTGATCATGGGAGCCTTGATTATGGATTGATTGAGAAATTATTCCATAATCAAGGAGAGGTTTGCTTGGGAATTAAGAAACCTCTCCCTATATAAAGGACCCAAGGGGTGCCTTGGAAGATGATCCATCCAAGAATTGCTTGGGCTCTCTCCTCTTCTTCTCTCCCTCTCTCTTGGCCGGCCATAGGCATCCCCTCCCTCTTATTGCCGTGAGCACAAGGAGAAGCACCAAGGTGACGATGTTCTTCCTTCGGACGATATTCCCCTTCGGCCATCATCACCTTGGGATTGGGCGCAAGTCATCTTCCTCCTTCTGGCTGAAATTGTGAATCCGGCCAACCTTGGTGGTGAGTCTTTCGATGTGATTACTCTTTCAGTTTTCGTCGTGTTCACGGAGAATCTAGTAGTTCTCATGAACACGAAACTCGTGGCTTAGCGAAGTCATCCCGACGATACTCGGCGTGGACACGAATAGAGGCGGAGCTTCCGAGGGATGCTAACGGTTGGATCTCGTCCCTTCTTCCAAGTTACGCGAGGTAATTCGTAGAGTAATTTCCTTTTCTGCAAAAATTTTATATTACAATTATGTGAATACATTGCATGCTTAGGATATGTGTTATAGTAATTTAGGAAATTATTCATGCTTTTGTTTCCGCTGCATGTAATTATGTAACAATTATAATACGTGTCCGCGTCGGCATGCACCCGGTCCCAACATGGGAGTCTATGGTAATATAATTCATAGGGTGTTTTATTGTGTCGTTTGTTAATTAGGACTCTATTTTGGATGTAGCAAACCGTACTAATTGCTTCTGCCCAAAATTGGTTAGCTAAGTTGAATTCATTGAGCATAGCCCTAGCGGCTTCCTGTAGGGTTCTATTTTTCCTTTCAACTATCCCATTTTGCTGGGGGGTTCTAGGACACGAAAATTCGTGTATGTACCCATTTACCTTATAAAATTCCTCGAATCGTTGATTTTCAAACTCTCCCCCGTGGTCACTCCTAAGTCTTTTGATTTTGGTATCATTTTGATTTTCAATTAACTTACAAAAATCATTAAATAGGTTTAGGGTTTCATCTTTGGTCTTTAGAAACCTAACCCAGGTAAACCCAGAGTTATCATCAACTATTACTAAGCAGTACCGGTTTCCTCTTAGTGACTTGGCTCCATGTGAATCAAATAGGTCAAGGTGCAGGAGCTCAAGTGTAATTTTAGTTAGATCAGATTGAATTAGTTTGTGATTAGACCTAGTTTGTTTACCTTGATTACATGATTTACATATTAAGTTTTCATGGTTTTTAATTTTAGGGATACCTTTAATTAGGCCATGTTGGGTGATTTTTGAAATTAACCTTAGATTAGTGTGTCATAATCTCCTATGCCAGAGGTTTGATTCTTCTAATTGAGTTAACATACATTTAGGTACCAGGGGTATAATTATAGTGTAAACATTATTTTTCTTAGAGCCCTTAAGCATGATTTCTAAGTCTTGCAAGTTTCTAATTAGACTGTTAGAGTTGGTGAAGGTAACTATATAGCCAGTATCACATAATTGACTTATACTAAGCAAGTTAAATTTAAAATTTTCAACCAAAAACACCTTTTTAATAACAAAATCAGATTTAAGTTCAATGCTACCTGACCCAATCACCTTGAGTGTAGCATTGTTGCCAAATGCTATTGAGCCTAGGTTCTTGAACTTGATTTTGGTGAATTTCAATTTATCCCCAGTCATGTGTCTGGAGCACCCGCTATACAACATCCATTGGTCCAAATCTTTATGTTCCTATACATAAAGAGTTTTGTTGATTTGGATCCAATTAGAATTAAGGATAGCCTAAATTGATTTTCACAGCCTAGTCTGTCTCACCCAATCTAGAGTTATCAATCACGTTACCCTTATGGGTTTTTGTGAGACAGGTTTTGAATAGATAGAATTATCTCGAAAAATCATGATTTATTTTGAAAAAGTTAAATTAAATTTTGAAAACAATTGTTTTGAATTATTTTGAAAAAAGAGTGTTTGAATCTACAATTGACTGAAAATTTGTGTTAGATTCGAATTTGACAAAGAATAATATGAATTTGAATTTCAAAAATTGGCTTCCAGATCTTGGCGAGGCACTAGGCCTTCTTTGGCCGTAGCCTTATTGGATCATCAACCCTTTCCTTGACAAAGCCTTTTAATGAAATTTCATTTTCAAAATTATTTTTTTGAAAAATTCTGGTCTAACTAGTTTGGGTCTTGGATCGGTAGCTTCGGCTAGTTTCACCAGTCTAAAGAGATTGAGTAGAGTTTACTTGACCTTATTAGAAGAGGCTTCCCTAACGTACTATCATCTCACCGCCACCCAATACTAGGTTGTTCAAATTTCAGTTAATTGGTTTAGTCCCTAAACTAACCAGTCCTAAATCTAAGCATGGTAAATTGTAGAAATTAAATAGACAAGCAATCGTGCAAATTTAAAATAAGAATAGAAATTTATCTAACTATGAATATTGTTTTTAATTTGGCTCCCCCTGGACTAAAGCCATGATAATGGTTTGGCAAGATGTGAATCTTGTCCTTGGGGGTCCAATATTCATTTGACCCAGTTTGGTTGTTCAGGCATAGTTTGGGTACCCATGTATGAATTTTAGGTCTAGAACGATTCAGTACAGCATAATATGATCATTGTCTAGACTTGGTTCGATAGCCTAACCCGGATCGATTTAGAACCGACTTCTGTTTCCCAAGAATCATGTCAAGACCTTTGGAACCAGAAGTGAATCGTTCTAAGGCTGCTCTAAGCTCCTTGACTTGAGTTTTCAAGGAGGAGTTCTCTTTCTCAAGTTTTTCAACTTGAATAGAGGTTCCTTCTTGAACCTTCTCAATTAAGGATCTAGAGTCAGCTCCCTCTTTCAGGAGTTTTACTTCCTGTCGGAGGGACTCGACTCGGAGTTTGGCTTTCGCCAAGTCTCGAGAAAGGTATGCAATTAATTCAGACAATTGATTTCTAGAAAACCCACTTACAATAATTTCGCCATCTTCAGAAAACGTGAGCTTTCCGTCGTCTGACTCCGATTCTGACTCGGTCTCGATTTCGTCTGACGCAGTCAGGGCGAGCAGGTTCGACTGTAGGGCCTCTTCTTCTTCTTCGGAGGAAGACTCGTCCCACGTTGCTTGAAGGGCCTTCTTTCTTCTTGCCTTCTTGGCTTCTTTTAGGTTAGGGCATTCTGATTTGAAATGTCCCTTTTTGTTGCATTCGAAGCAAGTCACACTTGATTTGTTCTTAGTTAGTTCAGCTGGATCTTCCTTCATTCGGCTGGCTTTTCTTCTGCTGGATTGATTCTTCAATTCCTTGTAGTAGTTCCGGGCAAGCCGGACCAGCTTGTGTCGATCTCCTTCGCTGTCTTCTGAGTCTGAATCTGACTCAGACTCGGGCGCAGGTTGAGGCTTTTTCTTAGTTGTCTTTCTAGTTTTACCTGCAATAAAGGCAATGCCTTTCTCTGCCAGTGTGCAGTTAGTCTGCTCATGTAATTCTAGTTCGGAAAATAGTTCATCTAATTTAACTTTAGACAAATCCCTTGAAACTTTGTACGCATCTACCATAGATGCCCACAAGGTATTTCTCGGGAACGCGTTAAGGGTATACCTGATCAGGTCATGATTTTCTACCTTGTGACCGATTGTGTGAAGGCCGTTCATCAGTTCCTGAATTCTGGCGTGAAGCTGGGTTGCTGTTTCATCGTCGTTCATCTTGATTGTGTACAACTTGTTTAGGAGAAGATCCCTTTAGCTGATTCGAGTGTCGGAGGTTCCTTCGTGCAGCTCAATTAGCTTACCCCAGACTTCCTTTGCACTGTTGAATAGTCCTACCCGGTTCAGTTCTTCTTTCGTTAGGCCGCATTGGAGTGTTTGAGTTGCGTTACCATCGACCTTGATTTTTCTTTTCAGGGCGGTATCCCACTCGGTGTATGATTGTGGCACTCCTTCAGCGTTCTTCGGAATTTCAAGTTCAGATTGGATTATTATCCACATGTCCACCTAAGTTTTCAGGTGGACTTCCATCCGACTTTTCCAGTAGGAGAAATCCTCCCCACTGAAAAGTGGTGGTCTGGCTGTACTAAATCCTTCTTGCATGGCCATATTATAATTAACTGAAATAAAAGATAACGAACAAAATGTCCCAAGACTTGGTCTTGGATTAGCAGTGCGGGAAGAAGGAAAGAAAAAGAAATTATCGAGTGGTGTTGCACCAACCTCGATTGACGATAAAAATTCGATTAAAAAAATTTAAGAATTTAAAAATCCAAAAAAACTCTCAAATTGGTGGTTGCACCAAATTTGAGCTTCCCCGCTCTGATACCACTTGTTGGATCGAGAGGATACGATAGAGGGGGGGGTGAATATCGTAAAACATTTCGGATTAAAATAAAGAGAATGCATAGCGGAAATTAAAAACACGCACGAACACAATGATTTACTTGGTTCGGAGTCACAGTCGGCTCCTACTCCAAGGCCCACGGTCCTTGACCGTTTACTGCGGGCAATTCTATAATCGCGCAAGTTATTACAAAATGTGTAGAATAATAGTGCAGTAAAAAGTACAATAACGCTCGTTGTTACAGACGCCCGGTGTAGATCGTTCTTTGGTGCGGAGGGTCGTCGTCAGCGCTTGAATCTCGTGATTGGAGGATTCTGGAGCAGAGCGCTTGAGTCGAAGAGCATAGAGGCATTGGAAGAATTGTTGTCAAAGCCTTGGGGGTCGAGCCCCTTTTATAGCACACCTGGGGGCGCTTGGGACGCTGGGGGCACCCTCCACGTGTCTCTCGATCCGCAAACCTTCATCCAGAACTCGGTTAGCCCTTATCCCACCAGGATCGGGCTCGAGGTTTGACAGGGGCGCTCGGGACACAGAGGGCGCCCTGATTGACTTGGTCTTGCTAGATTCGTGGATGTCTTTGCTTCGATCGCTGGCTGACTTGGACCCAGGGCACCCGAGGCATTCGGGGCGCCCGGGACCATGGGGGCTCCCGGGAGCTTGAGGGCGTCTGCCTCTGTGAGCCTCCGAAGCGTTACTTGCACAGCTTGTCTTGCCTTTACCTTGGGGTGCCCGGGACCTCCGGGGTGCCCTGCCCAGCTGTCTGCCCCTCTCCATTGGGGCGTTCTGAGCTGCAGAAACTCGTTCCTTCGGTCCTGCATCCAGGGTTAGTACCAAACAATATAAAGAAAGAATATTAGGTTTATACAGCCTTAGCTGTCTTGGTTCTGACTTTGGGTCTCCAACATGGAACCTTAGGTCAAACCGACGCCTACTGTTCCCTCAACGGGGAACGCGTCCTCACCTACTCCTCTTAGAAGGGTTTACCTTTTGCCAACCGGCTCCTCTGGTTAAACTTTTGCCCGATGCACCTGACCAGGTCTTCGTGCCCACCTTCCGAGTAGGTCTTCGGTGCCCAGCTCCTTGCCAGGGCTTCGTGCCCAGTCCTTGACCAGGACTTCGTTCCCACCTTTCGAGTAGGTCTCCGGTGCCCAGCTCCTTGCCAGGGCTTCGTGCCCAGTCCTTGACCAGGACTTCGTGCCTAGTGTACCTAGGGCTTCTTTTCCTGTACACTTAGTGAACATGTTAGACCAACATAACATCTTAACTTTTGAACCCTTTGTCATTATCAAAACTCAGGTTCGACTTAGGTGCTGCCTGCACCAACATGTATATCTGTTTGCGGTCTGAGGCCAAAATGTATTTGCCTGCATTTGTATGTATGTGTAAATTGTCCGTCGAACAGGGGAGATGCTGTCTGATTTTATATTGGATCAGCGGCTCAATTGATCTCAGGGCGTGACATAGTGAGTCTGGAGCATGGTAGCACGCAGGGATCCCTCCTCCTTCTAGTGATACGAGGAGATGACAGAGATATCTCCCCCATTTTGACATGGGGTGAAGTATTTACTCCACCGACATCCTGTCCACTCATTCATTCAGGAGCAGTGATGACAGAGTGCGCACAATTATCATAGTCCTACCCACTTGGTCGTTCACTTATGACCTATGACGGTGGCTTGATTGGTGTCAGGGGTGACACATGTCATTGCATCATATGCATATGATGCATTGTGCATTTGTTTGTGCATGTTGCATTTGATCACTTCATATGTTTGACATACATATATAGGAGACATATATATTTTTGGATTGTGTATCATACTTGATGTTATATAGGGGATGATTGCACCACTCCACATGATAGATGGACTCTGGTATGTTCATACATTTAGTATTTTTAGTTATGTATTATCTAATGTACACATGAGACTGTATTAGTGTGACTCTTACTGTTAGTATAGTTTACTATACATATCTATTTAGGTAACCGCTGAGTTTATTTGGATTTGCACCATTAGCCATGTTTATTTTTATTTTTAGGCTAAAATACTTGAAGTCGCCAGTAGAGCTCGGCGACTAGTCATTATTTTCGACGAGACATCATCGTTAGGGATTTTGTACCGTTGTGGTGCTCCTTGTATTTTCTTTTACCATTTATGGTTTTGTATTTGGTTGTGTGATCTAGATTTATCTGTGTGCACTGGTGGGGTTTGTTGTTGTTGTTATGTGATGTAAGTTATGCCGGCATGCAGCTTTGGTAATTCTTGATTTGTTTGAGATGTCTTTTCTTTCCTATTTGTTAATATTGCCAGCCGTGTTAGCTGAGGTATTGTGGTATTATATTTTAGATTTATATTATCTGCCATATAGGGGAGATGTTATCCGATTTATATCGGGTCAGCGGCTCCTACGAGGGCATGACAATTTATTTGGTATCGGAACCCAGGTTTGCGATGCCTGCCTATTTCGGGTTTCAGATTTTTACGGAGTCATTTTCTCAGTGAGACCGTATTTTGGACTTGGCACGATGGGACTTATCCAGGCAACATGTATTTCTCCTGATCTCTTGTATCCCCTACCATATTTAGTTATGGTTAGATATTCTCTCATGTTATTAGATCATGTTATTATTCCTGTACCCGTCTATTTGGTACCTTTTGGACTTGCTTAGTCCTGATAAGTTAAAGTCAATCAATTTATTATAATCATGGTCAGGATTGACCATAAAGGCAATTAGTCGATATATTGCGGGCTCATCTAGATATGGAGAATGTCGATTCCTTGTGGCATCGACATATGGGTTTGAAGGTGAGGGTCGAATTTGTCGACAACCTAATAGAGGTTAAGGATTTTGATTTTTCCTGGACCTTACTATTCACAACACTTGTACTAGATATTATTAGCTGGGAGAGGACTAGGGTTGTCTATCATAGTTGGTTCAATCAGTATAGGATCGACTTACCCTGATTCAAGGAGTATTGTACCTTTGGGTTACTCATGTTTGGTTGGTGACTGGGAAGGCACGTGTAGGGCACATGACCTACATTGATGTAGAATGGTAGCATTAACTACATACTATCATCGTTTGTAGAGGAGTGATACATCCTATTTTATGGGGACTTTGATCATGGATCACTTGTACTTGGTTAGATATGTTGGTGCAGAATGCACTCCAGTCAATCCTGTGTTTTGATAATGGCAACAGAGGTCAAAAGTTAAGTCTTACTTGTTTTTCTAACAAGTTACTCTAGTGTGGAGAGACAAAGTCCTGGCGAAGGAATGCTAGGCACCTGGCGAAGTACTGCCAGGATACCAAGCCCTAGCGAAGGACTGCTAGGCACCTGGCGAAGGACTGCTAGTATCCAAGCCCTAGCAAAGGACTGCAAGGCAACTGGCGAAGGACTGCCAGTATCAAGGCCCTAGCGAACGACTGCTAGACAACTGGCGAAGGAATGCCAGTATCAAAGCCCTAGTGAAGGACTGCTAGGAACCTGGCGAAGGACTGCCAGTATTCAAGCCCTGGCAAAGGACCGTCAGGCAAAAGTCCAACCAAAGGAGTGGTTGGCATCATGTACATTCTCCCGAGAGGAGTAGGTGAGGACGCTGTAACGACCCGGAAAATTCTCTTGATATTTTATGAAAATATTGAGCATGTTTAGATAATTTTCGAAGGAGCTAGAAGTATTGATACGAACTTTGGGCTAGAAAACCTATGTTTTCTCATTTAAGTCGAGAAAACTAAGTACTAATGGGCCTTACGTCGGGTTTTTAGTACCATAATTATAGGTGGATTTTAGGTAATAATTAGTATAAATAGGTAATAATTAGTATAAATATAAATAGGATTTAATTAGGCATATTAGCATGATTAGGGGTAAGTCTTAGCCTAATTTTTCCTATTTTAATGAAGAAATTAGGTACTAATGAACTTTAAATAGGTCCATGCCATGAAGTTATATTTGATATGTTTATGTCTACGCCAAGTATTGTGCCATGCCATGAAGGTTTATGGTTATGTTTATGCTATGCTATGAAGATGATTATGTTATGTTTACGCCATGACGAATGTATGCTAAGTGATGAAAAGGCTTATGTTCTAAGTAAAGCACTAAGTATGTAATGGCTTATGTGCTCATGAATGAATGATGAATGGTTTTAGTGAGTAGGAAAGAGTCTTACTAAGCCTGTGTGCTTATAGTCTTATTTCCTTATACCGCAGATCACGCAATGGGACAGTAAGGAAGCAGCAGGAGGGCATCAAAGAATGTGTGTGATAGTGACTTGGCCAAGGAGCAATATGGTTGCTCGTCTCATGATAGAACTTTATCTTTACTGTTATGTGTTTAAGTATGACTCTATGACATGATACTAAGTATGACATGATGCTAAGTATGACATGATGCTACGAATGACATGATGCTAAGTATGATATGATGCTAAGTATAAAGTTACTACGCTAAGCTCCCATGTTATAGTGCTAGAAATGGTCGTAAGTGCATGTAGGAGTAAGTTAAAGGTTTCCGCTGCATTATGATGTCTACATGCCCTAAGTATATTAACGTAACGCCGCTTTAGGAAAAAAAAAAGGCGGGCGTTACAGGTTGGTATCAGAGCAGTAACCATCTCACTACACACACATCAAGCCCTCTTCCTGCAGCTTCCAAGTAAGTACCTCTTTACATATCTTATAATAGGAAGATGTTTTATGATTTTAAGGTATGCCAGTATGAACGATATTTGTGATGAAAAGTATGTTACGATATGTAACGACGAATGATACTTTATCTTATTTTAGGAATTAAATATTTAGAATGATATAGGTGTAGAAAAAAAACTATAATTTATGATATTATGTATAATCTATAATAAAGCCACATGTAGAAAATTATCTGATAGCCTACCCACAGGAGATTATAACACTCACACCTATGTAAACGTATAGCATTAGTTCCATGATATTAATACTGATATAATTAATGGTATAGGTCATATGGTATAACTTAGGTAGGGGCGCATAGGGTAGGGTTCTAATTAGGGTAACATTTATTATAGATTATGGGTCACTGATATCTTAGATATAATATATAAGACTACCTTAAGTTATTTTATGGTAATATAATAAGTAGGATCTCACCCATTCTATAATAATCATACAGCTAATATAATTCATAACCCGGGCTAAGAATTAATATTTCAGAAGCATACTATTATTAGGTTTACCCATAATTATAATAACTATATAATTATGATATATGCATATAATTACATCATAGAGCTATTAAGGACACTAGCACCGATGTGGTTTGAGGACATATTGGAAAATCAAAATGGTGATCCAAGTCTTCAGAGAATCAAGTAGGAGATCCTAGAAGGAAAGGGCGATGGTTTTCATATCGCCAACGGGGGAGTACTCTGTTGGTGCAGAATGCACCCAAGTCAAACCTGTGTTTTGATATTGGCAAAAGGGTTCAAAAGTTAAGGGTTAGTTGTTGTCTAACAAGCTTCTTGAGTGTACAGGAAAAGCCCTAGCGAAGGAAGGCTAGGCACTGGTGAAGGACTGCCAGACAGGAGAAGCCCTAGCAAAGGACTGCTAGGCACTGG
Organism: Boesenbergia rotunda; assembly: GCA_024364735.1. Lineage (NCBI taxonomy): Eukaryota > Viridiplantae > Streptophyta > Magnoliopsida > Zingiberales > Zingiberaceae > Boesenbergia > Boesenbergia rotunda. The sequence goes on along the minus strand of JAGFNQ010007659.1, from coordinate 4,370 downwards.
CAAAGGACCGCCAGAATGCTAAAGCCCTAGCGAAGGACTACTAGGCTGGCGAAGGACTGCCAGAAGAAAAGACCTAGCGAAGGGCAGCTAGGCACCAAGCGAAGGGCAACTTGGTAACTCAAGACCTGGAGAAGGACTGCAGGGCAAAAGTCCAACTGGAGGATCCGGTTGGCACCAGGTAAACTCTCCCGAGAGGAGTAGGTGAGGACGCGTTCCCCTTGAGGGAACATTAGGCGTCGGTTCGACCTAGGGCTCCATTTTGGAGACCAAAGTCAGAACCAAGACAGCTAAGGCTGTATAAAATATAATTGTTATTTGGACTAACCCTGGATGCAGGATCGAAGGACTGAGTATCTGCAGCTCAGAGAGCCTCGAAGGAGTGAGGCAGAAGCTGAGCAGGGCGCCCCGGACGACCAGGGCGCCCCGGACGACCAGGGCGCCCCCAAGGTCAACCCAAGTCTGTAACAACCTCGACGCGTTTCGCCCCGCTTGTCGCGGGCGCCCCGCGTGTCTCGGGCGCCCCCACTGCCAGCTGCCGAAGCGCATCCCTGCGAAGCCGAAGAGATGAGGCTTTGACCGGTCAATCCGGGCGCCCCGAGTCCTCCGGGCCCCCGGTCAAACCGGATCCCGAGGATAATGGGATCAGACGGCGACCGAGCTACAATCGGATCTGCTGCCACGTGGGGGCGCCCCCGTCGACCAGGGCGCCCCTAGGCCCTATATAAAGGGCCCTCGACCTCCTTCTTCAGAGCATCAATTACTGCGACGCTTACACGCTCTTCTGCTTCCACGACTCGCTCCCGAACTCTTCCAACTCGAGCTGACGACGTCCTGCTGCTCCAACACTTCGATCTACACCGGACGTCGGTAACGAAGAGCTTGATTAAGTTTACTACTCTGATTCTGTAATACTTTTTATTGTAAACTTTCTCGAACGTATAGAATTGCCCGCAGAAAACGGTCAACGACCGTGGGCCTTGGAGTAGGAGTCGACACAGGCTCCGAACCAAGTAAAATGACCTTGTTAGCATTGTTTTTGTGTCTTATTTCCGCTGCGCACTTACTCTTTTTAAATCCGAACGATTTGCGACATTCACCCCCCCCTCTCTCGCATTTCTCAATCCAACAAGTGGTATCAGAGCGGGGTAATTCAAACTTGGTGCAACCACCAGTTTGAAAATTTCGTATTTTTTTTCTTTTTCTTTTTCTCAAATTTTTTTCTGTTAAATATTTTTCGTTCGAATTTTTCTTTCAAGGTTGGTGCAACACCCCTTGAAATTTATTTTTATTTATTCTTCCCGCACTACTAATCCAAGACCAAGTCTTGGAATATTGTTTGTTGGTTTTTTTTTGTTGTTTGCTATATCAGAACCAATGGCCATCCAAGAAGGCTTTAGCACCGCCAGACCTCCACTTTTCAGTGGAGAAGACTTTCCTTACTTGAAAAGTCGAATGGAGGTCCACCTGAAAACTCAGGTGGATATGTGGATAATCATCCAGTCTGGACTGATGATTCCCACAAATGCTGAAGGCGTACCGCAAAACTACTCAGAGTGGGACACTGCCCTTAAACGCAAAATCGAAGCTGACGCCAAAGCAACTCAGACCCTCCAATGCGGACTAACGAAAGAGGAGCTGAACCGCGTAGGCCCTTTCAACAGTGCCAATGAGCTATGGGCTAAACTGATCGAGCTCCACGAAGGAACTTCAGATACGAGGATCAGCAAACGCGATCTGCTACTGAACAAGCTCTTCACCATCAGAATGGCAGATAACGAGACAGCAGCTCAGCTCCATGCTAGAATCCAGGAATTGATGAACGGTCTTCACGCAATAGGTCACCAGGTTCAAAACCGTGATCTTATAAGGTATGCCCTAAACGCGTTCCCTAGGACCACCTTGTGGGCATCTATGGTAGATGCATACAAGGTCTCTAGGGATCTTTCAAAAATTAAGTTAGATGAGTTATTTTCTGAACTTGAACTTCATGAACAGATTAACTGCAATTTGGCCGAGAAAAGTATAACTTTCTTTGTAGGGAAAACAGGAAGGACGACTAAGAAGAAAACTCAAGTTGAACCCGAGTCTATCTCAGACTCAGAAACAGAAGATCAAGAAGGAGATCAATCTGAACTGGTCCGGCTAGCTCGAAGCTATTACAAAAAGTTGAAGAACCAAGACAACACACGGAGAACAAGCCGAAGAAAGGATGAACCAGCTGAACCAGCAACTGACAAACACAAGCCCAACGTAACCTGCTACGAATGCAAGAAGAAGGGCCACTACAAGACTGAATGTCCAAGCCGAAAGGAGTCCAAAAAGACCAGAAAGAAGAAGGCACTCCAAGCAACCTGGGACGAGTCTTCCTCATAAGAAGAAGAAGAAGCACCGCAGTCCAATCTTCTAGCCCTGACCGTTTCGGATCAAATCAAGACTGACTCAGACTCGGACCAGGACGACGGCAAGCTGACCTTCTTCGACGACGGCGAAATAAGGGTAACAGGTTTTTCAAAATTGCAATTAAATTCTCTTATCTCATATCTATCACGAGATTTGGCGAAAGCCAAACTCCGAATCGAGTCCCTCCGACAGGAAATAAAAATCCTGAAAGAGGGAGCTGAGTCTAAATCCTTAACTGAGAAAATTCAGGAAGGAACCCCCGATCAAGTTGAAAAACTTGAATCAGAGAACTCCTCCCTGAAAACTCAAGTTAAGGACTTAAGAACAGCTTTAGAACGATTCACTTCTGGTTCCAAGAACCTTGATATGATTCTTGGAAAACAGAAGTCTGTTCTAAACCGATCCGGACTTGGCAATAGAACCAAAACTCGGCAAAGATCTTACTTTGCTGTACTGAACCGGTCAAGACCTAAGGTTCAGGCATGGGTGCCAAAACTGTGCCTGACTAAACCAACTGGTTCAAATCAATTTTGGATCCCCAAGGACAAGATTCACATCTTGCCTAACCCATACAGAGGCTTTAGTCCAGGGGGAGCCAAAATCAAAACAATTTTTATAATTAGATAATTTTTTTATAATTGCTTGATTGCATGTTTATTTAATTTTCTGCAAATTGCCATGCTTAGAATTAGGAATGGTTAGACTTAAGGACTAAATTACTTGAAATTTGAAAACATAGTATTGGGAGGAGGTGAGATGATAGTATGTTGGGGAAACCAACTCTAATAAGATCAAGTCTACCTGGTCTCTTTAGACTGGTGAAACCAGCCGAAGCTACCGATCCAAGACCCAAGCTAGTTAGACCAGAAAATGACCTAATTTAATTTGAAAATGAAATTTCATTAAAAAGCTTTGTCAAGGAAAGGGTGGATGATCCCATAAGGCTACGGCCAAAGAAGGCCTAGTGCCTCGCCAAGACCTAGAAGCGAATTTCTGAAATTCAAATTCAAATTATCTTTTGTCAAATTCGAATCTAACTCAAATTTCAAATAATTATAGATTCTAATCTGTTTTCAAAATTTCTTTAACCTAGCTCTTTTTTTTTAAAAAAAACTCTTAATCTGCTTTCAAAATTTCTATTTCTTAAACCTATTTCTTTTTCGAAAAACTTTTAATCAGTTTTCAAAATTTCTGTTCTCTAAATTTTGTTTCAAAACTAAATAAACTTTTCAAAATAAATTAAAACTTCTTTTTAAAATTAATTTTTACCCTCAAACCTGTCTCACAAAAATCTTAAGGTTAACGTGATTGAAAACCCTAGACTGGAGTGAGACAGACTAGGAAGTGAAACTCAATTAAGCTATCTCTAACTCAAATTGGATCCAAATCACCAAAAATTCTTTATGTGTAGGAACATAAAGATTTGGACCAATGGATGTTAGATAGCGGGTGCTCCAGACACATGACTGGAGACAAATTGATGTTCACCAAACTAAAATTCAAAGACCTGGGTTCAGTGGCCTTTGGAAATAATGCTACACTCAAGGTAATTGGGTCAGGTAATATTGAACTTAAGTCCAATTTCATTATTAAAAAGGTTCTATTGGTTGAAAACTTTAGTTTTAACTTACTTAGCATAAGTCAGTTATGTGATTCTGGTTATGTAGTTACTTTCAACAATTCTAATTGCCTGATTAGAAATGCACAAGACTCAGAAATTATGCTTAAGGGCACTAGGAAAAACAATGTATACACTATAAATCTTCCCCTTATACCCAAATGCATGTTAACACAATTAGAACAATCAAAACTCTGGCATAGGAGATTAGGTCATACCAATCTAAGAACTATCTCAAAAATTACCCAACTTGGCTTAATCAAAGGTGTCCCCAAAATTAAGAATAATGAAAACCTAATATGTGAATCTTGTAATCAATGCAAACAAACCAAGTCTAGTCACAAATTGATCA
>JAGFNQ010007658.1:54120-153416 GCA_024364735.1 Boesenbergia rotunda | reverse complement strand
TGTTGTGATCTAAGGGTAGGCAACCTACTAATTTTTCCCATAAACAACCGTGATATGAAAGAACTAGAACTACCAGTATCAACAAGCAATTCAGCAGGAAATGCATAAACTGAAATCATACCACGAAAGATCGATCCATCGGCCTGCTGTGCCTCCTCTCTGGTGACTGCATAAACTCGGCTTGTCTTTGGAGCTGGAGGTGGCAACACTAAAATCGACTGCGACTGAGAAGATGAAGGTCCAGCAGTCTGCTGGGGCTAATATCCAGAAGGCCCAACCGACTGCTGAGACTGATAACCCGAAGCTCCAGCTAACTGTTAATGCTGATATATTGCAAGCTAATATGCTAGGCATGACTGCTGATAGTACAACGCCAGCCAAGAATATTGAGGCGCCGCTGGTGAGGGGTACACATGCCGGGGCATACAATAAATCTAAACTGGTGGTGGAACTACCTGCTGACGTCCTGTCTGCTGCTGTCGAGATGACGTCCGAGTCTGACGGTCGTCTCGCTGTGGCCTCTGTTGTCCTACTCGGCCACCCTGGGGAGTAACTGCTATCGACTTATGCTGAGCCTTCAAGGTACAATCTCGACTCTCATGACCTGGAAGCTTACAATAATAACAGATGGGGTGCTCTAAAGGACAATCTAGTTTGTTGTGGTCCCTAGATCCACACTGAAAACAATGAGCCCCACCAGTAGTAGACCTCCGGGTCTACTGAGAACCCTGCGATGATCCTGCCGAAAACCGTCTAGACTTCTGGGGTAAAGATTGAGGCTCAGAAGTCTCCTACGTACTCTAACTCCTGCTAATGCGCTTCTGTCCATAGTCCATAACGCAGGATCTCAACAAATCCTCTAGCCTCTAAATGGTATGCTCTAATTGTCCATCCGTCTGTAGATGAAAGGTTGTATTGAATCGAAGTTCGATACCCCTAGCCTGCTGCAAACCCTGCCAAAACCGCAAAGTGAAACACGGGTCTCTATCTGATATGATGCTCAAAGGAACACCATGCAGTCTAATAATCTCACGGCAGTACAACTCTGCCAGCTTGTCCAGAGAATCTATCCTCTGAATCCCCAAGAAATGATCAGATTTGGTTAATCGATCAACGATTACCCAAATCGCATCGTGTCTTCTATGAGACCTCGGTAATCCCACAACAAAATCCATCGTGATGTGCTCTCATTTCCACTCAGGAATAGGGATCTTCTGCAATAATCAATAGGTCTCTGATGCTCGGCCTTCACCTGCTGGCACAGCAGACATCTAGCAACAAAATCTGTGATATCTTTCTTCATACCGTTCCACCAGTAGGAATGTCTCAAATCTCGGTACATATGGGTTCCGCCAGGATGTATAACAAACCGAGATCGATGAGCCTCCGAAGTAACTCCTTCATGACCGGATGTGGCATAGGTACGCAGAATCTCCCTCAAAAATATAAAATACCCTCGTCATCTCGTATAAAGTCAGTCTACTGCTCTGAGGCTATCCGGCTGCCTAGGAACTGCAGATGCTGATCACCAGCCTAAGCCTCTCTAATCCTCATCTTGAATAAAGACTGAGCAACCATAGCCACCAACAACCTTTTCTCTGTCTGACACTGCTCCTCTAGCCCAACTCTGAGAACCTCTGAACTAAGTTGGTGACCATAATCCGGTGACAAGCCAAAACACTCCAGAATTTTCTACTCAGTGCATCTGCAACCACATTAGCTTTCCTTGGATGATAGCTAATGGTACAGTCATAATCCTTCACAAATTCCATCCATCTCCTCTGACAAAGATTCATCTCCTTCTAAGTGAATAAATACTTGAGGCTCTTGTAATCCGTGAAAATCTCAAACGTGATGTCGTAGAGATGATGTCTCCATATTTTCAAGGCAAAAATAATGACTGCAAGCTCTAAGTCATGAACTGATAATTCTTCTTATGCTCCTTCAGCTGACGAGAAGCATAAGAGACTACCCGTCCATGCTGCATCAAAACTGCGCCCAAACTCTGATGTGATGTGTCAGTATAGAGTACGAAATCGTCCTCGCCTAGAGGTAACACCAAAACAGGCGCAGACATCAATTGTCGTTTGAGCTCCTCAAAACTGGTCTCGCAAGCGTCTATCCAAACAAATTTCACATCTTTTCTAGTCAGACGTGTCAACGATGAAGCGATGCTAGAAAACCCCTCAACAAATCATCGATAATAACCAGCCAATCAGAGAAAATTGCGCACCTCCTGAACTGACTTAGGCTGCTCCCAACTAGTGACAGCCTCAATCTTCTGGGATCTACGGAAATACCTCTACTGGAAACTACGTGTCTGAGAAAACCCATAGAAGACAACCAGAAAGCACATTTGCTAAACTTCGTATACAACTGCTCCCGCTGGAGCGTCTCCAGGGCAATGCGAAGGTGGCGAGCATGTTCCTCCTCGAAATGGGAGTAAATCAAGATGTCGTCGATGAAAACAATAACGAACTGATCCAAATACTCCATAAAGACCCGATTCATCAGATCCATGAATACTGCAGGAGCATTGGTAAGCCCAAATGGCATTACCAAAAACTCATAATGTCCGTACCGGGTACAGAAAGCTGTCTTCTGGATATCTGAATCTCTGATCCTCAACTGGTCATATCCTGACCGCAAATCAATCTTAGAATACACTGAGGTATCTTCAACTGATCAAACAAATCTTCAATATGAGGTAGGGGATATTTGATCTTGATGGTCACTGCATTCAACTTCCTGTAATATATGCATAACCTCATAGAACCATCCTTCTTCTTGACAAACAGAACTGGCGATCCCCATGGGGATATGCTAGGATGGATGAATCTCCTATCAAACAACTCTTGAAGCTGGACCTTTATCTCATCCAACTCCTTAGGCGCCATACAATACGGAGCCTTTGATGCTGGCGTAGTCCCCGGAATCAACTCAATCATAAACTCAACTTGCCTTCTGGGAAGCAAACCAGGAAGCTCCTCTAGAAATACGTCTGGAAATTCTCGGGCCACTGAAACATCCGAGAGCTGAGGGCTACTGCTGTCATCAGTGCTGATCAATGACAAAAGAAAACCTTGACATCTGTGCAACATAAACTTCTGGGCCTAAAGTGCAGAGATAATAGAAATTCCATCATCTCTGGTGCCAATGAATTCCGACGAGGGTTGGTTCGGAGGCTGATACATGACCACCCTCGCTTGGTAATCAACTGTGACATGATAAGCCGGCAATGAGTCCATGCCCAAAATAATGTCAAACTCTACCATCTCGAGAACTGACAGATCCAAGGTGAGAGTATAATCTCCGAAATCCAATGGGCACGCCCTATCTTCCTGCGTGATATTCAATACCTCACCGGATGACAGAGACACTGACAGTTGTTGTGATTTAAGGGTAGGCAACCTACTAATTTTTCCCATAAACAACCATGATATGAAAGAACTAGAACTACCAGTATTAACAAGCAATTCAGCTTGAAATGCATAAACTGAAATCATACCACGAAATACCGATCCATCGGCCCACTGTGTCTCCTTTCTGGTGACTGCATTAACTCGACCTATCTCTGGAGCTGGAGGTGGCATCTCTAAAATCGGCTGCGGCTGAAAGGATGAATGTCCAATAGTCTGCTGGGGCTGATATCCAGAAGGCCCAACTGACTGCTGAGACTGATAACCCGAAACTCCAACTAACTGTTGATTCTGATATACTGCAGGATGATATGCTGGGCATGACTGCTGATAGTGTAGGACCGGTGCCGTCGATAGAGGGGGGATGAATATCGATCATAAAAACCTTCGGGAACTTCGTAAAACTTTTAGATTCGTTCTGGACACAGCGTTAGTAGCACAGCGGAAAATAAAATAGAAATAAAGGACAAAACAACCGACAGATTGCACACGGGATTTACTTGGTTCCCAACCCCCCAGGGTCAGTATATCCAAGGCCTAAGCACAGGAACGCCCGTCCACTAATGGTCTCCTTTCCGGACTTTCCGGAGGCGGAGAAACCCGTCTTATAGTGCAAGAGTTACAAACAAAAAGAAAGATAAATTAAACTGCAGAATGTAAACTCAAACCGAACAAATAGAATTGAAACTCGGCCGATCTGGACCTCCGAAGTGCCGCGCACTTCCTCCTGAAGCCTCCTGGTCGTAGAGCTTCGTGGTTAGCGCTTTGTCATCACTTGGGAAGCTTGGAATGGTTTCGGAAGTTCTTATTCGAGTTGAGGGGTCGAAGCCCCTTTTATAGTCTTCATTAGGGCACCTATGATCACTGGGGCACCTCAAAGGGCTTGGTCAAAGCTTATCTCCGCGCCGAACTCGCCGCAGCAAATAACACTCTTGACCAGGGCGCCCTGGACCTTCCAGGTGCCTGAATGAGCTTGGTCAAAACTTATCTCTGCTTCGAACTCGCAGCAACAGACACAGCTTTCAACCAGGGCGTCTGTATCATAGGGGGCGCCTGAATGAAAGCCTGGTTTGCCTCCTTTCATTGAGGCACCCTGGATGATGGGGGCGCCTAGCTGCCTGGCTTCCAGCCACATGGTGTGTTGTTTGCCTGCTTTGTCTTTCATTCTAGGTACCTGCAAGATACATAAATACAAAGCAAACACATATACAACCTTAGCCTTAGCGAAATGGTTCTGACTTCGGATTTCCATCAAATCCTAGGTCGAACCGACGCAAGTTCCCACCCCCGGGAACGCGCCTTTCACCTACTCCTCTCAGGAGACGGTTGCCACCCAGTCCATTCGGGTGGACTTTAGCTTAGCCTTCGATACTCTCGGATCTCAAGACGTCCGACCCTCGACCCGTCTCTACTTATGTCCTTAGTCATCGCTCAGCTAAGTTGCTCAATCCCTCGGACCAAGACTTCGTGCCCAAACCCTAGGTCCAAGACTTAGTGCCTAACTTCACTCATCAGGACTTTTGCCCAATTCCTCGAGCCAAGTCTTCGTGCCCAGCTTCACTCACCAGGTCTTAGTGCCAGCTTCACTCACCAGGTCTTCGTGCCCAACTTCACTCACCAGATCTTAGTACCCAATTCGTAGAACCAGGACTTAGTGCCTAGGTTAACTAGGATTTTGGTTCACCTTGGTCCAGTTTTCTTGACTAACCCTTCCCTTGTTCAATGTATCACTGACTTAAGCATATTGTCAAACATTGAAACACTTAGAGGAGGACATCACTGATGCAACTTGCACCAACAGATAGTACGACCCCGTCCCAGAATACTGAGACGCCACTGGTGAGGGGTACACATGCCTAGACATACAATAAATTTGTACTAGTGGTGGAACTACCTGTTGACGTCCAGTCTGCTGCTGTCGAGATGACGTTTGAGTCTGACGGCTGCCTCATTGTGGCCTCTGTTGTCCTTCTCAGCCACGCTGGGGAGTAACTGCTACCGAATTATGCTGAGCCGTCAAGGTACAATCTCGACTCTCATGACCTGGAAGCTTACTATAATAATAGATGGGGTGCTCTAAGGGACAATCTGGTCTGCTATGGTCCCTAGATCCATACTGAAAACAATGAGCCCGACCAGTAGCAGACCTCGGTCTACTGAGAACCCTACGATGATCCTGCTGAAAACCGTCCAGACTTCTGGGGTTGAGACTGAGGCTCAGAAGTCTCCTGCGTACTCTAACTCCTGCTAATACGCTTCTGTCCAATAGTCTGTTGTTTCTGTGTCGTTGTTGAAACCTAAGTTGTATGCATGCTTTCCTTTCTTCTTATCACCATGCAACTGATACTGGATCATCTAGATGTGTAGAGCCCGATCCAGAGCCTCACGATAAGAAGTAGGGGCCCATCCAAACATACGTAACTGGATATATCCAGGTATGCCCAGTGTGAACTGTGTCGTCCGTGTTGGGTATGGTTTTCCGAGTTTCCTAAGCGAATACTTGGTCGTTCCGAGAGACCTCTCCATATCTACGGATTAAAAATTAATCCAAATGGAGACCCGTCTCCCAACGACCATCTCGTGTCGTATCGAATGATCCAAATTACAACTCGGCCAATTACCAAAATCGGCCTTGTAATTTGCTCGACCGTTTGACCGTGGAAAAGGCGACGAGTTGATCGCCGAATTTTATGTTTATGGTCGGGGTCCAGTTAGTGAATTAATAACTATGATATGAAATCAAATTAATAAACTAATACACATAAAATGACGAGACAAATGAATAAGGTACGCTAATAACATAAGAGTAATCAAAGGAGCATGGGAAAAGATATACCTTCCCGATCACCTCGCGGTCTTCTACCTTATGTCCCTCCCTTCACAGACGTCGTGTGGGCGACGATCTACCATGAACTGAGATCACCGAGGCACCCCAATTAATCCCTTTCCTTTTGCTTTACTTTCACCCAACAAAACCCTAGACTTAGGGTTACCGTCGGCGCCTCCTTCCTCTCCACCGAGTGCCGCCGAGCTCCTTCGACCACAGCTGAGCGTCGGCCACAAGGGGACTAAGGAGGAGATGAGAAGGATGAAGAAAGAGCCAAAGAAGAAGAGGAGAACGCAGCCTTCTTCTTCCTCCCCAAACCTGCCGCCGCCGCCCTTTAATCCCACTAGCCGGCGTCCAAACGCCCTCTCCAAGTTGCTGACAGCCACCAGCTCTTCCTTCTCAAGTTTCCACCGAGCACAATTGGAAGAAAGGATCCTCCTTGTGCCAAGAAACAAGAGAAGAGAGGCTTGAAGAAGGAAGAGAGATCTCTCTTCCTTCAACTTGCGTCGGTTGCCCTAGGAGAGAGGGAGAGAAGGGAAAAGCCAAGCCTTGAGTTGTTGGATTAATTCGTTAAGCTCTGGTTTCTTGATCTCATAGGGTATTTATAGGGCTAAAGTAGGGACCAAGAGGAGGAGTTGGATCTTGGCCCATCAATGGATCTAAACCCGATCCATTAACTAAGATCCATTCCACTAAAGGATCTTAGTTGAACTTCCTCACCAACCCCCATATTTTCATATGGACTCCACATATTACGAGTCGTCCATCCCCCCATGTTTAAGATCTCGAATGCCCGTTAATTAATTTAAATTACTGATAATTCAAATTAATTAACTTCTGAATCCTTGACTAGTACCACTCGACCTTATCATCGTGCCGGATCAAATCCACCTGCAGGGTTTAGCACGATGAACCTTTTGAGCACATCAAGGGGGCATCATCATCCCGACTAACCAGGACACGGATTTCATCAATAATCAACAGCACATCATATTATTAATATTATCTCCCAACTTACCGGGTCTATCGATCTAACAGAATAGATCTCGCCCATTGGTAAATCAAAGAAATAATAATTAATAATATATACCCGTTATTATTTTGGGATTAAGGGATCGTACTCCATAATATAAACTGAGGTCCTATCCAATTATCGAGTCAGTACAAATTGGATAACCTCGGGTTTTGGTCCTGCTCAATGTACTCAAAGCACACTAGTGTAATTCTATGGTCAAGACCAACCACACCTAATTACACTACAACCATCCCGATGGGTTGTCCAATTCCATCTCGGTTGTGGGCCTTTATTTATACTAAGCAAGGAACTGATAACATGATTTTTCGTGTGACACCACAGACCATGTTATCTACAATGCAAAGTAATTGGACTTCATGCATGTACTAATATAAACATGCAGCTAGTGTAGTTGTGATTCTCTTTTCAAAATGAAGATGTTCATATAAAGAAATTCATGTCTTTCAGTATACACATCTTACAGTTCGCTCCTCCTCTGTAGCAACTAACTGAGGACAAAACTTTGTCAGGCGATTGAATTTTGCCTCATACTCCAGAACTGAGCGGTCTCCCTGATGAAGAGCAAAACTCCTACCGTCGAGCCGTGCGAAATGCAGCAAGATAATACTTGCCCTCAAAAGCTTAGCGAAAAGAAACCCAAGAAATTGGCCGTCCACCAACAAGAGTCTTCTGCATGCTCCACCAAGTGACGGCTTGATCCCGAAGGTGATATGTAGCCAACTCCACCTTCTCTATGTCTGTGAGGGTCATATAGCTGAAGGTGCCCTCCAATGTCTCCAACCAGACACGAGCAGCATACGGATCTGGTTCCCCATGGACCAGTGTAAACCGACCCTTCATAGAAGCTGCCAACAACGAAATCCGAGTTCTGTCCAGAAGCCAACCCGCTTGGGCAGGGGGTACCACTGATGGCACTCCAGGAACAACCATTGGTGGCACTGAAGGACCTGCCTTTAATGGTACAACTGGAACCGCTGTCGGATAAGGAGGAGGTACTCTCAGTGGCGGAGACCTCAGCTCACCCGAAGGGTCCTGGTGAGCTGATCCCCAACAATCGGCTCCACTCTGGTAGACCTCACAACCTCCTGACGCGTGTCTCCCTCGGCCTCCTCTGGCCTTCCCCGTGATCGTCGTCCACGACCACGAGCACGGGGTGATGACAACTCAATACGACGAGGCATATCTGTTAACAAAATCAAAACGCATTATTTAGATATAATTTTATCAAAATTTAAAACCAACTTACTTCTAGTTGCCGGGAGAGATCTTGTCGCTGCCAAGTCCCAAAACACAACCATATTAAGAAAATGACTCCGCAAAAATACATTCAAATCCATAAATCACATATAGATCTCGTAAAACAACTCCACAAACCCACATACACCAAAACATCGCAAAACTTGGTTCTGATACCAAAAATTGTCATGCCCCCAGAGGCTCATGCTTGCTCGAAAATCGGGCAACATCTCCCCTGTACGGCGGACAAGTTGGGACAAATAGACGTACACTCCAATCATAAAAGATGGCTTAGCCATCATAACAGGAAATAAAAACATAACCACGCAGTTTTATATCAATATGAAAAATAATGGGTGGCTCAGCCACCTTAAACATAAAAGAAACCACAACCAAAGAGAACTCCACACGAACAAACCTGACCAATTAGCCAAAACCATACCAGATAATAAAATAAATGCGGAAACGAAGAAACTACCGAGAATCAACTCTAAAATAACTCCAAATAAAACAACCCGGTGGAACTGAGGGACTGAGGGGCTGGCAACTGGATCATCTCCTGGCTCCAAGAAAAGTATCTACCTGCTACCTGAAACAAAAATGGGTGGCAGCGGTGGTGAGTCCGGGTGGACTTTACGGGTATATGATTAGACAAAAGCATGACATAATAAAGATAGAACAAGTAGAGAAAATAACAGGTACAGTCTCTAAGAAATATAAGAGTACCTAAACATGTATAACATATAAAACAACATGGCATAAAACAAAACAACAACTAAGCATGTACAAAACAATGCAACAACCATAAAACCAACATAAACATGCATGTCAACCAAATGCAGCAACCATAGCTCATATTAATGCAACAAGCATAAGAAAATGCATAAATGCAATAAATGCATATGATGCAATGTCATGTGTCACCCCTGACGCTAGTCGAGCCGCCAACACATCCCATCTATGTGACCGAATGGGTAGGGTTGTGACAACTGTACGCACTCCAATGAATACCACAAAAATGTGTGGTTAAGTCGACAGGATGCTGGGGAGCCAACTACTCCAAAATCTCGATATATAGGGGGAGCTATCAACAGCTCTAATATCCCTCTAAAACAACGGTGAGGGTGTCACTGTTTACCTATAGCTGCAACATGTGTGGCATAACAGGACAGTTGCTCGCACTCTAACAACTACCACGACAACAAGTGGTTAGGTGAACTGAGTAACTAAATAACTAACGACGGCTTAACCATATGAAAGTCCAATAGTCGTTAGTATGCAACGTGCAGATATGGTGCATGCTACAAGATGCACGAACAACCGGAACAACGATGCAACAAAATCCAACAAGTATCAATGACGCAACGATATGATCAACCAAGTATCAAAAACTAATGATTATGCATCTATACTACTAGGTAAGATAATTCTAATGCCAAATAATCCTAGTTGTGTTTAATGAACCTCTAAGTACTCGCTTACAAGTGGTACTTTACAGAACAGAAATTCAACAGAAGACTGTATAGATACGAAATTTCGAATAACTCGAAGATCAACGAAGAAAGTATCAACGGCGACAATAAACAATCAACGGCAAAGAACAAGGTCAAGCAGACCTATAAAGACATAATAAGTCATGCATTAAGATAAACGAACTACACGAGTACAAAGTGATAGATCGATCGGCATGCTAGAGGGGGGTGAATAGCACTTTTTCGGTTGAATCTCTACAAGTTTGTTAGCGCAGCGGAAACAATAATATGCAAAAGAATACAAGAACAATGCTAACAACAATACTTTACTTGGTATCCACCCAGATGGGTGAATAATCCAAGGATCCACGCACGACACCACTTCCACTATGAAAATTCTCCTTCAGGTGAAGAAACCTTTACAGTGGTGGACTTCCACTTTACAGAATGTAGTAAATGAGAGAGAGGAAGTCGAGAAAGCTTTTCACACAAGCAGCACTTCGTTATAGTATGGAACCGTACCGCTCACGCACCTATCAGCAAAAAAGGTCCTCCTTTTATAGGAGAACAGGACAAACTCGCAGTCTGTCCAGCCCCGCACCAGTCGACTTCCCCTGGGGCAGTCGACTGGCCTAGCATTAATTGCTAGCCAACGGTTAGTTTTCGGGGTATACCAGTCGACTGCCTCTGGGCCAGTCGACTGGTAGATGGCTGAAAACCTTCTGTGAGTTTTGGCAGTCGACTGCCCTCTGGCCAGTCAACTGCCCAATCACTCCCAGCCAATCTTCACATAGTCCTTCACGTGTGCCTTCAGGTTCACTCCTTGGCTCGCCCCTTGAAGTCATCTTCCTCTAGCTCTCATCCCTCGGATGCGCACACAAGCCTCCCTTGGCTTGCCTCCATGCCACCCTTCACGTGTGCCCTTGAAGTCCACTTCCCGGCTTGCCCTTAGAGTCCTCCTCCCTCGGCTCTCATCCCTCAAATATGTTCACCAAGTGTGATTCTCCAAGTCCTGCAAACTCAATCACACGCATCAAATACAATATAACATTCTAACCTTAAACATATTCACATACACACATCAAAACCATGATCTTCCAATCATTTAAGGGTCGATTGCCTCAACACAAAGGAGAAGTACCCGCCTTTTATGTAGAAGTTCGTAAATGAGAAGAACCTCCCACGATCGACGATGTGAGTCCAAGGTCAAGGTCCTCCTGAGTTTGCTAAGTCTGTTGTTATATATGAAAGACCGAAATTCCAATTGTTTCTTACCGACCTGAGTGAGTCTCTTGAAACATCAAGATCAATATCAGATGTGAAGGTTGCATCAGGAGGCGAGGCATCTTGCCAGATAGGTATTTCAGGTAGAACAAATCAAAGATGATCATTTGATACTGCTGGTTCTGGACTCACTGCCATCTCTAACATAGATGGCATTGCCTTGCATTGAGATGCTGAAACAACAGCTGCCTCCGATGTTTCACTAGAGATAGAGTTCCATTATTTGCTTGACAGCTCAGTAATCCAAAGCTCGTAGGACCAATATGAAACTGAAATGTATCCGGAATTGGGGGCTGAAACACTGGGTATCCTATCTGTATGTCATAAAAAAAAATTAGTTCTTGAAGTTGGATCCATAGTATTCAGGGGACAAGGCCGAATAAACTAATGCATGTTCAAAGTTGTTCCTAAACCAGGCCTAGGATGAATTCCATTTCTTATCAATGCCAAAGGAAACTTAGGAGATAGAGGAAACTTCATGAGACGATATTGGTGCTGCAAGAACTAATTAAACAAGATTATTTGTTTCTTCAACTTTAGCCTTATATAGTAAGCTTTAAAGAAATCAGAATTCTCTTCTTCAAGTTTCTGCCACTCAAGTGCAATAAAATTAGGTTCTATTCTGGCTCGATTTGACAGGGTTCTAACTGCATCCCTTTTATTCATATATAGTTGTAGACAACATTCTATTAGATGCTGGACAAGTTTAATGTCTTCAAGAGAAATCTTTTTGTCATTACTATGCACAATGAATGATGGATCGGGATCTTGCCCTGGAGCCTCGATGACTGCATGATTTTGATTCTTACTTTGTACATCATGTGAAGCTTGAGACAATGGTTTTGCTTCAATTCTTTAAGAACCCTGTGAGGTCGACATTTCAATTCATCTTCCATTAAACCCTCTAAACCATCTCATCAACATCATGGATGAATATTCCATAAAAGTAATATTTTTCTCTGCAAGGTTCTACACCATCTCCCAATATAATGAAAATGAACTGCTCACTGAATTTAGCTACTTGTGCAATCAGAAGAGTGAACTTGTTTGAAGCAGAGAAACTGGTGATTTTGTGTGCGCCCGCAAAATCTAGAACAAGGCATTAATCTCAACAAGCAGCTCGTCAACGGATACGCGTGGATAGCTTATTGTTGCCTTGGTGTGCGCGGAGGAGGAAGGAGAAGAAGAAGAAGGCGCGGCGTCGCTCGCGAGGAACCACTTCGGCGTCGGGGCGAGATGAAGAGGATAAAAGAGATTACAGAGAATAAATTTATATTATTATATTATTAGACATTTTCCTTATTAATTTGTTAATTGACAGATTTTTTATAAATCTGTTAATTAACAATTTCGTTATTAATTTTTCATTTGACTAGGTCTCATAAGGTCTCTATAAATTATGTATCTCATGGACAAGTGTTTTTCAATCAAGAAAGTTATTTTGTTGCCTCTTTCTTTCTCTCTACCTCTCTTCTCTCTCTACTTCTTTTACTCTAATATGGTATCAGAGTCATAGCTCCTTATACCTTACGTGCCGCTATTTTAATACAACGTCTTTCTTCTTCTTCATGTGATGCTTGCTATCACCATTTTTTTTATTTTCGAAAAAAACTTCCTCCTCTATTTTTTTTTTTTTGCTCGTCATCCTCGTTCCTCATTTCTATCACCCGCCAACTCATGATGGGAAAATAGGGGGAAAGAGGAATAGTCTCTGTGCCTTTTGGCCCAAGCTACAACAACTTTAGGTTCTTTATTATTATTTTGATGTCGAATGTTCAAAGATGTCAAATTTGTCTCCAATTTGGACAAACTGGTATACAATGATCTAAAAGACTTGACAGAACCTTCATCGGTGGTCCTTCAGCTTTAAGAAGATGTCAAATTTGTCTCCAAATTGGACATACTGGTATTCAATGTCCTAAAAGACTCGACAGAACCTTTATCGGTGGCCCTTCAGCTTTAAGAAGATCTTTAACTTCACAAGTCCGTCCTAAAGTTGTCTCATCTGTGCCTACTCATGGCAAACCTTTCAAAATTTTTATCTACTGAATGGTATATTGACACTGGAGCAACACATCATGTCACATCAGACTACAATATCTTTACAGAAGTACTACCATACACTGGTTCAGATACGGTACAAGTAGGTGATGGCTCAGGTTTACATATTACTAATCTTGGAAACACATACATTCATTTATCTAATCTACTTTTCACATGCGCAACATCTTTCATGTTCCATCCATTACTAAAAATTTACTCTCCTTACGTTAGTTTTGCCTTGATAACAATGTCTTTTTTGAATTTCATCATGATCATTATCTTATAAAAGATAGAAGAACAAATACTACTGTATTTCTTGGAAAAATAAAAAATGGCCTCTACTATCTTCAAAATTCTTCAATCAAAGCTTTTATTGGTGTACGCGCAAATAAGCCAACTTGGCATGCTCGACTTGGTCATCCTTCCCTTCGTATTGTTCAGTCGATCATAAATAGGTATGATTTACGTACTTCATTTACTTCATCTACATCTCATTCATGTCAGGCATGTATGGAATCTAAAAGTCATAAGTTACCTTTTTCTTCATCTGAACATGTTTCCAATTTTCCACTTGAAATAATTCATTCTGATATTTGGGGTCCTGCACCTATCTTGTCTAACCAAGGTTTCTTATATTATGTTACCTTCATTGATCATTTTAGTAAATACACTTGGCTTTATCTTATGAAAAGAAAATCTGATTTATTTAATATATTCTATAATTTTCAAAAACAAGTTGAACGATATTTTAATCGCAAAATACTCTCTCTTCATTCTGATTAGGGAGGAGAATATCAAGCTCTTCATCATCATCTTGTCTCTTGTGGGATTGTTTATCGAGTCTCTTGCCCTCACACTCCAGAACAAAATGACTTTGCTGAGAGAAAACATAGACATATAGTTGAAACTGCCTTAGCACTTCTTCATCATGCATCGGTTCCGCGTAAATTTTGGGATGAAGTTATTTGTACTGCAATATATATCATAAATCGACTTCCTACTCCATTGCTCAATCATAAGTGTCCTTTGGAAAAACTTTATAATCAAACTCCTAAATACACCTTTCTTTGAATCTTTGGTTGCGCATGTTATCTATGGTTACACCCCTACTTTAAACACAAACTTGACTCACATTCATTATTATGTATTTTCTTTGGTTATAGTAATATGCATCATGGGTATTATTGCTTACATATACCAACTGGACGGATATATACATCACGACATGTTACTTTTGATGAATCTCTGTTCCCTTTTTCGGCAGCCTCTTCAATCTCTTCTCCAGATACAGGTTGTACTTTCTTGATGTCACCCAACATTATCAGAAGAGATGGCATCCTAGGTTCTGCTCCGGAGCTCCATAATAACTCTCCTATTCCATCAGAATCGCCTGAAGTTGCTGCTCCAATTTTAGAAGTCTCACCAGCCGAAGATAATATACTCTCTAGCTCTGGATCCTCGGATAATACACGTTCGGCAACAAACTCACCATACCAACCCACTTCCTCATCACCGTCAACAAGTGATTCGGATGATAATGCTCCTCGTCGCATGCTTCCCTTAAGTGACATATATGCACGATGCCCACCAATGGCTACTCGATATCCTCTTCCTCGAGCTCTAATGGTTTCCTCAAAAACTATTGAACCAACTTGCTTTACAAATGCAAACAAGGATCCAAATTGGTGCAATGCAATGGCTACAGAATTTGATGAACTTCTTCGCAATAGAACATGGAGCCTAGTTCCGCGCACTCCGTCCATGAATGTTGTGGGCTCAAAATGGATCTGTCTTAAGCATCGAGCTGATGGTTCTCTTGAACGGTATAAATCTCACCTTATAGCCAAAGGATTTAGTCAACAACCAGGTATTGACTTCAATGACACCTTCAGCCCAGTCATCAAAACTACATCAGTCAGATTATCAATAGCTATTAGTTCTAATTGGTCTATCCGACAATTAGACATTTCTAATGCATTTCTTCATGGTATTCTTGAGGAAACGGTTTTTATGGAGCAACCACTTGGGTTTATTCATCCATAATTTTCATCTCATGTTTGTCATCTCAAGAAATCTTTATATAGTCTTCGGCAAGCTCCTCATGTATGGTTTCATCGATTATCTAAATGGTTACAGGCTCAAAGTTTTTCTGGATCAAAAATTGACTCCTCTCTATTCTACAGACATAATGATGGATCTATGATATTTTTTCTTATTTATGTGGATGACATTCTATTAACTGACAATGATCAAAAGGGCATCTCAAATTTATTAAGCCTTCTCAATCAGGAATTTCTTATTCGAGATTTAGGAAATGCTCATTTTTTCTTGGTATTGAATTTATTCCACATGATGAAGGTTATATCCTCTCTCAGAGCAAATATTTTACTGGGCATCTTCAAAGAGCTAAAATGGATGGAGCACGTCTGATCTCTACACCTATTGCTCCAAATAATGTCTCTATACCTTCTTCCTCTTCAGTGATAGTTGATCCCCAAGTTTATCGAAGTATTGTTGGAGTTTTATAGTATGTTACTATTACGTGCCTTGATATTACGTTTGCAGTAAATCGCGCTTGTCAGTTCATGCATACTCCTACTGAACAAAATTGGAAAGGTGTGAAGAGAATATTTCGTTATCTCAAAGGCACTATTCTACATGGTCTTCTTTTATATCAACACTCATCTCGAGATTTACATGCCTATAGCGATGCGGACTAGGCTAGTTCTCCTGAGATAGACGCTCTACTAGTGAATATGCAATATTTCTTGGATGAAATCTTATTTCTTGGAATTCGAAAAAGCAACCTACAGTATCTCATTCAAGCACTGAAGCTGAATATAAAGCTATAGCCAATACAACATCATAAATTATTTGCCTTCAATCCCTTCTTTCGGAACTTCATCTTGCATCAGATATTGCACCAAAAATTTGGTGTGATAATATTGGAGCAACATATCTTACATCAAATCCAGTATTTCATGCTCGTACAAAACATGTTGAAATTGATTATCATTTTGTTCGAGAGCGCGTGGCAAACAAACAATTATCTGTTTCTTATACCTCTACAGAAGATCAAATTGCTGATATCTTTACCAAGCCATTATCCAAACAACAATTTAGAAAATTATCATGCAAACTCAACGTCCGAGATCTGTCGTTAAGTTTGTCGGGGGGTAAAAGAGATTACAGAGAATAAATTTATATTATTATATTATTAGACATTTTCCTTATTAATTTGTTAATTGACAGATTTATAAATCTGTTAATTAACAATTTTGTTATTAATTTTTCATTTGACTAGGTCTCCTAAGGTCTCTATAAATTATGTATCTCATGGACAAATTTTTTTCAATCAAGAAAGTTATTTTGTTATCTCTTTCTTTCTTTCTATCTCTTTTCTCTCTCTACTTCTTTTACTCTAATAGAGGAAACTGATTTCGAGAGGAGGAAAAAAAGAAACGGGAAAAAGGAAATGAATTATGTGAGGAAATTTTAGGGTTTTTATCTGTTTTGGCTTTTTACAAAAAGACCCTCCAAATTTGAATAATTACAACTACACTCTTATATTTCAAACTTTTCCTTTTTAACCCTTTAAATTTCTAATATTTAACACTTGCCTCAACCATCCTTCAGGAACCGGCTTCGCAAATATAAAAGAAAGTAAATTTAAGTATATATGTGAAAGATGTACGATAGAAAAATATTAGATCATCAATTTTTAGAAATCAATATATGACTATTATGTTAGAAATAATATGCGTCTCTCTATTCCACCCTAGGACAAATAGGCCACTTTAATAATTTGTTAAAAGATGGACGTCATTTACATTCTTGCCCCATTTTAAATATATCATGAGAAATTTGTTTAAGCGTATTCAATTGTTTAGATTATTTCATAAATATTTTCAAATGCAAAATATCAATGGTATTCGCAGTTGTCCTGGGCAATAGTCCAATAGCAAGGTAAGGTGTCTTCTTTATTGTTTTAAAAGGAAAGTGGATAAGAAGTCTTTTTAATTTTTTTAACATTTAAAAATTAAATTTTAATTTAGATAAATTAATGAATAATTTTATTTTAATAATCGATTAATTTAAAAATACTAAATTGAAAGATCATAATAATTATAAGTGCTTTCCAATTTATTATGATTATAGATCAGAAATTTTTATGAAATTAAATTATTCATCTCAAAATTAATTGAGTACATGGTTATTTAATATTAACTTAAAAAAAAAATTGGATAGTTAAGGCTTATTTAGTAGTCGTCATCATCGTGTAATTGTGTAAGACCATCTAGGAGCTTTGCACGGAAGTACGAAGTTCCCGGGATTATGGTACAGCGATAGGATAATTAATTATTAACTTAGATATTCGTGATTCGATCCTCAGTTACGGCGCATTTTGTAAGAATTTTTCCTCCAAATGAGGCGCGAATCCCCATCGCGAGCGTTTCCCGATTTACCCTGGTGACCAGTGGAAAACTTCCGTAGGGCCGAGCCGGGCCGATCACTCCAGATTCAATTTGTCTACTGTCTAATGCATCATTTGCATGGAAGTACGAAATGGATTTGGATCAAAATTAACTTCGAGAATGTGGTTCCAATTAAAAGAGCACATCATATTAAAAAAAAATCACATGAGAATTCCTTTTTTTTTAAAAAAATAAATGAACGTCGCTCATAATTTTATTCCAAATTTACCGTTTAACTCAATATTATTATAGAAACCAGGCAGCTATTATAATCGTATAAGCTACTCTGTTGGAAGCTATTTGTAATTGTCCTAATTTATTTATGATTGGTTTAAAATTTATACCATATAAAATTTACACAATAACTACTATAGAAACTGTCAATAGATATTATAATATATAAAAGCTACTTGATACTGCTATAACTTTTATACGCTAGTTTTTATAATAATACTAAATTAAAGGATAATTACAAAATAAAATCATAGAAGGGACATCAATTTAGGTTTTTTTATTATTTTTTAAAAGAGATGCTATGATTTATAAAATCTGGGGCACTTTTAATCCGTGCCTATTTGGATTTATAATGCATGACTTTTCAAAGTCAGTCATGGTGTCATGCACAAACTATTTAAGCACATGATGCACTTCAAAACACACATGGAAGCCACTGTATGTATTTGATAAGAGATCATCGAATGCCATTGGCATTCACAAGACGACACTAATTTCAATCAATTTTCTAAATTGTTTGGTAATAAGTCCCTTTAGCCACTTATTCAACTTAATTGTTACCCGTTAACATCGATCATATTGATACTCCTTTTTTTTATCTCTTTCTTATTTTAATTAATTCTTCCATTTCCAAACCAATTACTTTTATCCATAACAAGTTGATTATCACATAGTACGCATTCGCAGAATAGCGCTTCGAGGTTCTCTCGAGTCATATGTTTTCCAAGATATAGTGGCAAACCGTGATCGCCACTAAGGACCAGTAAATCACGATGAACTAAGAAAGTTCCCAACTACTATCACGGGTAAAACTGTCGAATGGATGTATGACAGAGAGGGAAACTGAGGAACGAATGTGGAAGAACTTCTCTCTTGCTTTTGTTTTTTTTTATTCTTACTCATAGTCTCCTTTTATAGGACCACTCACTCCTGACTATAATAAATGATCAATCTTTTAACATTGAGTTTAATGACAATCATCTTATTGTCAAGAGGTTAAGAAATTGTCATTAACTTCAAATTAATATTTCTATTACACTCTTGAATAGGTAGCAAAATGAGATTTAAGTGGCAAAATATTGATTCATTCGCTTGACAAATTTTGCCTTGATCAGTCCGATATTTGATGTGCGTAGGTTGTGTTCACACACGAGTAAACTTGGGTCAATACAATCTGGGCCTTAAATTTACACCCTTTGCGCAATCACATGAAAGAGAAAATATCTCCTTATGCATTTATTACATCATCGATGCATATGAAATAATTTAAACCAATTATAAAATCTTAGAACTATCAATGTAGTACTAAAGGTCCCATGTATAATAGAATCCTTTCCATCCACCTCTTGATTTCCATTCACATTTTCTACGAACCTTTCATCCCAAACTGCATTGGTAAACTGAGCCATAAGTATACTTTTCAAACTCTCCCAACAATCCAACCAGAAAATTAAATTGGATAGGTCCATGCACATTCAATGAGTCGATAGAATAGGCATATCTCAACTATAATCAGTTAAGCTTTTCCAATCAATTAAACTCCTTGCCCCTCCCCATCTGAACACTACCTCATTATAAATTAATTCATCTGCATGCCTTCGCTCACTACTCCCACAACAATGGAAGCTGAACCGGTTCAAGAGGAAGCCAGAGAGGAGAATGGGCCCAAAATGGCAAGAGATGAGGCTGCAACAATGTTAACAATGGAGGAGAAGGAGAAGGAGAAGGAGAAGGATGTCATGGAAGTGGAGCCCAAAGCTGGTGTCTCATTCCCGGTCAAGCTGCCTAATGGCATGCAGCTGCAAGCCACTGGGTTGAGGAAAAAGATGATTTTGGGATTTGGATTGAACATCTATGCCTTTGGTGATATTAAATGCATTTTTATGAAAATTTGTCTTGAGAAATTTGTCTTAATGTAAAGTGACTGGAACTTTTTTTTTCTTGTTGCAGGAATTTATGGTGACATTGCAGGGTTGAAGCAACTGCTAAGGTCCAAACATGGGGAGGCTACAGAGATGGCCACAAAGGAACTGTATGAATCAGTGATCGACAGTGATGTTGGCATGGTTGTGAGGCTGGTGATAGTCTTTGGGGGCCTCACAATGAGCCTTGTGAGGAACAACTTTGATGAAGGACTTGGAACATCACTAAAGAAGCTCACCGGTGGCCGAACCAACGAGGAACTAATAACTTTGTATGAGGATGTTTGTATTTGAAGCCGAGTAACATAGACAGTTATCTATTTCTTGAACTACTTACTGATCATAAACAGTTTCGTTACAGGGTTATGGGAGATGCAAAGAATAGCGTAAAGTTGCCTGCTGGATCAGTCATCGAAATCACAAGGTTCCCTGGTTATGTGCTGCAAACAAAAGGTAACGAGGTTTGACTTCAGACATTATTCCCGCCAACCTGTATACTTGAGGCATCTGACTTGGTTGATCTACTCAACCTAATTTGCTTGGTCAAATCACTTGATTAATTCATTTTCTTAATTCCTATTTTAATTATCAAATGATGACTTATTAAATACTATTATATTATATTTGAATAAAGGGAGTGAGACCTTCCATCTCTTGAACAAATATAACCAAAATAAGTCATTTCACTCAAATTATTAATGCATCCAAGTATTGAAATAAATAATAAAAAAAAATGAATTATTCTATTTCACTCTCCCAAATCCAACTAATCCATTCTAGTTGAATGTATTGATTAATAATTGATTCTTTTTTTTAATGCGTGGGTTTTGTTCATTTGGTGCAGTGAAAGATGAGTTGGTGAGCAAGGTGGAGAGTGAATTGTTGTGCAGGGCTTTCTTCCACATGTACTTAGGAGATGATGCATTTGATGAAGAGGCCAAGGCAAAATTTGGAGCATCACTTCTCTCTCTTTTGGGACCATAATGTTATTATGCAAGAGATTAATTAAGATAAAAAAGTATAGTCATTATAATATTTGAAAATTATTGGATCTATTAATGGAGTTGGAGATTTGTAATGAGGAGAAATAATTTTAATATATATATATATATATATAGATTGTTGTTGATAATGATACCCTCGTTATAAATAAGATAATATTTAAAATTATTTTCGGCTTCTATGAGTTGATTTTTAAGTATATATATTTATTATTATATTTTTTGAAAAAGTATAACTAATTTATGATTGAAAATTAAAAGTGTTTAGTAATTCTTTAAATATATAAACCTAATGGCAATTTAAAAATAAATGAAATGTTTTCTATCCAATATTTTTAATGGAGTAAAGAAAATTATTTTATTGAAAGAAAAGATAGAAGAAAGAAAAGTTAAAACAAATTAATTCAAAAATCAAAAAGTATATATATATATATATATATATATTTAAAAAAATCAAATTTTAATATTTAAATTTAAAATACATTGCAAGTGACATTTTGACAAAAGCAATATGGAAAACTAAAACCAAAAGAAAATGTACAAAAAGTATCGTCAAGAAAAACTTTCTGCTCAGTAAAAGATGAAATAAAAGAGAAGTCAAAGTTAAACAATTGCCAAGTTAAAGAGATGGGATCCTCGATCCCAAATAGGGTCCCTGTCCCTCTGTCCCAATCACTGACGATGGCCGACGAATCGTCCGATTGTCGATTGAACATCATCGGCGGCATCCGGCCGCCGCCTCGAACAAAATTATACCCTGGAAGTACGGTGAACCCATCGGGGACCGCCGCAATTACGATCTCGTCATATTGACCGTCGAATACGACGAGATTGTAATATGACGATTTCGACCAATTACCGTTATCCCAAGATATCATTTAATTCGGAACGATAATCAAAAATTATTGATGGTGACCGATCGTTGATCGAACGATTCATCGGCCATCATCGACGAATACAAGATAGACGGGACAGAGGATCCCGTTCGCAAGTTAAAACACTAAAGAGAAACAAACGAAGTTCTAAAAGAACAATGCCAACTCAATATTTTAAATAACCCAAAATATATTTTTTAAAAAAACTTATAAAAGGACCACCATATCGTTAACATGCACTAGTTGACTAGTGGTTTTGCAATGAATTTAAATATGGAAAATGAAACTTCTTCTCAAATATATATTATATATATATATATATATATATATATTCGATTAGATAATGTTAAACCTACGACGATCGACCCGACGAAAAGTTTTCACGATTGCCAGAGTAAATCAAGAAACGCTCACAAGAGACAGTCTAGAAATCCAACGTCGCATAGTTGCGCGTCTCATTTAGAAGAAAATTTCCTACAAAATTCATCGTAGCTTGGGATCGAATCGTAAATGCTTGAAAGATAACTAATCATCTTTCTCTGTATCATAGTCCCAGAGACATTATAGAAATGAAACTTCTTCCAAATCATAGATGAAGTTGGTTGAAATTTCACATGTTTCTCTTTTTACATGGTTTTAAGTATATTTCCATTAAAAATTTCAATCTTTGATTGAATCGATGTAAAACAATATAATGTTGTCCAAGTGCACCAAGACTAACTCAACTTATATTGTCTTTAAAACATTAAATGATAATTACCAATATTAAAAATCTCTGTTCATATCTACATATCAACTGGGACTTGAGGAATTGTGTGACATCCAACCAAACCAAAGTGATATTAAAGCATGGTCAATTGTCTTAATCCACAGCTATCCCTTATTCCTTCTCACCATATACTCTTGCACCATGCTTCTAATTGCACTCCATTTATCATACTATTCTTGATCCAAACTCCAACTAATGGTTTCGACATCATGCTCTCTTCACGACCAAGGAAAGATAAACATTACGATTTGAGTTTCCAAAGTCAACTTCAAATAGACTATGTTTATTACCCACAAAGCAAAGTTGTTTTTTGTTTTTCCTTCAAAGAAAAAGAAGGTTGGAAACTCTTTGGCTATGTCTATCTGATAATCTGAACCACTACTTCAATTTGCATAAGGTATAATTCTTTCTTGTAAGTCATACATATAATATCTTTAAATAGAATCAAAGTTCCTAGACAAGCAAGATAATAACACTTTGATAACATAGTATGGTAATTGAAGTGGTGATATATATATATATATATATATATATATATATATATAGTTCATTGTATGAAGCTGACATTTTTATTTACAAAATAGACAACTGAAGTATTAGATAATTTGTCAAACTCTAGGAATGATAAATTAGGATCTTTTGGAGCTTGAATGGTGTACCTTGTTGTGGTTGAAATTTGCTAGATCAACTAATTTTAATGGCATTTCGAGATAGCCAAGCTCTAGCTGCTTCAGTCACCTTGTCGTCCTCGACTATCAATTGACACAATCGGCCGGCGTTGGTCGCAAATTTCTCAATTGCTTCATTTCCAATGGCTGGGCATCGAGAAATGTCTAGCAACTGCACTTGCTTGCCACGGTGCTTGAGCAAAGAATTCAAGGAATCGCCGGTCAGTGCTCTGCAACCTTTGAGTCTGATTTCCACCAGATTCCGGCACGAAGCCAGCATTGATCCCACCTCCTTATCTGTCAGTGTCTCGTTGTGCGACAAGTCGAGCATCCGGAGTCGCTGCATGCTCTGGCTGAGGAAGGTGAGCAGACCGGACTCCCTCTCCACCACGTCACAGTTCACTAGAGCGAGTTCTTCAATTGCCGCGCCGACTGGAGACAGGGCGAGGGAGCGGAGCCCGTCTCCGGTTACTAGGCAGCAGCTGTGGAGGCGGAGGGAGGCTAGCTGCCGCCGGCGGAGGCGGTCGGAATCGCAGCCGTTCTCCGCCGCGATGGCGAAGAGATGGTCGTTGTGGAGGTCTAAAGGGAGGCGGAGGTCGAGAGTGTGAAGTTCGGCGCCGCGGCGGTGGATGAAGTGGTGGAGGGCATCACGGCTGCCGCCATCGTAGAGGAGGAGAGAGGTGAGGTCGCTACATCGGTCGGCGGCGAGGAGGAGGATGCGATCGGCAATGGAGCGGCAGGTGCGGAGCTCGAGGCCGTGTAGGCCGGGGAGGCAGAGGGGGAAGGCAGGGGAGGAGGCGCATTCGCCGGTTCCCTCACAAGCACGTAACTGCAGCCACCGGAGGTTGCCGCAGCGGCGCCAAAGCCAGGAGAGACCGCGATCTGAGGCGTAGATGCCAGACAACGACAAACTCTCCATCGGCAGCACGACGATATGATTTTTGCCGCCGCCGTCATCATCATCGGGAAAGGGTTCTTGGGTAAGGCGGCGTTTGGGGCGGGAGCGGACCAGGGAGAAACGCTTGAGAAAGGGGAGGGAGGAGAGCCAGCAGAAGGAGAGGGGAAAGAGGGAGGCGATCTGGAGGGAGGTGAGGGAGGCGAAGGCGGTGGCGCTGCATTGAAGCGCGAAAGGGGAGACCGGGGCGGCAGGGATGAATCTTAATTGGGTGAGGCGGCTGGAGCAGGCGGCGTAAGCAATAGCAAACACTAGGGCATCGGCGCCGCCTTCAGCCTCTTCTTCCTCCTCGCGATTGGAGACGACGGTAAGCTCGGAGAGGAAAGAGTAGTGGGCGAGAATCGAGGAGAGCGATGGCGAATTAGGCAGATTCGGGGGGACGGAGAGAGAGAGGGACGTGGTGGATGAGCGGAGGAGGAAGAGCCACCGCTTGAAGACGAGGGAGACGGAAGGGGCGTCGGAGGACGGCAGTCGCCGGAGAATCTCCTGCACTAATTCATCGCAGAGCACCACATCCATCGCCGTCTCCGCTTTCCGCCCTCTTTCTCTGCAGGTTCCCCCACCCCGGGCCGCTTTTCTACGCGGAAGGCCAGAAGAGGGCAACGCCAAGGGGGCGTTCCCACCACGACCGCTTTGCGCTATGCGGTCCACAAGCGCCGCTGGGGCCGCGCGCTGGACTTTTGCACTTGCCGCTGATGCCACGTCGCGTGCGTTGTCAGCTACACGAACTCCGGTTTCTACGATATGATTGGGCAGTCAAAGTGGGACCCGGAGGAAGTCCGGTTCTGGTAAGATAAGAGGTGACGTGGCTAATAGTCACGGTACTTTCTGCGACCGCAAGCTCGGGCGCCGGGACCAGATTTTATTTGGTGTTCACACAGTAGGTGTACTTAGATAATAAAAATGGACTGAAAATCTATTGGACTTTTTATTTGGGGAAAAAACTAAAAAGGACTTCTCTTATTTAATGAGTGACAAAAAGTGAAATCATTACTTTGTGATTTCTATTGGACAATCTCCTATATTTTAGAAGAATAATCATTCATGGAATCAGATCATTTCAAATTTAATATTATTTAATTTAGTTAATTATTTTTTATATTTTAAAAATAAATAAATTATAAAAAAAATTTATCAATCTTACTTAGATAATCTTCTTACATTGGGTCATAAGATAATACAAGATAGTATTTATATTTGTCGAATAATATATATTTCACTAGTGGCAAGTCTTTCCTAGTACTAAATCGACTACACCTGCAGGAGAGGCGTCTCTTTTTTAACGAATCATAAAAGAGGTGCTCTATGTTGATTTATTAACAAAAGGATGTAATTATTCTCCATTATAAAATAACAATTTATTTTCATTATTCTCTCTCTTTTATTTTATTTTTTTCCCATCTAAATCGACACGTTGTAGCAGCAACAACACCATAGTTGCTATAACAAAAAAAAATTAAACTAAAATTGTTCAAAACCTCTAAAAAAGATTTAAACAATATTTTTGAACATAAAACATGATTACGAGTTTCATCCCATAATAAATAGTAATATCTGAATGAGATTCGATTTAATATATTATACATCCCATAAATATTAAATCATAAACTTTGAGAGAACATAACTTATATTAAATCAAAACTAATTCAGAGATCTTCAATTTAATATATTATGTGTCATGTAATTAAACTCGAGTTAAAAATTATTACCTCTCGTGTATAGCAACTATAAAACTGTAAATGCTATAATTGTGTGACAATTCAATTGTAATAGTCACGAAACCCTAGTTGCTGTAACTACAAGTTTAACTTTAAAGAGATCATAACATTTAATTTGGATTAAACCATGAAACACATAATATATCAAATTAAATCTCTTTCAGAGATCTTCAATTTGATATATAGTGTGTTCGTAATTCAACCTAAGTTAAAAGTTATACTCTTTCAAAATTTACCCCGCATACAAGTTGTAATAGCTATGAAATTATAAGTACTCCAGGTTGGTTTTGATGTGATCAACTAAGTCAAGTTGGGTCATGATCTATGTTGATCTCTGTGTCTAAGTGTGCAAGAGTTTAGGAGTGCAAATAGTCGAACGAAAGACGCAACAGACAAGAACGATAGCACGGGGAAGTGAGCCAATGAGCTCGGTGTTAGTAGGAGCCCTAGAGCCAATTATGTGATGATTGACTAAGGGCATTTTGTATCATATTCTATCATTAATAAAGGCATGTTTGGTTATTATACTTACTTTGTATTCTGTGCCGAATAACTAAGTATAATAATGTCCTTGTGTAGTAGGTTCTTATCTACATTATATCGATTGGTTGAATCGATAGTGAGATAATGTAGAGAACACTACACTAAATTATTCATAGTCAAGCATTAATATTCAGGGACAATATTAATGCATGGAGACTAGCATGTAGGTCAACTGATGACTTGAGCTCACAAGTCATGGATATGTGATATCAGGTTGACATATGGGTATACATTGGAGAATATGTACTAAATGACCCGCCATGAGAAAGTTTCATAGATTGTCATATGAGTGTCATAGACTTTCTCATGTGACTATTGGTATGAATAGTCCTTAGACCTGAAGTCACTACGGTTCCCTACATAAGGAGTTATGTACTTTGGTATCGTCAAACGTCACCCGTAACAGGGTGGACTATAAAGACGATCACTGGGTATGTAATGAATTATGCGGAGGGATGTGAGTGATGTAGATGGGATCTATCCCTCCCATATGACGGGAGTGATATCTGTGGACCCCTTGATCGAGTAGGACTACTGAAATGCATGGCCATGCTCAAATGGTCAATATGAGATATTGAACTCATTTGTTTGAGTGAGTCTACTCGGGGATCAAGAAACACATAGATTGATTGAGGATGACATGGTCTATGCTTCATTGGTCAATCTAGATATCAAGGATAGAAGGACAAGGTCATACATTATCATAGTCACGGACGTTTAGTCGGATCTCGACTTTTCTTGTTACTTGGGTAGCAATGATGCATTGCTAGATGCCGCTCATTGCTTATGTGTCTAAAGTGTTTAGGCGCATTGCCAATGTCACGAGAACCTATTGGGTCACACACAAAGGACATAATGCTTCGGGAAAAACTGATCGGCAGGTCCGAGCTCGAGTTGGGAACTCGGGAGTCCGAGCCCGAGTTGGGAACTCGGGGGTCCGAGCCCGAGTTGGGAACTCGGGAAGTCCGAGCCCGAGTTGGGAACTTGAGAAGGTAGATCGGGAGATCCGCTCGGCAGACTGGGTTGGCACTCGACAGACTGGGTCGGCACTCGGTAAACTGGGTCGGCACTCGGCAGACTGGGTCGGAGCTCGGCAGACTGGGTCGGGAGCTCGGCACTTGGCAGACTTGGTCGGGAGACCGGTCGGAAGCCCGAGAGGCGCGGTCGGGATTAAAGGGAAATTCATTAAAGTGTTTAATGAAGGGAAAAAGAAAAGATTCTTTTCTTGCATGGGAAATGATAAAGAGCCACATGAAAAGATGTGCTCTTTATTGGGAAGCCAAAGAGATACAAATCTTTTGATATTCATAGGATGAGTATAAAAGAGGGTCTTGTGACTTTGGATGAGGTCTTCTTCTTCCTTCCTTCTTCCCTTTCTTCTTCCCTCCCTCATCTTCCTCCTTTGGCTGAAACCCTACTATAGGGTTCTTGGTGTTCCACGAGCTACCTCAAGTTGCTAGCACAACTAAGGCAGCTCTCCCGAAGTTGAGAGATTGTGTCCGTGTGGATACGAATAGAGGCACGGACACTTGAACGTGCAAGAGATCCGGTGCACCTTGGACGAGCGGGATAAGCAAAGGGCACGCTCCAAAGGTATATCTTCTTTAGAAGTAGATGTAGATCAACTTTGTACGAGTTTTTCTTTCGCATGGATTGCTCGAGGGTTCTTGTTTCCGCTGCGTTTTTATGTTTTTATGCCGAAAGAACCCAACACTCGGTGCATCAGAGGGACGTGAAGACTGTGGAAGAGCACACCAGTAGAGAGAGAAGGGCATGTGCGGCGTCCAAGAGACGAGAAGCTGGGGAGGAAGCTCATTCGAGGCGAAAGGCCAGAGTCGGGTTTAGGTGAGCCTAACTCTGATTGGTCGAAAATTACCCAAGCAAAAGAAGGATAGAAAAGTCAAAGTTAATGTGCATGCTGACTTTGACCAGCATAAGGTGCCTCAGTTGTTGAGTGAGGTGCCTCAGCTGCAAAGCAGCAGCTCTATGCAAATGCAGAGCTGAGGTACCTCAGTTTGAACCTGAGGTGCCTTAGATCAAAACTGAGGGGCCTCAGTTCCAACCAGAGGCGCCTCGAGTCAAGTTTTATCAACAGTTTATCATTGACTTCGTGGATAAAAGTTTATCCATCTGAGACGTCTCAAATCACAACTGAGGTGTCTCAGGTCCACGTCAACACAACGGTAACTTAAGTTTTTGGGCTATAAATAGCCCCAAAAGCTAGGTTTCTAAATCAACTCTTATAATAGATTTTCCTAGTTATTTCCTGTGTTGTTCAAAGTCTGTAAGAGGTTACTTCGCCGATAAACGAAGGAGATTTTGATAGTGGAGTTTTCAAATGCCTTGGATTAGCAACGACCCTGGTTACAACCAAGTAAACCCTTTTTTGTCTCTTACTAGCTTGTATTGATTATTTATGTGTTCAATTATTTTAATTGTATAAATTAACTTCTATCTTTGTAAAAATTTATAAAAGATCAAGGTTCTGACTTGCAGGACAATTACCCCCCTCTTGCTGGCCTGCAACAGTCCTGTAGAAACCACAACTACTACAACTACAAGTTTAATTTTAAGAAGTCATAACTTTTGATTCAAGTTGAACTATGAGTATATTATGTGTCTCATGGTTCAACATAAATCAAAAGTTATGGTCTCTTAAAGTTAAACTTATATTTGTATCTATTAGGACACGTCGAAAGCTAGAAGGGATGAATGGCTTCGATTGTTTCATCGATGATTTATCGCAGTAGAAACTTCAAGCACTCAATAACACCCTTGACTTTACTTAGTATTCACCTCTTTGAGGTGACTAATACAAGGATCCTCTCTTCCTCATACTGACATCTACTATGAATGTTTCCTTCTTAGAGGCGGAGAAGCCTCGTACGATCTCACACAAGAAATACAATGAGAACAAGCAAAATACAAATAAAATCATACAAGATTTACAACAATGATCTCCTTGGTTGTCTTGCTTTTTTCTAGCTTGGAATCACCCCTTGATGCTTGGAAATGCAATAGCACTTGTCCCCAAGATGCGCACAAGAATGGATGAAGAAAACAGAGAAGATCTTTCACTTTAACCTGCTTGAAAACGCTATATACTCGCAACCTAGGGTTCCTCAATCGTTTACCACGTCAGATCTAGTCGTTCAATGGCTATTTTCCTAGGCTTAATTCATTACCTAATCGATTAAGAAGGTCTGAATCGATTGCCTAATTGATTCAGAACCTTTTTGTGCTCTCACGTAACATAGCCATCAATCGATCACCTGATCGATTGGCCAACCTTTAATCAATCACCCAATGATTAAGAGGGCTTATGTTCTTGTGGCAAAAGCTCACAAA
Organism: Boesenbergia rotunda; assembly: GCA_024364735.1. Lineage (NCBI taxonomy): Eukaryota > Viridiplantae > Streptophyta > Magnoliopsida > Zingiberales > Zingiberaceae > Boesenbergia > Boesenbergia rotunda. The sequence continues at coordinate 123,591 of JAGFNQ010007658.1, read as the reverse complement.
TTGATCACTTGATCGATTGGTGTTGCCCTTAATCGACCACCCAATCGATTATGGGCCATTCTGTTTCTCACGAGAAATAGCTCTCCAATCGATCAGGTAATTGGGTCAATCAATTACCTAATCGATTGCCTATGCCCTAGCTTGCCTAAACCAAGTCTAGGGTTCCTTTGCCCAAACTTCGATCAACCGTGACCTGTTAGGACATTCCTTGCCTAGTTTCCAACTAAGATTTCACTCGTGTCAAGTATTTAGCTCCCAGCTAACCCATCTTGGACTTCACCTAGTTCCCAACTAGGTCTACCTAGTCCCACTAAAGCTTTCCTTTGTCTAATCGCAATTAGGCTTAGTTTCTCAGTAGAATTCTACCTTACCAATGTGCGATTCTCTCAGATCTACTTGGACTTCACCTAGTTCCCAACTAGGTCTACCTAGTCTCATAAGGACTTCTTCTTTGCCTAAATCTCGAGTGAGGACTTCACCAATCAAGTCTCAAGTCAACCTTGACCCACTTGACTTATTACACATATCTTGTTTAACATCGAAACTCAAACTCAAGCCTACTCGAGCATAGTCAAACTAGTCAACATTGACCCGAGAACAATTGCACCAACAATATCAGCTACGATTTCATAAATGTTATAGGTAAGTTGTCATACAGTTGTAACAGCTACAGTTTTATAGTTGCTACAATGTGTATGTTGGGTAAATTTTAAGAAATTATAACTTTTTGATTCGGGTTGAATCATGAGGCACACAATATATCAAATCGAAGATTTTGAATGTGCTTAGATTTGATATATTATGTAATTTATGGTTCAACACGAATCAAAATTATGACCTCTTAAATTTGAACTTGTAGTTGTAACTGCTATAATGTGTTTGCTAGGTATACTTTGAAATGTCATAATTTTTAACTCCAATTGAACCACAAGATACACAATATATCAAATAGAAAATATTTAGATGGGCTTCGATTTGATATATTATGAGTTCATGATTCAAAAATTATGGTCTCTAAAATTTACGATTTAACATTCACATAATAGCAACTATGAAATCGTAACTGCAACAACGTGAAAGTTAAACTTTAAACTTTGAGAGGTCATAACTTTTGACTTGGGTTGAACAATGAGAAACACAAGATATCAAATCAAAACTCGTTCAGATATCTACAATATATTATAGGCTGAAACTCGTAATGGTCAAGTTTCAAGGTAAAAAAAGATCGTTTACTTTTTTTTAATGTTGTAGTAGCTATGGAACTGTAGCTACTATAACTATATGGCAACTCAGTTATAGTAGCTATGATACCATAGCTACTGCAACTATGTAGCAACTATGGGTTTTGTAGCTGCTATAATATGTCATTTAGGCAGACAACATAGGAGAGAGATAATAATGAGAATAAGCTGTTACTTTATAGTGGAAGACGGTTGTGCCATTTTATAAGGGGTGGATCGTTCTTTTGATAATAAATCAATATAGGATACCACTTTGACGATTCATTAAAAAAAAGGAGTGCACTTTTGATTTTTGTTCCTTTTATTTGCATTATGAGAGAGCTCTTTTGGAAAATTAAGATGATAATTAAACGAGTGAAGGTGAATCAAATTAACTTTATAATATTCAAAATTATTTGATAAAGTAATCAAGTTAAATCAAGCTGAGTTTAAAACGAATCAAATCATTAAAATAATTATGTATGTTTGATTTGATTTTTTTAATGAGGTTGAACTTGATTTAAGCTTGATTTAAACTCTGTTCATTTAGATGTTATCGAGCTCTTAATTAAGTATGTTTAATTGTTTGGAACTTTTACATTTTTTGACATCGTGCAAGATAGTCATTATCCTGTAGGTTGACGAGAATGAGAGTTTGACGAGAAGACATGAAGAGAAAATCATCATCCTCTAGATTTTTTTCCAAAAATGAAATTTTATTTAATAATCAAGGATTATTTCTCAAAAAACTATATAGATATTTATATAAACTCTAGACCCTAAGACCCAAATAAAAGAAATAAATACTAATATTTAGATTACAATTTGTCACGCCCCGAGACCCAAGAGCCGCTAATCCAATATAAAATCGGACAGCACCTCCCCTGTCCGGCGGACAATTTACACATACATAGAACACGACCATGCAGTTTAATTGGCCTCAGGCCTCAAAATATATAAACACAACATAAAAGTAAGAAAACCATAATGATAAAACATAATAAACCATACCTGATTGCGGACCGGTCCGACTTACGATAAAACTACCAATACATAAACCCCTTAGGCCACACAACAACACTCCCAAGACTTATACAAATCCAATAAATAAATATGAAACATAGGCACTACCAAGTACAAAACAAACTTTATCATCGCGATGGGTAGGGACTGGCTGCTGGGCTCTCCTGGCGACTCCAAGTATTTCAGCCTGAAAATAAAAAATATAGCCCACGGTGTGAGTCCAAATAAACTCAGCGGATACCCAAACAGATATGCATAGTACGTTATACTATCAATAAGAGTCTACGCTAATACAGTCTCGTATGAACAATAGAAAAGCATACACTGAAGGTACTGAATGTAGGTACATACCAGAATCCATCTATCCTGCAGAGGGGTGGAATAAATCCCTAAAGAACAAATATAACACATAATCCAAGGTAAACAGGTATCCGGTATATGCATGTCAATCATAATGCATCAATCAAATGCAGCAAGCAATGCACGATGCAAAATATGCACATGGTGCAATGACCTGTGTCACCACTGGCGCCAGTCAGGCACTGTCCACCTATCATAAATAAACATCCGCGTGGGTAGGGCTATGACAACTGTATGCACCCTGCTATCACTGCTCTTGAGTGACCGAGTGGATCAAAGATAAAGTTTGTATCAGAATGCTAAATCCCTATATCATCGCGATGGGTAGCTAGATGCTCGTATCAGAAAGAACCTCCCGTCTGATAATCAAAAATGCTAAATCCAATCAATGCCCTGTATCAAAGGCATAATGTTTAGCTACCATATTATATAATTTATAGCTAAACAAACGGTCTCAAATAATTAGGATCGTTCTAATTATCCCTATTTCATTTAATTAACCATAATAAAATGGTTAGACTTTAATTATCCCAAATTACCCCAATTGAAACTCACGGAATTGAGTCCTCTAAAGGAGAATAGAATAGTCCATCTAAAAAAGCAGTAAACATTCACAAATCCAAGCTAACTGAACAATTACAATAATCGATCCAAAACTTTACCTACTATTCCATTTGATCTCAACAACATGGGTAATTCACAGTAAACAACATACATTCTTATATAAAGCATTTTCTTTTAGTATCAAAACTTCACTAAACTACTGCCATAATCCAAAATATAATCAAGGTAGATTAACAACATCGATCTGATCATGTTCAATTCTAAACCTACAAACCGATTACTAAAACCATCTACTCAAATCCAAATCCAACCGGACACCATCACACTACACATCTATATGCTAACCCAATTACCGATCTTACTCTAAGTATCTCACTACAATAACAACAACAAGATCACATACAGAATTTACAGCTCTAATCAAATTATCAAGAACCCGATTCCCAACCCCAGAACTAGGATCACATCCCTAACACCCTGTTTGGAAAGGAAGGAATTGGAATTCAATTCCATCGTTTGGTAGCAATTTTCAGGAAGGAATTGCTAAGGAATTGAATTCCAATTCCTTTCAAACCCCTCAAAACAAATCACACCTAAACACATGTGATTTGTGAAAGGAATTGAATTCCTTTCACTTAAACAAATTAAATTACCAAATCACCCCCTCACAAAACAAATCAAAGTTGCTCCGGCTCCATCCTCGCAGGATAAAATCGTAAAAATATAATAATTGAATTTAATTCATTTCTGTTTTTACAATTCATTCCAAACATGGGAATTGGAATTCAATTCTGGTCGAAATTCAATTCTGGTCAGAATTCAATTCCGTTACCTAAAGGGTTTCCAAACAGGGTGTAAACAACTATATGGAGGTAACTAAAATATGTCACGAACAGGGCAGCATATATTTGCAAATCAAAACAACTACCATGATCGAAAATCCATTTAGAAACCAGAACTATTTCACGTATCCAATCCACAACCTGAACCCAATTCCAAAATGGCCAGAACATCAAAATGAATTCCAGTAACCTAGTTTCATTGTCACTGTTCTATTCAAACATTCTTAGCAGTAATATAAAATCAATTTATTTATCTATAAATTCATTACAACACAAGGTATAGGTCTTTTTCCTTATGTCATGGTGACCAATTTTCTTCTCCCATGTAGCTTCTGAAATTTCATCTTGTTAACCCTCATATTAATACGATAGAAACAAAACTATCTCAATCACAAAACATATGCTCTATCAACCACTACATCCATCAAGGACACAACAAGATCCCTTACCTTGCTTGCGCCGACCAAAGTGAAAGCCAACTCACGATCGGAGGATGACCTGGCTTCGGCAATTGACGTCGGTGACGTTGATAAGGAATCGGGAGTGGGAGAGATTGCGGGAGGGTGATGCCGCCCTCCAAAATCGCGCGGAGGCAGTCGTGAGGAGTTGCGGTGCAGAGGGTCACGCGAGGAGGGGTCTGCGATCGGCGCTGCTCGCGTGGATGAAGAGAATCACGCTGGGTGCGACGTCGGGGTGGCTGAGGCTCACGCAGTTGGCGAGGAAGAGGTTGGGGTGTCTACGGCTAGGGCTCGCAAGGGGAGAGGAGAAGGGAGGTATCGGCGGCTGCTGGCTGCGAGTTAGGGCTCGGGATGAGGAGAAGTTATAATAAAAAGGGGGAGGGGGACTTTTGCAGAAAAGCCCCTTACTTTTCTCAAATTAACCTTCTACCCTTAGGGCAAAGGATTTAACCATTTAACCCTCCCATTTATTATATTCCATATCACACCCCTAAGTTTAGATTATTTATCCTTTCATAATTTAAGAGTTTACCCGAAACCCTTGATAAGTTTTAAGTTTTTACAATAAAGCCCTTTGGGCTCCTCCCGTAGGGTCCGAAACCCTAGACTCCATCCGGAAAATCTCGAAAAATTTTTTGGTCTGGATTTTCGAACCGTCGTATTTTACACAATTTCTATCTTATAATGAAAGGAAAGCAATTCTAAAAGAAAAAAAAATTATTAATAGACTCGTAATCCTAAAATTTCTAAACCGACTCAAATCCAAATATATATATATAAGATAGAAATTATCAAAAATATCTTAAATACTAAAAGAATGAAAATTACCAAAAAAATAATAATAAAAATCTCTAGATCCTCTTGTACCAGTCACCCCTAGTTGAAAGAACTAGTTCTCAAGTTTAGAGTAGTTTCATGTGGTAGCCCAAGAGGAAGATCATCTGACACTAAATTAGCAAAATCTACTAGCAATTGTTGTACTTTGAGAATCCTCAACGATCTAGAAGCAAGTTTATTTCCAAACTGGAGAAGTCGAAAATTAATTTTGCACAAATGTAAAAGCACAAGAAGGAACACCATGCCAAATAGAAGCAATCCCATAATCCAAAAGGCTATCTCCAGTATACCTAGAAAGTTCTTCAGAAGATAGTTTTACAACCTTAACCTTACTATTGATGTCTAACTTGGCTTCTTTAATCAATGCATTCAGCTTATCAATTTCTTCTTTAGGACTTTTCTTCATCAGTCTCAAGTGTTTCCACACTACAGTGTTCCAGATCCTTGTCGATTTTCCTCCAATCTATACCTTTCTCATGCAAGAGAATCTCTTGCGTCTTTTCATCCCCAAAAGGATTTGTCTTTGGTCTAGACTTCACCTTACTATTGATGTCTAACTTGGCTTCTTTAATCAATTCATTCAGCTTATCAATTTCTTCTTTAGGACTTTTCTTCATCAGTCTCAAGTGTTTCCACACTACAGTGTTCCAGATCCTTGTCGATTTTCCTCCAATCTATACCTTTCTCATGCAAGAGAATCTCTTGCGTCTTTTCATCCCCAAAAGGATTTGTCTTTGGTCTAGACTTCACTACCACTTATGCTGCAATAGATACTGATTGTGGCCTTCAGGCGCTATTTGATTATGCACTGAAGGTCTGAATTGAATGTGAACTAGTAGGCATGCTGGTCTTCTTTATCGCATTATCAGAGTCCAACCTATTCTAGTCCATGCCTTTCTCAGCGGACACTACACCAAAATAGGTGTTTTGTGACGGTTCATTATGTGGTTTGCGGCGGTTCAAACTGCCGCTATTAACCATTTATGGCGGTTTTGAAACCGCCGCTATCCGTAGTGTCGCCATCCATTTTGCGGCGGTTTTGAGCAACCACTGGTACAACTGCCGTGAATTATTTTGCGGCGGTTAAACCGCCGCAAATCAGTTGACTAAAATGTCACACTAAAAGTTTAACAACGGTTTGGAAACCGCCGCAAATGGTGAAGGGTGATTGTTAATAGCGGCGGTTACAAACCGACGCAAATGGTGATTAATAGCGACGGTTACAAACCGCCGCAAATGATGATTAATAACGACGGTTACAAACCGCCGCAAATGGTTAATACTGATGGTTTATGTAGCAATTTGAGCAACTGCTGGAACCGCCGTTGCGAGTTATTTTGCGACGATTTTGGTGGTGATTGAACCGCCGCAAATCACTTTGTTAAAAAACACGTTAAAATTTTAGTGGCAGTTCCCGACCCGCCGCAAACAAAAAATAGCGACGATTTGTTAACCGCCACAACTCGCTGCCATAAATTTTTACCACCACAAATTTTATTAGCATGAAATTGCTAAAATTATTGCGACGATTTATAAAACCGTCGTTATTAGTTAACATTATGCTCAACCAATTTGTGTGCAATTTGAAATCATCACAACTAATTTAATTCAAAAGGTATTAAGAACAAACCAATGTATCAAATGCAAGTTTATCTTGCTAATGTCTAAGCAAATACAAATCCTTAACATAAAAAAATCTTAACAATAGTAGACTTATAATCTAAAGAAAAAAAGGCTAAGGGTTAGAAGATGATGATGATCCTTCATTTTGGGGTTCGTGACTAGCTTCGGAAGAGCGCCTTGCTTCTAATGGTGAGCCTATGTCTGTTGCATGAAATTAGATAAAACGCCAATATTAGAAGTTTGATCATGGAAATGATGTTATAAAAATAAAGATGTTATATGAGACAGGAGTTAATTGCAAAAAAGACATTGCTATCGATCCATCAAATTATAAATTAGACATAAAGAAAACAGAAACATATTACTTAAGGAGTTATAAACAAGAAAATTCATGTAGTAGGCCAACAAATACATGCAGTAGGCCACATAATTGTGGTGCAAATTACATCATCTCACTCGGTCAGCAAAAGAAAAACAAAACATGCAGTGAAGTCATGTCAATATGCAAAAGAAAACAAAAATGTAGTGAAGGCATATAACACTGACTTTACATCAAAGGCATATAAGCAGTAAAGGCATATAAGAATATGCTTACACTTCACTCGGTCATCAAAGGCATCAAAGGCATATATGCAGTGTACAGGTGTTGAGACCCCTAGAAAATGCTTACACTTGAGTGTAAAGGAACACATTTGCTAAAGTATGGGCGAGGGGGAAAGCCCAAATTTTGTCTATTTAGATTGACTAATGTAAGTTTCTTTTATGTAATCTTGATGTAAATGCCTAGTACACATTTGTGATTGTATACTAAATAACCCTAATTAGTCTCTTTTTTTTTAGACATCAATCTAAGGTAGATTATTTATAGAATTTAAGAAAATTTTCACACCCTTGATATCTGTGATTGTGCTCCATAATTTTTAGTTTCAAAGGATGGGCAACTCAAGAAGGAATGATGGATAACAATACTGGAAACTAGTAATAGCTCAGGACTTAGACTTTCCCAAATAAAACAGTTCTTCAAAATGTCTCTGAATCTCTCCTTTGTTGATGCAATTCCAACACACAGCATGGATTTTTTTCCCTGTTACTACTTACTAGAGTCATCACTTGAAGCCCTCCCCTTTAATCACCATTGTTTAGGTTCTCTTCAATTTGTTATTTGAAAGGCTTGGTATTTTGTCACCTTTTGTATGGGTTGTCTTGTTTGGAGCTTCATTTACGTGGACGTTGGGTTGGTGGCTTGATGCAAATTGTTTGTAGAATTTCAATCTTCATTGATGTTCTTTAAAATGAATTACATAAATTTGGTTTTATCAAAATTCCAACATTTATTACCTTACAGTATAACTTTTAACTCTCAGGGTTGTGGAATATTTTGCATCATACCAAGTATATGTAATTAGGCATTCTTCCTAGTATTATAGGTTAATATGCAAGAAAATCATTAGAGATATGGGTATAAGCGTATTGGTCATCCATCAACGATATGTTCCTTGCAGATCATGTGGCATGATACAAAAAAATTGAAACCGTAGTTGCCTTGGGATGTATAAACATGTAGAATGCATTTTAGATACTCCAAAATTGTTTGTATGTTTCTGTGCAAGTTCTGAATGGACATTGTATATCTCTCTGCAGTTACTTACTTTGTGTTCTCTTTTCTTGAGACTCTGTCCTATGCTTTCATTTAGCATTGGTAAAAGAACAGTTTAGGTTGCACAATCAGTCAATTTGCTATGAAAATGCTTCATCCCACTAACTTAAGTCCTTGAAAGAACTAGTGATTCAGTCAATAGTCAAAACTATAATTTGACAGTAAAGGCCTGATAAGAATTATGATCCATAAAATGAGAAGTCAATAAAAAGGGCAATTTACCAAAGGGCGTACACAAGAATAGATATTTACCAAACGGCGTACCATGGTTTCATTTTCACCAAAGAGCGCACTTAATAATAGTGAACTTTCTTTTATACCCCTCCTATTATCTACTGTCTTTCTCCTTCTCTCTCTCAGTAACAAATTTCAAGACGTCTACAGATACTTTTTCAGACTTTTATTTTAAAATAATATATTATGAAATCGGCGCTGAAAACATTGTAAGGTAAACATTAAAAAAATATTTCAGTTAACAAATATCTCATCCAACGTGATTTAAAAATATAAATAATTTTTATATTTGATTAATAGAAATTAATATATTAAATAATATTTAATATATATATTAATATATATAAAAAATATTAATAAATATATTAATAATATTTAATAAATATATTAATATCTCATCTCACGCTCTTTATTAATAAATATATATAAATATAATAATATATTAATAAATATATTAATATAAAAAAATTTTGAAAAAAAACGTTTGCTGAAAATTAAAAAAAAAGAGCGTGTATTGATTTCATGTCCACGCTGGGTCTGAAATCAATACTTTCAGGCCCAGCGTGGGCCTGAAATTTTTTATTTCAGACCCACATTGGGCCTGAAATCTTTTGATTCAGGCCCGACGTGGACTCAAATTTTTTTTTATTTTAAAAATATATTAATATATAAAAAAATCTATCAAAACACTTAATTTCAGATTCAAACACAAGGCCTGAAGTCATCCCAGGAGGGTCTGAAGTCAAATAACTTCAGATCCTATAAATAATTAATTTAATAAATAATAATTAAATATAAAAAAATATTTTTAAAATTAAAAAATTTTTAGTGCCCTAGGGCCTGAAGTCATCCGACTTCAGGCCCAAGGAGGGCCTGAAGTAATCAGACTTCAGGCCCTCAATCATTGATATAAAAATATATATAAAAAAATTTATAAAAAGGTTTAATATATAATTACATATTATATAAGAGTGGTTTAGGTATATCAGTGAGTTTGGGTGCCGAAACATCTAATAGGAGTGGTCTAGGAGATGAGATTTTGGGTGCCGAAACATCTAATGTTGCTGTATCACCAATGCTATAGGAGTGGTTTAGGTATATCAGTGAATTTTGAGCAAAACTCACTGATAGACTTACCATATTTGGAATTCTAAAAACTCTATATCAGTAGACAGGGTTGAGCTAGGAGATGATATTTTGGGTGCCGAAACCTCTAATCTTGCTGTATCACCAATGCTATAGGAGTGGTTTAGCTATATCAGTGAGTTTTGAGCAAAACTCACTGATGGACCTACCATATTTGGAATTCTAAAAACCCTATATCAGTAGATAGGGTTGAGCTAGGAGATGAGATTTTGGGTGTCGAAACCTCTAATCTTGCTGTATCACCAATGTTGTAGGAGTGGTTTAGGTATATCAGTGAGTTTTGAGCAAAACTCACTAATGGACCTACTATTTGGAATTCTGAAAACTCTATATCAGTAGAAAGGGTTGAGCTAGGAGATGAGATTTTGGGTGCCGAAACCTCTAATCTTGTTGTATCACCAATGCTATAGGAGTTGTTTAGGTATATCAGTGAGTTTTGAGCAAAACTCACTGATGGACCTATCACATTTGGAATTCTGAAAATCCTATATCAGTAGACAGGGTTGAGCTAGAAGATGAGATTTTGGGTGCCGAAACCTCTAATCTTGCTGTATCACCAATGCTATAGGATTGGTTTAGGTATATCAGTGAGTTTTGAGCAAAACTCACTGATGGACCTACCATATTTGGTATTCTGAAAACTCTATATCAGTAGACAGGGTTGAGCTAGGAGATGAGATTTTGGGTGCCGAAACCTCTAATCTTGCTGTATCACCAATGCTATAGGAGTGGTTTAGGTATATCAGTGAGTTTTGCTCAAAACTCACTGATGGACCTACCATATTTGGAATTCTGAAAATCCTATATCAGTAGACAGGGTTGAGCTAGGAGATGAGATTTTGGGTGCCGAAACCTCTAATCTTGCTGTATCACCAATGCTATAGGAGTGGTTTAGGTATATCAGTGAGTTTTGAGGTTTCGGTGTATCAGTGGTTTAGGTGTATCACCAATGCCAAAACTCACTGATATACCTAAACCACTCCTATAGCATTGGTGATACAGCAAGATTAGAGGTTTCGACACCCAAAAGCTCATCTCCTAGCTCAACCCTGTCTACTGATATAGAGTTTTCAGAATTCCAAATATGGTAGGTCCATCAGTGAGTTTTGCTCAAAACTCACTGATATACCTAAACAACTCCTATAGCATTGATGATACAGCAAGATTAGAGGTTTCGGCACCCAAAATCTCATCTCCTAGCTTAACCCTATCTACTGATATAGAGTTTTCAGAATTCCAAATATGGTAGGTCCATCAGTGAGTTTTGCTCAAAACTCCCTAATATACCTAAACCACTCCTATAGCATTGGTGATACAGCAAGATTAGATGTTTCGGCACACAAAATCTCATCTCCTAGCTCAACCCTGTCTACTGATATAGAGTTTTCAGAATTCCAAATATGGTAGGTCCATCAGTGAGTTTTGCTCAAAACTCACTGATATACCTAAACCAATCCTATAACATTGGTGATACAGCAAGATTAGAGGTTTGGGCACCCAAAATCTCATCTCCTAGCTCAACCCTGTCTACTGATATAGGATTTTTAGAATTCCAAATATGGTAAGTCCATCAGTGAGTTTTGCTCAAAACTCACTGATATACCTAAACCACTCCTATAGCATTGGTGATACAGCAAGATTAGATGTTTCGGCACCCAAAATCTCATCTCCTAGACCACTCCTATTAGATGTTTCGGCACCCAAACTCATTGATATACCTAAATCACTCCAATATAATATGTAATTATATATTAAACCTTTTTATAAATTTTTTTTATATATTTTTATATCAATGATGGAGGGCCTGAAGTCTGATTACTTCAGGCCCCAGGACACTGAAAATTTTTTAATTTTAAAAATATTTTTTATATTTAATTATTATTTATTAAATTAATTATTTATAGGATCTGAAGTTATTTGACTTCAGACCCTCCTGGGATGACTTTAGGCACTGTGTTTGAATCTGAAATTAAGTATTTTGATAGATTTTTTTATATATTAATATATTTTTAAAATAGAAAAAAATTTGAGTCCACGTCGGCCTGAATCAAAAGATTTCAGGCTCAACGTGAGCCTGAAATAAAAACTTTTAGGCCCACGCTGGGCCTGAAAGTATTGATTTCAGGCCCAGCGTGGGCCTGAAAGTATTGATTTCAGGCCCAGCGTGGGCCTGAAATCAATACACGCTCTTTTTTTTAATTTTCAGCCAACGTTTTTTTTCAAATTTTTTTTATATATTAATACATTTATTAATATATTAATATATTTATATATATTTATTAATATATTAATATATTAATATATTTATATATATTTATTAATATATTTATTAATAAAGAGCGTGGGATGAGATATTAATATATTTATTAAATATTATTAATATATTTATTAATATTTTTTATATATATTAATATATATATTAAATATTATTTAATATATTAATTTCTATTAATCAAATATAAAAATTATTTATTTATATTTTTAAATCACGTTGGATGAGATATTTGTTAACTGAAATATTTTTTTGATGTTTACCTTATAACGTTTTCAGCGCCGATTTCATAATATATTATTTTAAAATGAAAGTCTGAAAAAGTATCTGCAGACGTCTCGAAATTTGTTACTGAGAGAGAGAAGGAGAAAGACAGTAGATAACAGGAGGGGTATAAAAGGAAGTTCACTATTATTAAGTACGCCCTTTGGTGAAAATGAAACCATGGTACGCCGTTTGGTAAATATCTATTCTTGGGTACGCCCTTTCGTAAATTGCCCCAATAAAAACTATACCTGATTAGTCTGTAAAGCAGTGGGAAATTGACCTCCTTGTTGACTCATAATAAAGGTCATTTGATCTTGCAACAATTTTAACTGTAGCTTCAAGTTCTCGTGTTCAGCTCTTGATGGACCATCAGATTGAATCGAGCCTCCTGAGCGAGATGATGACCCAAGTTGGGATGGACAGACACCAAATCCCATGCCTCAAACAGATCCCAGGTGCTCTTTCCCAAAGACTTTCATAAATGCTTCATCTGTAGTAGATCCTTGACTAATCTCCTTTTCTAAATCTTCCTATCCACATTAAATGAAAATTTTGAAGTCTAAGCATAAATTACATATTTAGAAACAATATAAACACTCAAAACATCCAAAATATATTTATAACTTATATTCTTTTTTTGGGCCTCATCATTGACAAAAGATCCATCTTTCTTTGTGTGAGCAACAAGATACATTTCCCCTCTACTATATTTTCTGCTTGTTTGAGTTTCCTTACATTATGCGATAACATTAATTAGATCTAAAACCTACCAAATCATTTTGCTACAATTAACAATATCAACAAAAAGAGAATAAAATATGTGTACCAGTTCGTGTTGTTTTCTGGCGAGTGTCTTTAACCCAAGAGTGTGAGGAATTGTTTGTCGCTTTCTATTAGCAGAATTTTTTTCACTCAATGCCTGTACATTAATATATACATAGATTAACAAACTAATGGACATAACTAAGAGTTGATTACCAATAATATTTTAAAAAATATGGAAATAATGTCATTATATTATTGTACTACATTTCCTTCAGCACTTAATTTATATTCCAAAAAGGCTGCCCAATGCTCTTTAGGAATCCCATTAGGGTGCAAGTTGACATTTTCATCCCATCTATGCTCTGGTTGGTAATGGCTTTGAAATACTCTGCATTTGGTATCTCTCCATTTTTTTGAAAGACTTCCAATGATATACTTCTTCTGGTGATCATCATCAACAATAAATTTTTCCTTCAAATCAAACACAAAATTATTATCAAACAATACCAAGAAGGTCAAATTTATGCAATTAATTATTATTCAAACCTGGATATTTCTTTTATATATGTTTTCCTTATAATCCAAAGGAACTTTATGCCAAGTGTTATATATTATAGGAAAGTTGTTAAAATTACTACCAACATGTCCCAAATATCCTCCTAGTAAGCCACCAGAATCTCTAATTGGTTGATTCTTATCATTCCATTCAGTAATTATTCGTTTTCCAGCTGCAAGTGCAACTACATCTTGCACTTTGAGTTGTCGTTCTTCTTTGTTACCTTGCTCATCTAAAAAAAATCATATTCAAAATTGTTAGAAATAAACCAATAATTAAATATAAAAAAGCAAATAAAATTTAGTAAGTAAAAATCACAAACCAGTGACATCAACTGTCCACACGATTTTGGTCCTACTCTTGGCAGTCATTAAAGCTTCTTCCTCTTCATGATCTCTTAAAACTTCTTCCTCTTCAAGATCCCTTAAAGCTTGGTCTTCAAAATCTCCTGTTGCAGTGTTTGAGAGAGTTTGGGCATTGCATTGCTCAGGTTGGTGGGAAGAAGATCCATTCTCAGTGGATGAACTAATGTGAACTGTAGGTGCGCTCTGGGTAGAAATTTGAGATGCTTTCTCAAGTATAGGTGCACTTTGTGTCGAATGACACCTAGGAGGATGTCTCTTTTTTCTAGGCATATCTAAAATTGTTTTTACAAAATACAGATTGTGCAAAATACATATATTATAATTTCACACACATATACATATATAATGATAACATGAATAGGACTTGTGGGATTGGAAACTAAAAATAGTAGAACAATATATGCTTTCACATAACCACTTGAAAATTTAAAGACATATAAAATTATCATAGTAAAGGCATCATCATATATTATCACAATATATGCAAAATTATCACAGTAAAGGCATGTAAAATTATCACATATATAAAATTATCACAGTAAAGGCATCATCATATATAAAATTATCACAGTAATGAAACTATTTTAGAAACTATTTGTGTAAAATTATCACAATATAAGCAAAATAATATCACGGTAAGAGGTTTGGAAACTATTTTAGAAAACACAATATGATAATCAAGTTCTAGTCATTTCTTTCACATAACCATATCCTCATTTACATCATCATCAACATTCCCAATGATAGTAGAACTTTGAGGTTCATCATCTGTAGTCATTCTTGCTAATTGCAAAATATCATCTGAGAAATAGTTTTCTAGGTTTTGGGGTGGATATGCCTCATTACATGGCATAATTCCTTCAACATCTTCACCCATGTCATAAAAATCCTTTGGCATTAAGTGAATCGGTATGCACCAATTTTTTTGCTTCTCATCATCAACATAATAAACCATTTGAGCTTCAGAAACATTGATATATGACTCATCATCTTGATGTTCCCCAGTATGTATTAACCTTGCAAAGATAACAGAGGTAAAGCCTAACTTGTCTTTTTGTATGCCTCTAGGATTCGTCGTGTTGGCCCATTGACATTTAAACAAGGGAACCCTAAAGCCATTATATACAAGCTCGATAACATTAATCAACTTTCTATAGTAAGGAACCTCTCTAAAATTCATTTGGGTATCCCACCTACTTGAGTAACTCCTTGTTCCAAAATTGCCAAAAACTCCACTATTTTGAGTTTTTAATGCATTATCTCGAGACAAAGTTCGAAACTTGTATCCATTAACATTGTATGCAGAGAATCTTGTAGCTTGGTCATAAGGTCCTTGAGCAAGACTGATAAGAATGTCTTTATCTAATTCAGGAAGATTGTTGAGATTATTGCGAATCTAAATACAAGATTATATCTGTGTTAGTCATATGTATATTTAAAAAATATAAACTATGCATGTATATGAGGTATTTATAACTCACACGATCAGAGAACCAACCAACAAACTCCCTATGAACCTTCTTGTCTATCTCAGAAGTATTCCTTGTACGACTCCGTAGTTGTCTCTTCACAATATGTCGAAATTCCCTACATATTTTGACCATATTATATTCTAAAATAGGAAATTCTAATAAATAATGTCAGCACAAAAATTACTCACTCAAGATAAGGATTGACTACTGGGCAGTTGATTAACACATGCCTATGAGTTTGCAACTTCTCTATCGAGGATAGAGTAAAATATGTAGATCCACTATCGAGGATAGAGTAAAATATGTAGATCCACCAACTGGCTTCCCTATTTGAGGAAATAGTTCAGATGCTCGTGATTTGGGCTCTAATTTGTCATGCTCATCATCCACACGACTAGGTCGATTCCATCTTGTCTCGATATTGTCTAGATACCTTGAACAAAAAGTAAGAATCTCTTGAGCAAGATAACCTTCAGCTATAGAGCCTTCTGGTCTTGCCTTATTACGCACATATGATTTCAGTTGTCCTAAGTACCTATTAAATCAAAATAGACCATAAGCAGTATAAATAATAAGCTAATATAGCATCAATAAAATGATATTTATCTCTAACCTTTCTATAGGATACATCCATCGGTAATAGACAGGACCTCCAAGCTTAACTTCTCCAACAAGGTGAACAACTAGGTGAACCATAACTGTGAAAAATGATAGAGGGAATAACATTTCCATGAGGCATAAAGTGAGTACAATTTGATCTTGTAATTTGTCTAAATCCTTAATCAATAACACTTTCCCACATAAGCTCCTAAAGAATGAGCACAACTCAATCAACACTGCTGAAATGTCTTCCGGCAAATTTGTTCGCATGGCTAGGGGTAGAAATTGCTCCATCAGTATATGATTATCATGACTTTTCAACATCCCACATATCTTAAGATTATCCACATCAATGCACCTAGAAATATTGCTTGAATAACCATCTGGAACACTAATGTTTCTTGTACAAAATTAAATAAATACATTAGTGCAACATTTAAAATATAAGGCAAATTTTAAATTTTTGTAAAATTTAAAAAATTTTATAGTTGAAAATTTTGCGACAGTTTACAAAACCGCCGCCATAAGGTAAATTTTTACGACGGTTTCATAAAACCGCCACTACATATTAACATCAGATGTGACCGCCACGTAAATCGCTGATAGACTATAATAATTTAGCGACGGTTACCATGAAACCGCCGCTAAATTCTATTATTTTACAGCAGTTGCCAAACCGCCGCAAACGCCGTCGTAAAATACATATTTTACGGCGGTTTTATAAACTGCCGCAAAACAACCGTCGCGAAACTAACTTTTTGGTGTAGTGAAATCTCCTCTCGTAGATGTGTAGTCCCAAACTAACTTGGTTGTGTTCTTGGAGGCTCACTCGATATAGTAAATCCCTCTTTGACGGATCCAAAATAAGCTTTTGTCTTCCTTGATCGTTCAGTATTGATTCTTCTCTATCTCTACCCCATCGATCAGAATTAGAAAACAAACAAGAATCCCCATACCTAGATCTAGAGCTAGGGTAATTAGATGTCGTTGTCTTCTTTGCGATAGCCTAGTTATCAACTTAATCATCATCGTACACCGGCTCGCCAATCTCCTTGGATTTATCTTCTAGGTCTTCCTCAGATGGTCTACAATCAATTATTTGATATAATTTGATAAAAGGTTCAAAATTATCATATTGAACAAAATAGGAATCCAAAATGAATAAAGGATCATTATCAAGCTGTTCGTCTGCTCCATAATTGTCAAACATTGGATCATTAGTTGCCTCAGTTTCATCTCCAATTTGAGATTGACATTCCTCAATTTCTTCTAGGTCAAATTCTTCTCCAAATCACCTTCAAATCCATCCAAGTCATCTCAAGTGTCGAAGCTATCGTCCTCCATGGCAAATTCTAAACGTCCCTAGAATGAAGTTTTAATGTAACTAAAATAAGAAAAGTGGTCTTTCATCTTCTCCCAATCTCAAATTTTGGTCTTGCCCTACTAATCTCATGAGCATCACAAGTGTTCTCACCCTGCCAATGCTAGACCTCCACTACAGGAAAAATCACCTTTAACAACGATATATTTACAGCAGTTTTAGCCTAAATTGTTATAAATTTTATAAAAGGCAACGATTTTTGTGAAAATCATTGTCTATTAGCAAACACATAGCATTATAGACAATGGCTTTACACTATCCGTTGTCTTTAACGCAATAATTTTTATGAATAACAATGAATTTTATAACGATTTTCCAAACCATTGTGTTTCAGAGAGAATTTGTTTATCTTTAACGACAGTTGGGACAACGATGCATAAAACCATTGAAATTTTGATATGTTTACAACAATTGTAAACCATTATAAATAAATAATCGACTGTTGTCTTTTTCCTGACTGAAAAGAGTGTGAAAATCAATGTTCCCACCCCTGATAACCCTATTTCCTTTGCTCGATAACCACAAACCTTCGTCGATCCAAACACCTTCCTCCCTCGGTGCGATCCCAAAGAAACCTACAAACCTTCGTCTTCGTCCCTTTCCAACTGCTTCACAACTATCCTTGCTTCTCTTCCCTCCAAGATCTGTCTTCGGACTTGAGAGGCTGCCTTGACATGAGTTCTACAAAGCTTTCTACGAACCTTGTTGTTTGCCTTTGTTTCTCATGATCATTTGCTGCATTGTATTTAGTGATTGTCTTTTTTGCCAGATGAATCTTGATGCGCTCTTATGTTCATTTGTTCTTCTCTACTTCGCGTTCTTATTTGGGAGATCGAAATTAGTTTAAAATGTTGCAGAGAAAGCTCACTGGGTTAATCATATTTAAAGTTTTTGTGGGGTTTGGTTTTTTTGTAATTGTACATGTAATCCTTAGATTGTCTTCTTTTATGTTATCTTATCTTATGATTTTGTGGGAATTTTTTTTCTATAGATTCTCTGTCAACCTATCTATCTTGATGGGGAGTGATGCTCCATAACTTATTTGTAAACCTAGCTATCTTTGTCACTGATTCTTTGATACGTGTTCATTTTTTTAGAAGCATTTGTGTTTTTTCTTCTCTATTTGCATTTAGGTTAAAAATGTCGTTAGTCAATTTTTAGGGGTTTTTAGTGCATACTTGGTTTGTTTTGCTTGTCAATATTGGTTCATAAACGTTTTAGAGCTTTTGTTTAACCAATTCATTTTCAACATAGCTATCTCTGTCGACCTAGCAAAATTAAGTTCAATTTCTTGATGAACTTGGTGAGCACTCATAATGATGTTGGTTAGATATTTTCTTGATGAACTTTGTCATTGTGTGGATATGGCATAGTGAAAAACCATCATTTGGCAACTCAAAGAATTGTAGTGAACAAACCCAACGAAGCGAACATAGTTTCTTTGATGAGAACCTTGTAGATATGGTAAATGCGACATATGAATATGATGAGAATCCAACTACATTCAATAACTTACTCCACAATGCCAAGAAACCTTTATATCCAGGATGTATAAAATTTACAAAGTTATCAACCATTATTAAATTGTATAACCTGAAAGTCAAACATAATTGGAGTAATAATGCATTCACAGACATTCTTTCTTTGTTTGGAGAAATGCTTCCAGATGGTAATGAATTGACTTTATCATTGTATGCTGTTGAAAGTTGTTGGTATGAAATCACACGATTATCACATTTTGATGTAACAGTTACTTCCAGTTGTCATTCAGGGTGTGTTTCCAAAACATGTAAGATATGCTCTCACATGATTGTGCTTCTTCTTCAATATGTTGTGTAGCAAAGTGATAGATGTCTCGAAGTTGGATGATATGAAAATGATATTATGACAACATTGTGCTTACTTGAAAAATATTTTCCTCCATCATTTTTGATGTCATGGTCCATTTGACTGCTCACCTTGTGCGGAAAGTTAAATTGTGTGGACCAGTTTAGTATAAATGGATGTACCCATTTGAAAGATTCATGAAAACATTAAAAGGTTATGTGTGAAACCGTAATCAACTCGAAGGCTGCATAGCTGAATGTTATATTACTGAGGAGGATATAGAATTTTGCTCAGACTATTAATCTAATGTGCACGCCATTGGCATCCCAACAAGGAATCATCAATTGGAGCTTACCAGACCTTTATCACAAGATCATGTGTAGTCTACCAATCATGAGGAGTGGGAGCAAGCATATCATCATGTATTGGCAAATAATGATGAGATAGAGCCTTATTTGAGTAATTTCTCCAACTCATTGATACTTTCAAATGCGGCATTAGATTATAGTAGCTAATCTTTTTATTTTTAATAGAAAATACATAGCTCATTTAAAGGAAACATTTCATCAAAAAGCAAAGTCAAAAAAGTGATTACAAAATAAGCATAATCGAACTTTTATTCTGTGGTTGCATGATACTGTAAGTTACATGCAAGCTACATATTAGTCCATGATTTATGAAATTATGAACTTGATTAATATATAATTCAACTATTACATTATAGGTTGCAAATGAAATTTCCAATTCCACACATCAAATCTCCAAACAATTAAAGTGGATGGCGCATGGACCTAGTGAGCGAGTATTTAAGTATTCTACATATTTAATTGATAGGGTTACATATCACACAAAAGAGTGTGATGATGTGCGGATAGTTCAAAATTTCGGAGTAAGTTTAGTTGCAAAGATTATGCAAGTTGCTAGCGCAAAAGATAAGCATCCAATTGTGTCAAATTTGGTATTCTATGAAGTTATTGATGAAATATGGGAGCTTGATTACCATCTCTTTCAAATTCTAATGTTCAAATGTAACTGGGTTGATAGTGATGGCAGTATTAAAGTCAATGAACATGGTTTTACATTGGTAAACCTCAAAGGATAGGATTCAAATCTGATTCATTCATCTTAGGGTGGCAAGCGAAACAAGTTTTTTACCTTAAAGACCCCAAGATCCAACTTAGTCTATATCACTTGCAACTCCTAGTAGAGACTACTTTGAAAATATTACCGATGATGATTTGGAAAAAATTATTACCAACCAACAATGTTTTTCTCGAGGGCTTCCAATATGGATGTCGATGGAGTAGATAATAATGAACCACCATGCATTCATGAAATTGTGTTGAAACTCGGGTTGATGATATTTTATCTTAATGTGGTGATTGTATGTAATTTTAAATCCTACCTAATGTAATTCTATAATAATTATTACAAATGTTAGTTCAATGTCATTTAAAATAGAATGATCACTATATTTTATGGCGTAGACTTTCCAATAACTTCCTATATGCTAGTTCAATAATTACTAGTATTTATATGTTGTATAGCATTTATGTAGGTAATTATATGAATTTGTCATGCTTGTTGAAATGTTTAGCATGTACTCAATATAGATACTAATTTCACATTAAAATTTACTGCATCTATTACATAACTTTCACTCTTTTTGTTATTTTCAAGCCCAGACTATTTATATCAACATGATGCTTTATTTTCAATTATGTGAACCATATATCAACATAGACTATGAAAACTAGTTTCAGCATAGTAGTAGGACGCATCAGCAAGAAGTTGAAGTTAAAATCGAAGTATTCACGCATCAGTTCAATTACATGCTTATTAACTTCAGCTTATAAATTTTTCGTCCAAAATATTATATAGCATTGGTGAATGAATTGTTTATTGATCATCCACATTTTGTTATTAACTGACAGCTCAATGGCACCAAGTAAAAGCAAACGAAGCAACAAAAATGTTGACAAGGGAAAGCAAAAAAAAGACAGCCCAGATTTACAAGAAAATTCAAATGACACACACTTAAACAAGATGCCAAGGGGTCCTACAAACATGGATAGTATTTCAAGATTAAGGACTAAGGGCATTGTATAGGAAGTTTGTTTCTGTTGGTGCCGGAAGCACCAAATCGAGCCTTGTTTTGATAAGTGACAAAGGGTTCAAGTTAAGCTGGTTTGTGTGTATTGATGAATTTGTGAAGCTTACGGGAAAGTCCTAGGTAAGCTAGGCAAGAAGTCTTGACCTGTAGGATTGAGCAAGAAGTCCTGGTCGGAGATCGGGCAACGAAGTCTTGGTCCGGGGGACCGAGCAGAATACTTTATGGAGCGAGGATCGCGGACAGCAGTCGAGACGGGTCGAGGTCGAGCATCGTCGAGTTCCGAGTTTTCAGAGGCCGAGCAAAAGTTCAACCGAAGAAGCCGGTTGGCAAAAAGGTAAACTCTCCTAAGAGGAATAGATAAAGACACGTTCCCCGAGAGGGAACAGTAGGCGTCGGTTCGACCTAGGGTTTCAAGTGAAACCTAAAAGTCAGAACCAAGACAGCACTAGTTGTAAATCCATACATGCATGAATTCTATTTATTATTATTGTGGAGCTAACCCTTGTTGTAGCTGAAGATGTTGACTCAATTGGACTAGGGTGCCTGAATGGGACTCAGGCGCCTGGGAGTTGGCAACGGGTGGCTGAGTTGGCGCAACGGTCAAGCTTGCGTTGCGAGTGCTGAGTGGAGGAGCCACGTCGGCCCTCAGGCGCCTAAAAGGGATTAAGGCGCCTGAGCCAGAATAGAGTTTGACTGCGCAGTGGATAAAATTGCCACCCGAGACGCTGCGACTAGGGCGCCTGGAAGGCCTTTCAGGTGCCTGAATGAGAACTATATAAAGGGGTCAAGAGCAACACTTTTGAAAAGAACTTACACTCTACAATAAGTCTGTTTTCCTGTGTGCTGCACGAATAAAGTCTCGACAACGCCAAAACGTCATCCGACTCTCCGAGCAAAGAACTTCAACTCATTCAAGGAGTTCAGTATATTTGTTTTAAGTTTTGCACACTAAAGCATTATAATCTGTACATACTTTTGACTGTTAGTGATTGTCCAATGATCAAGGATCGTAGGCCTTGCAGTAGGAGCCGATCAAGACTCCGAAGCAATTAAAACTAACCTATGTTAGCATGTGTGTTTTGTTTTCCGTTGTGTACTCGATTGCTTTAAAATTTGAATTTTCTTATAAGAGATATTCACCCCCCCCCCCCCTCTATCGCTCATCTCGATCCTACAATTGGTATCAGAGTGGAGGCTGCTCAATTTGGTGAAACCATCACTTGAGTATCTTCGGATTTCCATTGTTTTACTTCAAGCATATTTCTTTATTATTATTCCTACACTACTAATCCAAGACAAGAGTCTTGGTACTTTTTTTTTGTTTGTGTCTTTGCAAGTCTACTTCTTTCGCTTTCTTTTTAAATAACCATGCAAGAAGGTTACAGCACTGCTCACCCCCCCTCTCTTCTCTGGGGAAGATTTCGATTATTGAAAGAGCTGAATGGAAGTTCACCTAAAGACTCAAGTGGACATATGAATTATAATCCAGACCGGATTCGGCCTCCCAAGAGACGAGCAAGGGACGATACTGAGCTATGGTAAGTGGGATGCATCTACAAAGAAGAAAATTGAAGACGATGTAAAAGTAACACAGACTCTTCAATGTGGACTCATGAAGGAAGAGCTGAACCGAGTCGGACCTTTCAGTAGCGCGAAGGAGTTGTGGACTAAGCTAATTGAACTCTACGAAGGAACATCTAACACCAAGGTAAGCCGTCATGATTTACTTTTAAATAAATTATATAATCTAAAAATGTAGGACGGAGAAACTCACTGTGGCCCAGATACAAGAAATTATGAACGGACTCCACATCATAAGACACACCATCGAAAACAGAGATTTGATCAAGTATACACTTAATACCTTCCCTAGAAACTCACTGTAGGCATCCATGGTTGATGTTTACAAAGTTTCTAAGGACTTATCCAAAATAAAATTAGAAAAACTATTTTCAGAATTTGAACTACATGAACAGATTAACGGTGCACTTGCAGAGAAAGGTATAGCTTTATTTGTAGGTAAAATTAAAAAGAAGGAACCAGAACCAAAACCGGATTCTGACTTAGAATCCGAAGAAGAAGAAAAACTGGCGAAGCTCGTGAACGTCGTCTGGAAGTTGTTCAGAGCTCGAAAAGCGCAAAAGAAAAAGAATATGGGACAACCAAAGGACAATCCGGCTAGACGAAAGAACAAGGCGGACCTCACCTGTTATAGGTGTGGAAAGAAGGGGCAGTTCAAGTCCGAATGCCCGAACACAAAAGAAACAAAAAAGCAACGGAGGAAGAAGGCGTTGCAGGCAACTTGGGATGAGTCATCTTCGAAATCGGATGAGGATGAACCAACACACTCCAACCTCCTCGCGTTAACAACTCAAGATGAGATCGGCATCGACTCCAAATCATAAGAAGAAACTGAGCATGAAACCATCTCACTATCGGAAATTGGCCAACTTAAGGTAATGGGTTATTCAAAATCGGATTTATACGAACTCATTTCTTATCTATCTCATAAATTGGCTAAGTCTCATGACCGGGTTAAGTCTCTTCAAGAGAAGGTAAAACTCCTTAAGGAAGAAACTAGATCGAGTCCTTTGACTGAGAAAATTTAGGTCGAAACCTCAACTCAAGTCCAAAGACTTGAGGAAGAGAATTTCTCCCTGAAGGCTCAAGTCAAAGTACTCAGAGCAAACTTAGAATAGTTCACCCTGGGCTCCAAGAATCTTGATTTGATTCTTGAAAAACAAAAGTCTGTTCTAAATCGATCCGTAATTAGATTTAAAGCCAATTCACGATTTAGATTTTATTATTCGGTAGTGAACCGCCCTAGCACCCAAGTTCAAGCATGGGTCCCCAAATTGAGCTTGACTAATTAAGCTGGACCAAATCAGTATTCCATAAGGTTCATATCCACTATTTAAACAGACCAAATCAAGGATATAATCCAAGGGAAGTAAACAAAAAGACTATTCATGTGGTTAGTTAATATTGATTGAATACCTTCTCTGATGTTTGTTTACGTTTATTTCCTTATTTATTTATTTATCTTGCTTAAAATTAGAAATGATTAGTTAAGGATCAGATTTGAATGAAACTTGCTCAACCTAGTATTAGGGTGGGTCGAGCTGATAGTACGTTAGGAAAGTCATCTGGGGAGTCAAGTAGAAGAAGGTGTCTTCTATTTGGTCTTCTTAGTCCGGTGGAACTAACCGAAGCTACCTCGTCACATCCTCGACTAGTTAGACCAAGATTTCTGAACGAGAAATTTAAAAATAAAATTTCTTTATGCGGCTTTGGCTAGGAAAGGGTTGTTGATCCAATAAGACTAAGGCCCAAGAAGGCCTCTGTGTCTCGCCAAGACCTGGAAACCAAATATTGAAATATATTTTTAAATTACTAATTCTTAAATCTGAATCTAACTCAAGTTTCAATTATATCTTAGATTAAACCTAACTTCAAGATATCATCTCACAAAACCAATTAAGTTCCCTATTTTGTCATTTAGAAATGGGTGGGATATTTAGGATTTAAAATAAATCAAACTCAACCAATTGAAGTAGCTAAACCAACTTATCACTAAGTTGGTTAGTCCAAACTAAAATTAAGAGTTGTTTTTGCTTGCCAAGTTCATTTTCAAAAAATTCTATTTAAAAGTTCATTTTCAAAAAATTATGTTAAAAAGTTCATTTCAAAAATTCTGTTTAAAAGTTCATTTTCAAAAAATTCTATTTAAAAGTTCATTTTCAAAAATTCAGTTTAAGAGTTCATTTTCAAAAATTCTATTTAAAAGTTCATTTCCAAAAATTTTATTTAAAAGTTTATTTTCAAAAATTATGTTTAAAAGTTCATTTTCAAAAAATTCTGTAAACCCTAAAATCCAACTCAGGCACCTGAATGGGATTAAGGTGCCTGATCGTGAATCGAGGCATTTGGCGCGTGATATCGCGCGGCTTCCCGAAACGCGCCCTTGGTTTTTCAAAACCAGGGGCGGAATCACTGACCAGGTTGCCGTAGTCAACTCAGGCGCCTGGTATTCAGGCACCGTAAACCCAACTCAGGCGCCCTAGTTCGCTCTATAAAAACCTACCACCGCGCGCCGAACAGAAACATCTAAGGCGCCCTAATTCACTTCCTCTCCTTCCTTTTCTCTCATTTTTTCTCTCAAACCCCTACCAAAATGAAGCTAATAGACTAGAATCTTCTCTCCTTGCCTTCATCATGCCTCAAAGATGGTATACTCTAAATTTTAAGCTTAATTTCTATTTTTCTTGTTCTTACCATTACTATGTGTTTGTCAAAACTAGTACACGTCGCATAGCCCAGGCTGGATCTGCTACCCTACCCAGTACTGACCCTAGATTCCCCTCCATATCTCTTTAGGATCCTTTTGAGCAGACCACCTATCAACCATTAGATTATCACTATCTTTATAGGAATTTCTTTGAGACCTATTGCCCTATCACCATGGACGTTATCCATCACTACCACTTAGACCAGCTTGTCTACTACACTGATTTTATAGATGTGACCCTATGTGCAGAATTTTACAATAACCTGATTAAATTAGATGACACTCATTATTCTACTCATGTCCAGCAGGTTGATTTTATCATATCTCCTGCACTATTTACCCAACACTTTGAGTTACGACCATCTGATTCTACTTTCTTATGCTATCCACCTAGGGATGGTCCGTTTGCTGATCCTTATTCCCACATTACCCTTGACACCCTTTTTACTTATTTCTTTGAGGGTGAGAGAGACCCTATCATTTCTTCTTTCAGTTCCATGCAACTTCAGCCCCAGCACTACGCTCTTTATCGAGTTATTCTTCGTTGTGTTCTACCTATCACCACTAGGGATATCACGGTGATGAGGCCCTTCCACACCTTCTTATTATATGCTTTTATCCATCATCTAGATATAGACATAGGACTTCTTATTTTTCATGATATCACTTATGCATCCAGCATCTCTACCCATAGGAGAGTGCGCACTCCATATTGCCACCTTCTGACTTCAATTTTTGCACGCTTTGGATGTGATGTCCTTAGGGGTCAAGTCACCCGATAACTGAATGCAATGAAATATGATTTAGGAATTTTTCCTTAGCTGGGTTAGAGGTTAACATTGACGGTGTCTTGTCTTGGAAGCAGGTAGGGGAGCAGGACCAGCAGACGATGAGGAGGACGATCCACTTGTAGAGATCGAGGTCGCATTAGAGCAGGATCCACCACCGCCTCCTATACTCTTGACGGATCAAAGACTGGCTCTACTCGAGATAGAGGTTCTCTGTCTTAGGACTGAGTCTCACCGTCTCGAGACCCAGATTCAGACTTTGCGAGAGGAGTCGAAGGCCCAATATGTAGAGATGGCCGAGATAGCAGCAGAGCAACATGCAGAGCTTATGCAGCTACTTCAATCTTGGCGCCCAGACCCCTCCCTAGATTTTGATAATTTTTACCTGACTCTTTGACCAGACTGTTTATCTAGGTCTAACTTGTGCTGGCTATGGTTTGATTATCTTTGTATATCTAGTTGTAGTTTTTTTTACTAGATTATGCTTTACTTCAGATTATATTCAGCTTGGAATGTGCTTAGTAGAGTAGATTTTTTTACTAATGGCCATTAATGGGTTGTTAATGATTGATTGGCTTTAGTGGATAGTCCCTATGAGATGGACCCAAGGTATATAAGGGAAGGAGCTTATCCAATTAGGGCATCATTATCTTGATCTTCTTACATCAATAGGGTTTGAGCTCCTTCTTCGTCCTCTCCTCTCTTCCCCATTGAGAAGGTGGTAGATTATCGCTCACTCATGTAGAAGGTCATTCCACGCTCGCAGGATCTCCGACGATAAGTAAGAATCATGGCCAATGAGATGGACTTAGGTTAGACCATTTCGATACTGTTCCGGGAGGAATCAACGTGGACGGTCAGTCACCAAGGTTCAACCCACGCGGATGCTGACATTAGGGGAGGAACTCCGCGCCCTGTGAGATCAATACGAGCATTAGCGGAACGCGTCGAAGGTTGTCCGGCGGAGCCCACTTCGACGCTCAAGTCAGTGCCTTGATGGAAAATAAAAGTATAAGGCAGCAAAATGTATGAGTAGTAGAGAACGCATAACCCCCTTACCAGAGGGGTTGGAATACCTTTTATACCTGCGGCGGCCATCCGCGAGTCCCCACGATCATTGTCACGTCCCCGTGATTATCGATTAATCGTTCACCCTGGTAACGGTCGTCACGATTCTTCAATCCGGGTTATTGTGATGATTAAGGCCTTTATGGCCGCTGATCATGGGTAGTAATTGTTAGTGATATGAGAGAAGTGTCCTAAGGCAATCGCCTTATGATTGTAATCATTTATTTTAATAAATGAATATTCACTATTTGAGTATACATGATTATTTGATTAAGATCATAAGCTCATTTACTGAATGTCCGCAATACAATTCACAGCATGAGAGAATTTGTGATGAATTCACAACTAGTGATTATCTCTACATGTGCAATTGTGAAGTATTGAAATTGTCCCTAGTCAATGAATTGATAAATACGGACACTATCAATTCTGTTGAGACTAGCATGAGTTATTCTCTAATCAGCTGATTCTCACTGGCTGGTGACATTGAGATGCCCGGAGATAAACATGAATGCTAGTTAAGGGAACTAGTTCATTGGAGTGACTGACTGTAAAACTTCATATGGTAGTCTATATATAGATATGTTAGTGAAGTTCTTACTGCAGCTTAAGTGCGATGTTCCTTTGACTTGCGGTGTTCAAGTCATCTTGGTCATGGAGACTTATACTTTGACATCTTAAGCAAGCATCTCCAAGGAGGTGTGGACCCAGGATGATTGGGTATAAGCCGAAGTGCCCGAAGATGTTTGAACATCCTACAAAGGATTCACCACTCCTTGCGAGGAGATGTATACCCGAGGCCTATCGTCGGATTGTTACTCGAAGCCTCTGGCCAGAGCATGACATGTTCAGAGTATGAATCTCTTAAATACATGAGAGTAATTAGAATCCATAGGACGAGGAAACGTTACTTGGGCTAGGTGTGACGTAGTCAGCCTAGTGGGGATTGACACACATAGACCATGTCCTGAACCAAGTGGGTATAAGATGGTAAAGGGAATGGGGCACGATTCATTATAGCTGCTGAAGGGTTTCAGAATCATTTATGAGGTCAACCGTTGATCTTTCAATTAATTGGGGATCATGATGTACTATTAGGTGTCACTCATGATCGTTCTATAATTAATTAGTTAATTATGGGTGGCCAACATAAATTGAAAGCCTATTTGGTCACACGCATAACGAGTAATTCGAAGGATTTAAAACGAGTTGAGAATTGGATTCTCCAATCGAGATAGACTATTTTTGGTAAGTCCAAACAATAGTCAAAACTGAATTTATTTCAGACGCATCGGAAGCATAGAATGGCTAAGTCTTTTAAAGACTTAATGGGTGAATTAAATAAGTTTAATTCATTAAAGGATTTGATCCAATTGGGGTTAAATGGGACGGCCAAGGAAGGGGGCCTCCTCTCTTCTTGTCATGGCCGGCCACCACCATAAGAGGATAAGGCTATTTTGGTTTGTTTTATAAAATAGACTAAAGGTTGGTTTATTTTATAAAAGGTTATATAAATTTTTATATAATGAACCATGAGTTGGTTTGTTTAATAAAATTTATATAATGAACCAATGGTTGGTTTGTTTTATAAAATTTTATATAATGAACCAATGGTTGGTTTATTTTATAAATTTTATATAATCATGCCAAAAGAAAGAGAGCCTTGATTATGGATTGATTGAGAAATTATTCCATAATCAAGAAGAAGAAGCTTGATCATGAGAGCCTTGATTATGGATTGATTGAGAGATTAATTATTCCATAATCAAGGAGAGGTTTGCTTGGGAATTAAGAAATCTCTCCCTATATAAAGGACCCAAGGGGTGCCATGGAAGAGGATCCAAAAAAGGAATTGCTTGGGCTCTCTCCTCTTCTTCTCTCCCTCTCTTTTGGCCGGCCATAGGCCTTCCTTCCTTCTTCTTGCCGTGAGCACAAGGAGAAGCATCAAGGCGACGAAGTTCTTCCTTGCGACAATCTTCCACTTCGGCCAACCTTGGTGGTGAGTCTTTCGATTTGATTACTCTCTCGGATTCGTCGTGTTCACGGAGAATCTAGTAGTTCTCGTGAACACGAAACTCGTGGCTTAGCGAAGTCATCCCGACGATACTCGGCGTGGATACGAATAGAGGCGGAGCTTTCAAAGGACGCTAACGGTTGAATCTCGTCCCTTCTTCCAAGTTACGCAAGGTAATTGGTAGAGTAATCTCCTTTTCTGCAAAAAATTTTATATTACGATTATGTGAACACATTGCATGCTTAGGATATGTGTTAGAATAATTTAGGAAATTATTCATGCTTTTGTTTCCGCTGCATGTAATTATGTAACAATTACAATACGTGTCCGCGTCGGCATGCACCCGGTCCCAACAGTAATTACTCCGTCATAATGGATGAGGATGACCCGCCAATCCGAGAAAAACGAACCTCTGCTTGAGTGTTCCTTGGGCCCCACTACCCCGAACTGATCCCGAGCTTCTTTGGCATGGGGGTCCCGGGCATTCGTCTCTTCGAGGTGCTCTCGGAAACCTACCCCCAAGGTGAACTCAGGGGTGTGTCTTCCTAAAGCTATCTTCGAGGTTATAACTACTCAAGTCGGTCTCCGGGTCCCCTCTCCTGAGAGGGTTTCGGGTGTCCCGCCAAGGGAGTCGTTCTGGCTTAGTGGATTTTGCCATACAACTTCTTCAACCACCGTGTCCACCACAGGGTATTCAACCTCATCACAAGTCCCTCCCCTCAAATTTGATCGAAGGTAATGTGTTTGACTGATTAGACAGGTAGTGTGGTGAAGAAGCTATGCCCAGATGGCCTCTCCACCTTCTGCTACTTCGCTGGTGGCATTCCGGGTCCGAGGAAGTAGTCCATGTAACCCAGGACTTTGGGTGATTTTTTGAATACATCCAGCATTCCCGCAAAGTTTGCGGCGACGCTCTGATGGCTATCCTAGGCCCTTTATAGGTGCAGGGGGTCTTGTAATGGCGACACGATCGCCTAGTGAATGTGGCTTCGCCACGTGCCTCCTCCCCCCTTGTGCGGCGATATCTCCCCAATATACGTCGCGGAAGCGACGACAGTAAGGGCTAGCAGCTCCTCGGGATAACCAATCAGCGTCGTTGACGTGTTGCTCTCTTATTGCTTATAGATGTCCGGCTCATCTCTATAAAAGCGGGTGCAACTGCACCCTTCGACCTCCTTCCCCTATCTGCCTCCAAGCATCTTCATTCTCCTGCTGCTCGTCTTGCTGTTGCGCCACTTTTACGAGGGTACGTCTCCTTCGGCTTTCTCCTCTTCTCTATCCTCATGGGTCCAGTGGAGAAGAAGAAGAAAACCCGAGGCGACAGCGAGGTATCCCTGGGGAAACTAGGATATCATACGGAGTGGTACGATACCACTACTTCTAGGGTTAGGAGGGAATCCCTTCAGGCCGCCTGCCGGAAATATGGTATCCCGGAAGGTTGGGAGATGTGAGTGTCGGCCCTAGGCCAATCACCTGTAGAAACCGCTAAGGATGTTTTTCACTTTCTTTCCAGGGCAGACAAACTAGGGCTTCGTTTCCCTATCCCCCCTTTTACATGAATGTTGCTAAATACTTCGGTATCCCCCTCCAGTAAATGGCTTCGAATGCCTTTGCCCAGATGGGCGAAGCTTTTGTCCTTTTTAAACTTTTTGACATTCCTCTGACCCTCCGATTCTTCCATTTTTTCTTCGTTCCAGTCAGGTCCCAAGGGGCATTTGGCTTTACTGCTCGTTCTGGTCATAGGTTTCTGGGGGGTCTTCCGTCCTCCCACATGGGATGGAAGGAACGGTTCTTTTATATCTAACTCCGTGAGCGTCCCTTTAGTCCTATCCACTGGACGGAAAGCCTGCCACCTATTCCCGACCTTAGCGACTTCCAGCAGGACGCGGGATATTAGCGTGCTAGAGGTATCCTAGCAGGGATGGACTTCCATGACCTCCAACTGGTGCAATGCGAGGAGCTCCTTTATCTGGTCGATCTTAGTCCGAAAGTCACGAGCCTTAGCCCCAGTCTTTGTAAGTTTCTTTTTATCTTGTACGTTTCCTGGTTAATGCTAACTGATGCCCTTTTGTCTCTATTTTGTAGACGACGTCATGTTCTCCTGAGTTATGAACCGGATCCTGAAGTGGGACCAAGCCAACGAACAAGCACTGGTTCCCGCTTTAGCTTCTTTTGCTCCTGTGGGTGCCTCCGTTGAGGACTACGAGGAAGTGGCCGAGCCCTCCGGAGATCAGGAGACTCCGGAGGGTCCCCAAGATATTGGAGCATCAGAGCTGCCGACGGACCCAACTAGGGGTTCCAGTGCCTCTCCTGTCGAGGCACCAGAGGGGGAAGTTGCACCCCCTCCCTTTGTCGCACCCTCCGAGACCCAAGCTACCAAGAAAAGATGGCGAAAGTGGCTAGTCCATAGGGATAACCCCCTAAAGAGGTTAAAGAAGGGTATATCCTCAGAGTTTCTACGCTCTGCTGTAGACGAGGATGCAGCTCCCCAGTCCCCGAGAGTTCGGGAAGAACCTTCTTCCCCCGCGATCGTGGCCCTCGCTCCCATCGTCGACGACCTGGTTCCCCCGACCGACCTTCCCGCCACCCCACGCGGTAAGGAGGTGTCAAAGGACATGCTCAGCTCCCACCAGAAAGTCCCTGGTGCGAAGAAGACGACGACAGAGGGCTCCCAATCCATTCAGATAAAGGGGGTCCCCTCAGATAGTCAGCAGCAGACTTCTGGCTCAGAGGAGGATGTCCCCGACCCAAGAGACGTCCCTAACCAGTCAGGGCCCCCTGCTGAGGAAATTCTTTCTCCTCCTGTTCGGTCAGGGCGGTTGGCTGGATCAGCTCGATATCTAGGCATGCTACATCAGTATCTACTGGCGGTGATTATATTTGAGTTCTTCCACTCTATTTTGTTGTCTTGTCTTGACTATCTTTGTTCCACACTGTAGGTTGCCTCTAATTGTACAGCTACGAGCCATCTGTTATGCTCCGGGGGAGTCACTGAGGACCTTCCCCAGCGAGTGGCGGCAGTGGAGGTGGAGGCTGGTCGTGCCCGCAAAGCCGACCTCCTGCAGTTGGAGGTCAGCCGAGCCCTCCGGGTGAAGATAGAGCATTGTCTCAGCATCTTAATAGCTTCTGAGGATACTCTACATGGTTATAGACTCCGGGAACACCTCGGGTCCGAGAAGAACCAAGCCCTCAGTGAGGACTTGCAGAAACTGTCCTAAGAGCGGGAACAACTCCAGACTCAGACGAAGGAGCTGTCTGATCAAGTTAGACTCCTAGAAACTGCAAAGAAAGTCCTAGAGGATCGGAATGAGGAACGGGAGCGCCTAATGACTCTGAAAGAATACGATTTAGAGCATTGACCTCTTATGTTGCCGACCTCCAGGAGCAGGTTACCCATGCCCAGTCCTAAGCTTCCGCCGCTAACCAGAAGCTCCAAGAAATGCTGGGGGCTCAGGATTGTCTACTCCAAGAGGTGGCGACGCTGAAGACCACCAAGGAGAAGGTTGAGGCCAAGCTACAGCAGCAGCAGAGTGATCATGTAGCCCAACTGTCCAAGGCCGAAGCAGAGTCCAAGGCTAACTTCTTGCAGTCGGAGGAGTATGCTGAGATTTTAGTCGGGCAGGCATTGAAGCGCCTCAAACAGGGTTTCCATGGTGCTATCAGTCTGTTGGAGAAGGATCAACTGTTGAAACCAGGCTTCGACTTGAGCGCTATAATTGTCCGTCGGGTCTGGAACGAGCTCACTCCTGAGGAGCAGGAACTATAGGATCCTACCTGACCTGGGCCCTAGCTCCCTGGTCGCTCCTTGCTTGCTGCACTTTCTTCTTCCTTTTCAGTTTTTTTCTCGTAGGATAAGTATGTAATCATTTCAGCCCTGAATGCAAGCATCCCTGCCCTTCTTATGTTTTTGAGTAATTTCATGCCCCCCCCCTTGAAATGTCTTGTCTCTGACCAGTACCCTACTTCAAAGTGAGAGCCGAGGTTCCCCTCTACCCTAAGCGGCTAGGGGGCAAACAGCCATGTTTGAAGAAACAAGGGTCCCACGGGGGTAGTAGAGTTTTGCAGCTCTTGGCCCAGCATGTGTGGCACTGAGGCCGAGAGGGAGTATGGTTTTGTAGCTCTTGGCCGGACGTGTGCCAAGCCTACTCACCTAGAGGTAGTAGGGTTTTGCAGCTCTTGGCCGGGCATGTGGAGCATCGAGGCCAAGCCTACTCACCGAGAGGCAGTAGCATTTTGCAGCTCTTGGCTGGGCATGTGCAGTACCGAGGCCAAGCCTACTGACCGAGAGGTAGTAGGGTTTTGCAGCTCTTGGCCGAGCATGTGGAGCACCGAGGCCAAGCCTACTCACCGAGAGGCAGTAGGGTTTTTGCAGCTCTTGGCCGGGCATGTGCAGCACCGAGGCCAAGCCTACTCACCGAGAGGTGGTAGGGTTTTGCAACTCTTGGCCGGGGATGTGGAGCACCAAGGCCAAGCCTACTCTCTGAGAGGTAGTAGGATTTTGCAGCTCTTGGCCGGGCATGGGCAGCACCGAGGCCAAGTCTACTCATCGAGAGACAGTAGGGTTTTGCAGCTCTTGGCCGGACATGGGCATCACCGAGGCCAAGCTACTCAGCGAGAGGCAGTAGGGTTTTCCACAAGTAAAGATTCAGCGCTTTCCGCGTAATAACGTTGACTCTTTTTATTTATTGAACTGCAAGATAGTGTAAATAAGGAATACAGCAAGCAAGCAAACAACTCAATACCTCACCGTGTACGATAGGGGCGGAGATGGCTGGTGTGCCATGGCCTTTCCAGCCTCTTGCCTTTATTGTCTTCTAGATAATAGTTACCCCCGGTGAGCTTTTTGACGATAACATACAGTCCGTCCCACTGTGGCTCCAGCTTCCCAGGGTTGCCAACCGGCTTGATCCTTTTCCAGACCTTGTCACCAACCTCAAAGCTGCGGGCAATCACCCGGCGATTATAGGCTTGCTGCATCCTTCGTTGATATGCTTCCTACCGAGCCGCGGCTTTGTCCTGCACCTCAGAGATGAGGTCTAGGTCAATCAGCCACTCTTGATCGTTGTCTTCCTTGTGATAGTGTTGTCGTCGGGCAGACTCCTCCCCTATCTCGACTGGGATGACGACCTCAGCCCTGTACACCAATTGGAAAGGGCTCTCGCCTGTTCCTTCCCAGGGGGTGATACGGTAGGAGCACAGGACGCTAGGGAGTTCATTGACCCAGCTGCCCCCGACGTGATCTAGCTTTATCTTGAGTCCCCACAAGATTTCGCGATTAACGACCTCAGCCTGTCTATTGCCCTGCGGGTAGGCTACTGAGGTGAAGGCCTGTCGAATGCCCAACCCCTCACACCATTCTTTTAACTTGCATCCCGAAAACTGTCTTCCATTGTCCGATATCAGCTTGTGGGGAATGCCCACTACAAGAAAAATTCTTATTAACAATGGCTTTTCACGGTTGTCGTAGTCTTAAAAAATTGTTGTTAAAGGTCGTATTGTTAAAAGAGGTGCTCAAAAATAACAGTTAAAAATCATTATCTTTTAGTCAATGACAACAATGTAGCAATGGTTTTTCATCGTTGTCTTTTAATGTGAACGACAACAGTTTAACAATAGTATTAAACCATTGTTTAGCATCATTTTAAAAATGTTATCTTATTTAAATAATATATTTACAAAACTATTGTCTTATATTTAAAAAATAAATTATTTAAATAATTAAAAAATATTGAGCAAACACACTTCAAACTATATACCAATCAAACTTTATATATAATTAGTCCAAACATCATCAAAATATCATTGATCAAGAACCTATATGCACGAATTACAATGGATATGTCATCAATATACTTATAATCTATCAACAATTAAACCAAAAAAGTATATATCTATATTCCATAAACTTCTGACCCAAGTTTACAACTAAATAGTATCGACAACAGATAGAGAATCACACTTATGAATTCTAATATAACTTGCATTGTTGAATCAAATTTCTCCTCTTGTGCATCTTCTAAGATATCATTTCCTGTATGTGAAAACAAAAATCACGTATGATAAGCCAATTCAACAACAATTATATTCAACAACAACAATAGCATAAAAATAAAGGGATATGAGTGCATGAGACGAAGGTTGCCTTGTTTTTGATCATTTAAATATAAAACATCAAGAACTACCACTTAGAGCATAAACATCCATCACACCTCACGTCACATAAGAAAGGTTTTGCCTGAAAATAACAGATAACAGAGAGCATTACATTATATTGTCAAGAACAAAAGTTTAAAAAGAAAGTTATATAACACCATCCTATATGACAATAAAAATAGCTAAAGAATTTGCATACACACCTAGGATAAACAATAATGTATCTCTCAAAAACTTGAGGCCCATGCCCATATATAGCTAGACCACAAGCCTAGCCTAGTTAGTAATAGCATGTGGCAACTGCATCGATACTAAGGTTCACCTAATAACTTCAACCTAAAATTGTAAGTAAATAATATAGAATGAGTTTCCAACAATGCAATTGAATCAACTAAGAATTCCACATGATACCTACAATGCAATTGTAAGTAAATAATATAGAATGAGTTTCCAACAAACACAACTTTTTCAATTTCCAAACAATCAAACTAGTGATAAATGAACAAGAGATCACTCACCTGTACTAAAGAATGGTTGTACAGCTTAAGCACACGAATTATATCAGCCAATACGAGCTTCTCTAAATGTCCTAGCTGTTTTGAAGCATTGCATGTGGGAGGCAGGAAAATTCATTCAATAAGGATTCGATGGTCGATTGAAGAGGGTAAGACTCAAAAAAGTTAGAAATAAAATGCCGAAATGAATAGCAAGAAGGTTCCTAACCTGCAACCCAGCAATGCCAAGAGGGCGATCGTTCCTGACATGGCAGTGACCGCCTCACGCAGCGACATGCGAATCGGCCGATCGTTCCTAACCTGCAACCCTAATCACATTCTAAATTCCCAACCAAGCTCAAATTAATTACAATCACCCATTAAATAAGTTTTAAACTAAATTCCATTGGCTAATTAATTGTTTCATGATATCAATTTAACTAACAACTATCCAACCTATCAATTAATCATATTATTATCTAATCAATCAAAATCCATTAACCATGGAATATTAGCATTCCCTATAAATATTCAATTAACCCTTTAACTTAATTCACATGGATTAATGAATGCCTTAAACAAACTTATAAAATTTCAATCCAAGCTTCGTTACCCCCACTGATGGCCCTCGGCACCTCCGACGAAAACTCACGGTCGTGTCAACTGATCGGAGTGGAGAGCTTTGCAAACCCTCTGCCTCCTTAAGCCTTCAGCAACGCAAGTTGAAGTCACTGCGGTCGAGGGCGAAGAGAGCAAGGTTGATTCGGGTGTTGCGTCGTGTGTAACCAGAGGAAGAAAGTAAACAAGGGGCAACGTTGGCGCACAGTGAGGAAAGGAAACGCACATGGAGAGGGGTCGCAATGGAATAATCTCGATGTGGCTTGGATTGAGGGCGAGGGCGACGCTCTTGTGGCGATCGGCGAACCGTAGGGAAAGAGGAGGAAGTGATGCGCCCGGCTTCGCTGCAACTCCTGCTTGCCTCCGCGAGGGGAGGAGAGAGGATGACAACGTGGGAGAGGAGAAGGCTACGCACGCGTGCGTCGCGGCGAGGAGGCGGTGTTCCCGTGGCTTGCTCCGCGTGTGCGAAGATGTAGGTTCTGCGGCGTCGGGCGAGAGGGATTAGGGCACGAGTTATTTAAAGAAGGGGAAGATACATAAAGAGAAGTTATATATATATATATTTCGAAATTTAGATTTTTCCACAAATAATTCACGCAATTTTTCCTATAAACATTTCCAAAATTCAAAAAAATTATTCTAAAATTTTTCATATGATTGTTTCCAATTTTAACTCCTATTTATGACATTTATATTTAAATGTGTTTATATATGTATAAATATATATTTATATATATCTATATTTTTTAATTAAAATTACTTTAAAATTATTTTTTATTAAAAAAATATCTTTTTTTAGACATGTTGAAGCTTTGACAAAAAAATGTATTTTACATAGATATTAGTTCAATAAAACTGTTATGTATTATCATGTAAGTAACACTAATAGACAACGGTTATTTAAACTCATTGTCGTAGGCTCAAAAAACAAGCTTATAGACATCAGTTTTAAAAAATCGTTAACTTTGACATACATAAGACAACGATTTTTTAAAAATAATTATTTTTTTTCAAAAAAATGATCAACTACAACGGTTTTTAATAAAACTAAATGGAAAAAGACAATGGTTTTTTCAAAAAATCGTTGTCTATTGGGTGTTGTTGAATCCTAAAATTCTTGTAGTGGTTGTATCTGCAAACGATGTCCCTCCATAGGACTTTCATCACCGCAACCTCCGTAATGTTCGCCAGGGGTTCCACTTCTACCCATTTGGAGAAATAATCGACAAGGACCAACAGGAATTTCTTCTACTGTGGCCCAATGGGGAAGGGGTCTACAATGTCCATCCCCCACTGATCGAAAGGGCAGGACGATGTAGATACTCGCAAGGGCTCGGTCGGGCGGTGAGTCACGTGTTGATGTCTCTGACAGGCTTCACACCCGGCCACGAACTTGAGAGCATCGACCTGGAGAGTAGGCCAAAAGTACCCTGCCAAAATGATCTTCCTGGACAGGGACCTCCCCCCGATGTGACTCCCACAGATGCCCTCATGTACTTCCCTCATCACATAGTCGGCCTCCTCTGACCCAACACATTTGAGGAGAGGTCGAGTAAAGGCCCTCCTATACAATTGATCACCGACCAGCGTGAATTTGGCCGCCCGGCGGCGGAATAGCCAGCTTTCTTGGTCCCTGCTTGGAACGATCCCACTGCGCAGGAACGCCACGTTGGGATCCCTCCAATCAATCCGGGTGTCTCCCCCTTCTTCCTCTCTAATCTACGCTACCGTCTCCTCCGTGGCACTAGGTTCATCTAGCTACCAGGTGGAGATAGAGCTAGCCAATTTGGCTAGCTCGTCGGCCCGGACATTGTCAACCCTGGAGATCTTTTGCAAGATAACCTTCATGAAGGAGACCTTCAGCCATTCGTAAAGGGCTACATATTTCTGCAGGTGCTCACACCTAACTTCGAAATCGCCCTTTATTTGTTGCGCCACGAGTTGGGAGTCTGAATATACAGTATCCCGACTAGCCCCCATGTGCTTAGCCGCTTGCAGACCCGCCAGTATCGCCTCGTACTCAACTTCATTGTTGGTAGCTTTGAAGTGGAGCCGGATGGACAGATGTAATGTGTCTCCCCGAGAGGAGACCATTAACACTCCAACCCCGCTGTGCTGGCTGTTGGAAGATCCATCCACATAGATCTTCCACATCCCTTCAGCCTCGGCCTCCGGGACGGTCTCCAGCATGAAGTCTGAGAGGGGCGCCTTGATAGCGACGAGACTGATACTCAATGCCGTATTCACTTAACTCCGTCGTCCATTTGATCAACCGGCCTGAAGCTTCAGGATTAGTGAGGACTCGTGCAAGCGGGCTGTTGATGAGAACCACGATGGGGTGTGCTAAGAAATATGGCCTCAACCTCCTGGCCATTAAAACCAAGGCATAAGCTAGTTTCTCCATCGTGGTGTATCGCGTTTCGGCATCTTTTAGGAGATGTCCAAAGAAGTATATGAGATATTGCACCTTGTCTTGTTATCGAACGAGCACTGAGCCTACCTCTTGATCTGCGGCCGATAGGTAGACAAGCAAGGTCTCCCCTTCCGCCAGTTTGTAGAGGATGGGGAGTGCGGTGAGATAAGTGTTCAAATCTGCAAAGGCTTTCTCACACTGTTTATCCCACTCGAACTTGGTTTCCTTTCTCAAAATCTTGAAGAACGACTTCCATTAAGCTGCTACACCTCCTTGAAGTTGCGAGGGGGCGGCATATCCAGGATAGCTTTTTCGAATTGGCCTCGATCCCCCTCTCTGTTACCATGTACCCTAGGAACCGACCGCTCTTCACGCCGAACAAAGATTTGGCGGGGTTCAACTTTAGCCTATTGACCCTTAGGGTGGCGAATGTTTCTTCCAAGTTGGCTATCATGTCGCTTCCCTTGTCAGTCTTGACCAGGAAATTATCCACGTACATTTTATTGTTTCTTTCGATCTGGTGCCCGAAGACTTTGTCCATCATCTGCTGGTACGTGGCACCTGCGTTGCGCAAGCCAAAAGGCATAATGTTATAATAATATGTGCCATCGGCCATCACAAAACTGACTTTCTCCTGGTCCTCGGGAGCGAGCGAGACTTGGTGGTAGTCTTGATAGGCATCCAACATTGAGATGAACTCACAGCCGGCTGTAGAGTCTACTAACCGATCTATTCTAGGCAGGGGATAACAATCTTTGGGGCAGACTTTATTCAGGTCACGAAAGTCGATGCAGACCCTCCATTTACCTCTCGGCTTGGGACGAGGACTACATTAGCCAACCAGGCCGGGAATTGAACTTCTCTGATGTGTCCGGCTTTTAACAACTTCTGAACCTCGTCTCAAATAGTCTTATCTTGCTCTGGTGCAATGTGCCTCCATTTCTATTTCACAGGTCGGGCTCCCGGGGAGACATGCAGATGATGCATGGCTAACGTCGGTGGAACCCCTTTGATCTCTTCGACGGCCTAAGCGAAGACATCTTTGTGGCTCCGCAGGCAATCTACGAGACGATTTCTTAGTTCCGGCGCAAGGTCGAAGACGATCCGTGTAACTCCCCCTCTATGTTAAGGGTGAATCTGCACTTCCTCGTTCTCGACCTCCCTCCGTTCTTCCTTGGGTCCTTCATCTTCTCACGGGTTGGCGAGATCCACTTGCAAGACTTCGTAAAATTTTGGTAAGGCCCTGTAAGTCGGATCTAGGTTGATCGCGGGGTCTCCCTTTGATCCCCCCCCCCTGGTGGAGAATTGAAGGGCTCCCCTGGTGAATGCCGGAGCGTTTCTTCGATGGTGGTAGCTCTTCGGCGATCAAGTTCCTCCTTAGTCAGGGTCATGGGTGTTGGTGCTTGGATGGCTAGAGAAGGGGGTGAAT
Source organism: Boesenbergia rotunda (assembly GCA_024364735.1). Taxonomy (NCBI): domain Eukaryota; kingdom Viridiplantae; phylum Streptophyta; class Magnoliopsida; order Zingiberales; family Zingiberaceae; genus Boesenbergia; species Boesenbergia rotunda. Next base: position 82,744 of record JAGFNQ010007658.1, on the reverse strand, counting down.
GTAGCCAGACACTTAAAACTTAGCAGTTTTTGAGATTTCTCTGCACTTCAGAGGTTAGGCAGCAGAAACAAAGAAAACAAACAGAAATGTGCAGAAATGAAGAGCAAACCAAAACGCTAACAAGGATCATTTACAAGGTTCGGGGATAATTTGCTCCTACTCCTTGGCGTGCCCTTAAGGTGGGCGATCCCTTGATTGTCGGCAGATCAAGCCCCAGAAAATCCGGATAGAATGCAACCTCCTTCTCGGTGGAGTAACCTCTCCATAGCGTTTCAAGATGAATGAAATATTAAGTACAGGAAACACAAGAAGGAACCTTACTGAGCACTTAGAACTGCAAGAACACAAGCGAACTCCTCACCGAGCTCCACTCAGCACAGATCTCACGCAAGAACTTCCTTCTTCGTGTCTTCTTGTTGATGGAATCGCCAAGCTTCTTGTTTCTTCCAAGTCCTCAAGTATCAGCTCAAGATTCACAGTTGCTTGCACAAAATATGGATCAAAGTAGTCGCAAGATCAAGAAGATGTAGCTCAAGTAGAGAGTTCTTCACTCTTCTGCACTTCTCAGCACTTTTAAGCATCTGGCTTCTCCAGCTCACATCGCCAGCCACCAGACGCTCTACTGCAGCTTACCAGCTGCTCAGCTGCAACTGCTCACCTACTACTGAGCTCTCCTGGACTCCCTGAGCTTCCCTCAGCCAAGCCCCAGTCAGCAGCTCCAGCAGCGCCAGCATCCGTTGCAACCTGAGATGGAAAACGGACAAACCTGCTCCAAGGAAAGACTCCCATTGACCCTCCTTGAGTGTTTGAATTCATCCTTGTCATCTACACACTAAATCAGATCATTAGCACATCAAATCAAGCAGAGGATCAAATATCAGAAGACTCTGAACAAGTATCGGTAGTGTATCAGTAGTAATCAGAACACAATCAGAGCTCTGACATCGCTTTTGAATTAAAGCTGTCAGCTGTTGATCGGTCACCGAACCGATCAGAGAGACTCCTGATCGGTCGCCAGACCGATCAGGATGGGTTCAGACCGATCAGGATCCAACCTAATCGGTCCCCAACGTGTAATCAGAAATCGCGACTTCTCCGGGACCGATCACTAGACCGATCCCAAGTCGTGGATCGGTCAACAGACTGATCCACCCCTTTGCAGGGTGTTTTCCCAGCTTCGCAGTCCAACCCTCCTGATCGGTCCCCAGATCGATCAGGGTGTGACCTGATCGGACTGGTGATCGATCAGGCCACCCTCCCACTGATCAGGCTCCATCCTGATCGGTTATAAGGAGGAGTCCGCGACACTTGATCGTTCACCAGAACGATCTGAACAGTATCCCAGATCGGTCACCAGACCGATCAGGAGTCGATCAGTAGAGTTCCCAAACTGACTGTATGCTCCCTAATCGTTCACCAGACCGATCAGGAGCTGATCGGTAGAGTTCCAAACTCACTGTGTGCTCTCTAATCAGTCACCAGATCGATCAGACACAGCTGGATCGATCACCAGACCGATCCACAAGGGAACTCCATGCTAAACTCCCTGATCGGTCACCAGACCGATCCAGGCAAGGTCAAAACCACTCCAAGTCATGAGAACAAGCCTCCAGCCCTTCTCTGACTCGTTCTTAGTCCCCCGGACCAAGACACCGTGCCCAGCTCCACTCACCGGGACTTCAGTCAACCTGGCTTCACTCACCAGGACCCGACTTCACTCACTGAGATTTCCAATCATCTAACCCTCCGAGTTAGGAATTTTCACACCTAGCCCTCGAAGCTAGGACTTTTCACACCTAGCCCTCCAAGCTAGGACTTTTTCACACCTAGCCCTCCAACTAGGACTTTTTCACATCTAGCCCTCTAAGCTAGGACTTTTATCAACCTAGCTTCTCAAGCTAGGACCTGACCCTCCAAGCCAGGCTTTCATCAACCTAGCTTCTCAAGCTAGGACCTGACCCTCCAAGCCAGACTTTCATCAAACATAGTCCCACTAGGTATGCCTTGTCCATGACCAGGACTTAATCATAATCATCTCATCAACCTAAACTAAAATCGGTGTCAACACCAAAATAACAATTAGGGTCAGACTGCATCAACAATCTCCCCCTTTTTGTTGTTTGACAACCCGATTTTAAGTTTAGGGATTTGAAATCAATAGTTGCAAAATTTCACACTCATAGGGGAATCAGGATCCTCCCCCTACAATAATTAAGCTTGTAATCATCCTAAACTTAACTAACCTCACTCTCCCCCTTTGTCAAACACCAAAAGGGTGTAGACGGGTTGTTAAGTTTAAAATTCTCTCCCCCTCAAACCTAGGGGTTCTCCCAAAATAACAAAAGATAGAGTTGAATTTTGAAGGCATATGAAACCATATGACAAATATAAAGCATGGCAGACCAATCATATGTATCATATAAATATGGAGTAAGAATAAGCATAGCAATGCATAATATAGCAAGGCATACATGAAGATATCTATCATATGAACAATCATATGAACTAGCAATAAACATAATATGGCAAAGCATACAAGGAAATCAGTCATAGAGTCAGATGCATAACACAGCATCACAGCATAGTCAAGACATCATACAACCAAGCCAGACAAATAGTTAGATGCATATCAATGCATTAAAGTACAGTCAAGGACATCACCAAGGAATAACAAGCAAATGCACCATAAATCATGAGAGCCAAAACCAGAGTCATCAATCCGCAGCAAGGGGGTCATCATCCTTCATCGGGTCATCAGTCGTGTCGTCAGGAATGAAGGACCCAGGGGCAGTACTGTCGGAGGGCGCAGCTCTAGTAGATGAAGGCTGGTATATGGATGACCAGCTGCCCAACTGCGCCACTCCTCATGCCATGTCTCCTGCCTGGAGCGGACCCCAGAGATGTCAGACTTGATCGCCAGCAGTCTATGGTCGAAAGCCTGAAACCCAGACCGGACCTCCTCTCGCCAGAGCTCTCTCAAATGAAGATCATGCTGGATGGTCCGATCAAGCTCTGAAATCTGCCAGCGCAGGTCTGGATCTGGCTCATAGTCATAATCAGCTCCGGCGTCGGGCGCCTCCTGATGGACAACCGGTGCGGCTGGTGCCAAAATATGTGCGCCCCTGGGTAGCTCTCCAAGAGCCCACCCGTCCTTCCATACAAGAGCCCGATCCTGATCCCTGATGATGATGCCAGACTTGGCACACGCCCGCCTGCCAAGTCGGTAATCCTGTCTAACCATGGGCACTGTCCTGCCCTTGGTTACATCAATACCTACTGACATAAGCCAGTCAGTGATGACGTGACCAAACGGCATATACACAGTGCGACGACTGGGCTCTCGATAGGAAATGATCAACTGAAAGATGCTCTCCATAATGTCAAAGTCAAGGTGGCGATGCATGCCATAAAGCATCAGACAGTGATACGGTCGGATCTCAGTCAGGGGTTTTGAGGTTATTGGCAAGATGCAGTTCGTGATTATCTTGAAAAGAATGTAATCAGTAGGGGAAAGACGGAGGGCCGCAAAGGTCGGAAAGTCAGGCCCTAACTCATCAAGACCAGCTGGTCGAGGGTGGCCAAAGAAGTGCTGATATATGTCATCGGGGGTGACGCCCGCGAATGGAGCCAATAAAGGGTCAGGAAGCTCTGGGTAGATAGAATAAAAATTAGGCGATCGTCGACCGCCCAGATACTCAGCCAAGATGTCATAGGAGAAGTCAAGATTTCTCTTGGCTACTCGGGTCGTGAAATCAAATCCCCCTTGAGGTCCTTGTTGCAAGTTATTGTAGAATTCGGACACGAGATCATAGTTGATTGTCCGCTCAAGGGAAAGGAGAAAGCCGAGGTTGTAGAAGGTAATCATCTCTATAATAGAGGGGCAATGCTCAGTCAAGAAAGGTCCATCAATGGACCTACATGGAAGCAACTTGAAAGTTCGGGACTGAAATGCTTGCTCACAAGCAGCGTTAGGGAATCGGGAATTCAACGAAGGCTGAGGCCTTCGAGAAGGAGCAGATGATGAAGGGCTTTTGCCCTTGGAGGACCCTTCAACGGGTTCCTTGCCCTTAGTGGATTTCCTAAAGGATGGAATGAATGGATCAATTTAATCATAAGAATGATCATAAGAAAGTAAGGTCAAGATTAGGTTTAATCAGTAGGGTAGGATCATGGGAAGGTCACGACACCAAATTGAATGGATCAAATCACGACACAAGGAAAAGGAAGTTGAAGTTTAGGACATTGATCATAATAGAAAATAATCAAATGAAGTTAGGTTTAATCAATGAGATCCATGTCATGGTAATGAAAGGTCACGGCAAGAGTAGAGTCACAACATAAAAAGAAACCACAAGAAAAAAACATGGTTAGCCTAAACATCACAAATCTTAAGAAGTAAGCAGTAAGGAAAGATTGGAAGCAAAAAAGCTCACTTTGGTGCCATTTAGGTAAGATTTGTTGAAGACTTGCGCACGAGAGGATCTGATCGTAGCAGGAGAGATCTCGGGAGCAAAGGAAGAACTCCAACAGCGCTCGCAGATGGAGAAACCACGACTACACAGGGAATGGGAGAAGGTTTCACGCAGGGAAAAGAAGTCACACGCACAGGGAGAAGAGACTCAGGAAGAAGATCGCACGCGCAAGAGGGAGGATGAGGGGTTTCGGCGCTAGGGCTTGGGAAGGTAAGGTTTAGAGGGAGTTAATAGGTTGGTGGATCGGTCCACCAACTACAATTTAATGTGATCGAACGGATCACCGTTCGATCTGGGAGCGCCCAGATCGATCAGGCCTCAGCCTGATCGGTCTGGCCTGGTCCTGATCGGTCGGGTGACCGATCAGGCAGGCTCCTGATCGATCGGCTGATCGATCAGGAAGCGAACAGTGGGTTTGCACGATTTTTCGTGGGTCTCCTGATCGGTCGGTGGACCGATCCACACAGTGAGCCAGATCGGTCTGTGGACCGATCCAGGCCAACACAGAGAGATTCCTGTGATAAAATGCGAAACAGCTTGATCGGTCTGTTGGACCGATCAACATACTCCTGATTGGTCCGCTGACCGATCAGGCTCCAGGAATTTTTCTGATACAATCTGAAATTTCAGTTTCAGACTTCCTATCGATTTTTTATAAGATCAGATGAAAATTATCGATCTTGGAAGTGATCCCTTGTCTATAATTGATCCTTTAACACGAATCAAAGGTCCTGATGGTTATGACAAATCAATTTGCTCCACCCAAGTGAAGTCAAACTCAATCACAAACTTTCAATCAATTTTCACCCAAGTTTGTATCAATATAAAGTCTCCAATCAAGTTTCCTTGATTGGAATGTCCAAGTATGATCATGGAGCCAAGTACACATATGTTATGCATTGGTTTTCCCCATACTTGGTCAACTTAGTGATTATTGTCTCGTCAACCCAATTTCTCAAGGGATGCATTAACATTTTGAGTAATTAGGTTGATCCTAGCATCTCACCCCATTTCTAGCAAACAAAAATATTTTGTTAAACCTTATAGTTTATGTGAGATGTCCCCAAGTTACCCAATTGTTCCCAACAATTTGAATTGATCATGAAGGGTTTTGAATGCTTGTTAATCCTATGAAGCACGACACATTCCCAATTCCCTTCTTAAGAAACTAAATTCATTCTCGGGGAGTGGTTTAGTGAAAATGTCCGCTAGATTTGATTTGGACTCTACATGTGAGAGTACAATATCTCCTCTAGCAACATGATCTCTAATGAAGTGATGACGCACTTCAATATGCTTGGTCCTAGAATGAGAGACTGGATTCTTTGTTAGGTTGATCGTGCTTATGTTGTCACACAACACTTGCACACCCTTGTAGGTTAATCCATAGTCCTCTAGTGTATGAATCATCCACAACAATTGTGATACGCTCTCTCCCATGGCAATATATTCTACCTCGGTCGTGGAGAGAGCAACACAATGTTGCTTTCGACTTGACCAACTAACTAGAGATGAACCTAAGAATTAGCAGCCCCCACTTGTGCTCTTCCAATCCAACTTGCACCCGGCATAGTCGGAATCGGTATAGCCAATTAGGTCAAACGACTCGGTACGGGGGTACCATAGACCAACTCCAATTGTGCCCTTAAGGTATCTCAAAATTTGTTTAACAGTAATTAAATGAGATTCGTTGGCACAGACTTGATACCTAGTGCACATACCCACAGCAAAAAATATATCAGGTCGACTAGCTGTGAGGTATAGCAAACTACCTATCATACTCCGGTATTGAGTTAGGTCAATAGGTTTACCACTCTCATCATTGTCTAAACGTGTGTTTGTAGCCATGGGAGTGGTAACTTCCTTCGAATCACTCATGTTAAATTTTCGGAGCATCTCTTGTGTGTACTTTGATTGGTGCACATGGATTCCGTCACGAGTTTGCTTGATTTCAAGTCCAAGGAAGAAAGTCAACTCTCCCACTAGACTCATTTCAAATTCACTCTCCATGTATCCAATAAATTCATTTAAATAGCCCTTGTTGTTTGAGCCGCAAATTATGTCATCGACATATACTTGGGCCACAAATATATCATCACCATCTCTCCGTAGAAATAGTGTAGGGTCTATTTGTCCTCTAACAAAATATTTTTCAATTAGAAATGTCGGCAATCGCTCATACCAAGCTCGGGGTGCTTATTTAAGGCTGTAGAGCGCCTTCTTGAGCTTGAACACGTGGTTTGGGAATTCGGTACTCTCAAACCCCGGAGGTTATTCGACATAGACCTCTTCTCTTATTAAACCATTTAGAAAGGCCGATTTGACATCCATTTGATAAAGTTTGAAACCACGATGTGCTGCAAATGCAAGCATCAATCGGATGGACTCTAATCATGCCACGGGAGCATAGGTCTCATCGTAATCAAGGCCTTCAACTTGACTGTAGCCCTTGGCTACTAAGCGTGCCTTATTTCTTACGATTTCTCCCTTATGGTTTAGTTTGTTTTTGAAGACCCATTTGGTTCCAATAATGGTGGTCTTCTTAGGTCTGGGGACTAAGTCTCAAACTTGACTTCTTCCGAATTGACCTAGTTCATCTTGCATGGCAATGATCCAATCGGGATCATTTAATGCTTCGTCAATTTTTCTAGGTTCAATTTCGAAAATTAGGGCAACTTTATTAGCCTCATTCCTGAAGAATGATCTAGTCTTAACCCCATGGTGGATGTCTCCAACAATTTGGTCTTGGGGATGACTAGAGGCTAACCTAGTTGTCCTTGGTGTAGGTGGTGCTTCTTGAATGGTGTCACTAGACACAAGCTCAGCCTCAGGATCCGGCTGATCTATGGGTTGTCTAGGCTCACCGTCATCAGACTCATCACCACCATCTACAACACTTGGACTTCCATCCAAACTCAGTTTCCTAAGTTCGAATTGAACTCCTTCGACATCTTCTGATTGATCATTTGCTCTAGGGATTTCCTCAAAAACAATATCAGAAGACTCTTCAACCAATCTAGATTTCTTATTGTAGACTCGGTAAGCTTTGCTGACTAGGGAATACCCGACCAGTATTCCTTCATCAGCTTTTGTTGTGAACTTCCCAAGATGGTCCTTGGTGTTTAGAATAAACACCTTACAACCAAACACCCTAAGATGTTTGACTGTAGGTGGTTTTCTAAACCAAAGTTCATGAGGAGTCTTCTCTAGAAATCTATGGATGAGGACTCGATTTTGCACGTAGCAAGCTGTGTTCACAGCTTCAGCCCATAAATACCCCGGTAATGAGTACTCATTAAGCATGCTCCGTGCGGTCTCTTGTAAGACCCGGTTCTTCCTCTCTACAACATCATTTTGTTGTGGTGTTCTAGGAGTGGAGAACTCGTGTCTATAGCCTTTCTCTTGACAAAACACTAAAAATCGTTGATTTTGGAATTCGCCTCCATGATCACTTCTTATTGTTTTAATTGTTGATGATTTTTCGTTTTCAACTTTTCTACAAAATGAAATAAAAGCATCTAAGATTTGGTCCTTATATTTTAGAAAATAGGTCGATGTATATCTAGTAAAATCATCAATGATAACAAAATAATATCTACTACCATTCAAGGATATAATAGTGCTACAATCAAACAAGTCCATGTGAAGTAAATCCAATGCGGTAGAAGTACTTACAGTGCTTTTACCTTTATGTGCAGATTTTGTTTGCTTACCCATTTGACATGCATCACAAAGTTTGTCCTTTTCATACTTGATGCTTGGTAAGCAACGTACTAATCCCTTGTTGGCCAATTTCCGGATATTCTTCATGTTCACGTGTGCTAGTCTCCGGTGCTAAAGGGTGGACTCATCTTCTCTTGACATGAAACACTTAACAAAAGCATTAGTAACACTTTTAAATGAAACTTGATAAATATTATCTACTCTTGTGCCTACTAGTACCGTGTCAAAGGTGTCATGTTGTCTAACTAGACATTGACTTGATTGGAAATCAATTGTGTAACCCTCATCACACAATTGACTGACACTTAGGAGATTAAATGTCATCCCCTTGACTAGAAAGACATTCTTAATCCTAAGACATTTGGATATTTGAATGTCTCCTATCCCTATAACCTTAAGACTACCATTGTTACCAAAGGAAACATTACCTCTATTTTTGCATTGAAGGGTAGTGAATAGTGATCTATCACCGGTCATATGTTTAGAGCACCCACTATCAACGAACCAAGTTGATAGATGCTCCCCCTCAACCATAGCCTACACAATTCGAAAAATAGAAGATTTAGGTACCCAAATCTTGGGACCTAAAGCACCTACTATGCAAGACTTAGGCACCCATGCCTTGACCACTTTCTTTTGAGTCCTAGGGGTCTTAAGTGGTCTAACATCAGTCCTAGACATCAAAGAAACAAATGAAGGTTCTTTAGGTCGGTAACCAATACCGGCCCTATTGTAAACCGCCCTTTGTGCATTTAGAATCATGTCTAGAGTCTTTGAGCTAGTTGAGAATTTCTCAAGAACACTTTTGAGTCTCTCAACTTCACTCTTCAAAGATTTGTTTTCATCCTCTAACATTTCTAAATGTAAATCATCAATATCCTCATCCTTAGAGGATTTCAAATGTTCAACCTCTACTTTCAATGATTTAACTTTTGCTTTTGACTTTTTCAACAAATCGGTTAAACATGCAATGGTCCTATAGCATTTATCTAGTTCGGGAGTGATTACCTCTTCATCATCCGAAGATGATGAAGCCACGTTTGATGAGTCACTCGATTCATCACTGCTCTCTTGATCTTCAAGTGTCATGAGTGCTACATGGCGTGTACTCCTCTCCTCCTTCTCTTCATCGGATGAACTAGAGGATGATTCATCCCATGTGGCCTTCAAGGCTTTCTTCTTCTTCTTTGATTTCTCCTCCTTCTTCTTTAGCTTTGGGCAGTCCTTCTTGAAGTGCCCTTTCTTACTACACTCATAACAAGTAATGTTAGATTTATCAATCTTAACTTCACTAGGGTTACCTTTACCCTTGAAGCGCCGGCTTTTCCTCATCATCCTTCTTACAAAATTTGCCATCTCGGATGAAGAAGACCCGCTGCCATCCTCCTCGGATTCGGATTCGGACTCGGACTCAGATGAGGATGAAGATGAAGAGACTTCCTTCTCCTTCTTCTTCTCCTTCTTCTTCTTGGTCTTTTCACCTGCTACAAGGGCAATCCCCTTCTCCTTGGGGCCTTTGTTAGCCATCTCATGTAGCTCCATTTCACAAAATAAGTCATCAAGTTTTACAATTGATAAATCCTTAGATACCTTGTAGGCATCCACCATGGATGACCACAAGGCATTCCTTGGAAAAGCTTTTAGCACATACCTTACAAGGTCGCGGTTCTCGACCTTTTCATCAATGGAATGAAGACCGTTGAGGACTTCTTTGAACCTACTATGAAGTTCACTCACCGTTTCACTCTCCTTCATGGAGAGGTTTTGTAATTGCTTGGGGAACAAGTCCCTCTTGGCGATTCCCGAGTCTCGGGTACCCTCATGGAGTTTGATGAGTTTATTCCACAAATCCTTTGCACTTGTAAAGGGACCAACCTTGATTAGTTGGTCTTTATTCATTCCACATTGCAAAGTCACCACCGCCTTCGCATCGACTTCACTTTTCTGGGTTTGCTCAGCAAACCATGTGTTGATGTCCATCTTGAGATAGTACTCCATCTTCGACCTCCAATATTGAAAATCTGATCCGTCGAAGAAAGGAGGTCGGGTGGTGTTAAATCCTTCTCTCAAGGCCATTGTTGATAGCTCTTGGTTGTTAATCCGCTTGAACAGAGCCCCAAGCTCTGATACCACTTGTTTGTGGTTGGATGGCTAGAGAGGGCGGGTGAATGTAGCCAGACACTTAAAACTTAGCAGTTTTTGAGATTTCTCTGCACTTCAGAGGTTAGCCAGCGGAAACAAAGAAAACAAACAGAAATGTGCAGAAATGAAGAGCAAACCAAAACGCTAACAAGGATCGTTTACAAGGTTCGGGGATAACTTGCCCCTACTCCTTGGCGTGCCCTTAAGGTGGGCGATCCCTTGATCGTCGGCAGATCAAGCCCCAGAAAATCCGGATAGAATGCAACCTCCTTCTCGGTGGAGTAACCTCTCCACAGCGTTTCAAGATGAATGAAGTATTAAGTACAGGAAACACAAGAAGGAACCTTACTGAGCACTTAGAACCGCAAGAACACAAGCGAACTCCTCACCGAGCTCCACTCAGCACAGATCTCACGCAAGAACATCCTTCTTCGTGTCTTCTTGTTGATGGACTCGCCAAGCTCCTTGTTTCTTCCAAGTCCTCAAGTATCAGCTCAAGATTCACAGTTGCTTGCACAAAAGATGGATCAAAGTAGTCGCAAGATCAAGAAGATGTAGCTCAAGTAGAGAGTTCTTCACTCTTCTCCACTTCTCAGCACTTTTAAGCATCTGGCTTCTCCAGCTCACATCGCCAGCCACTAGACGCTCTACTGCAGAGCTACTCATCTGCAACTGCTCACCTACCACTGAGATCTCCTGGACTCCCTGAGCTTCCCTCAGCCAAGCCCCAGTCAGCAGCGCCAGCATCCGTTGCAACCTGAGATGGAAACCGGACAAACCTGCTCCAAGGAAAGACTCCCATTGACCCTCTTTGAGTGTTTGAATTCATCCCTGTCATCTGCACACTAAATCAGATCATTAGCACAGCAAATCAAGCAGAGGATCAAATATCAGAAGACTCTGAACAAGTATCGGTAGTGTATCAGTAGTAATCAGAACACGATCAGAGCTCTGACATCGCTTTTGAATTAAAGTTGTCAGCTGCTGATCGATCACCGGACCGATCAGAGAGACTCTTGATCGGTCGCCAGACCGATTAGGATGGGTTCAGACCGATCAGGATCCAACCTGATCGGTCCCCAACGTGTAATCAAAAATAGCGACTTTTTCGGGACCGATCACCAGATTGATCCCAAGTCGTGGTTAGGTCAACAGACCGATCCACCCCTTTGCAGGGTGTTTTCCCAGCATCGCACTGCAACCCTCCTGATCGGTCCCCAGACTGATCAGGGTGTGGCCTGATCGGACTGGTGACCGATCAGGCCACCCTCCGACTGATCAGGCTCCATCCTGATCGGTTATAAGGAGGAGTCCACGACACTTGATCGTTCACCAGAACAATCTGAACAGTATCCCAGATTGGTAACTAGACCGATCAGGAGCCGATCTGTTAAATATCGGATTTTTAAAGGGTTGAAAAAGTAAATTTTTAAATTTAGGGACCTAGTTGTAATTATCTGAACTTAGGGGGCCTTTTTGTAAAATGCCAAATATTATTGAAAAGCTCTAAAACCTAACTTCCCTCATCTCACAATCCGTTCCATCTCCCCAACACCGCCGAACCCCTCTACCGACGCCCGAAGCCAGCACGCGCCGCGACCAGCGACGCCGCCGCCGCGCCTCAGTTCTCCCTTTCATTTCTTCTTCTCCACTTCCCTTCTTCTTCGCTGGTTTCGACGCCGAGCCGAGCCCTAGTCGTCGGCCCTGCTTTAACGCCGAACCCTAGCCCCCGCCGCAGCACTTTTCCTCCCTTCATTGAAGAGCAGAGGCGACACAGAGAGGCAGGAGGGAAGTTATCCATCGCGTCTCCGGATCGCGAGCAGTTGCTGTTGTGCCAGTCATTCATCGTCGAAGTCGCGTTGTCTTCCTCTGCGTTTCAGAGTTGCTGGTTGTTGTGTAAGTGTAGGTAAAGGATTTGGTTCTAATGTAATGCCCTAATTTGGGGTTGAGATTATTTTCCTGCGTTGAATCACAGTTTTGGTACTAATTCCTTGGATGTGAATTACTTCGGTTTTGTTTCTGTTAAATCCTATAGAATTGTTGTGGGAAGGGGTGAGATATGATCAATCTAGTTGAGATAGGTATTGTATTTGTGTAGTTCATGTTCTTGTCTGTTTTGGATTAGTCATCTAATGGTGATGCACTGTCGTGAGTAAACTGTAGGAAGAGTTGATGGTTTCTATTGTTCTGAAATCAAATTTCATAAATTGGATGCGTGAGGGAAATGTTGTTTTGACTCTGTGATCGTGGTTGTGAGTTGGGATTTTGGAGGAAGATAACCCGAATGTTTGTTTCTTTGAACTGTGATTTCGGTTAAGATCATATTGGGAGGTTGATTTTGCCTTTCGTATACTGTTCCATATACATTAGACCATGATTTGGGTTTAAATGGGAAATAATTGCTAATTAAGATTTATTAGTGATCAATACCTTAGTAGGATTTATTTTATGCTCATAGTAAGTTGTTGCTAAATGTTTCTTTGTTGCGATAGCTTAAACTATGTCATTGGTACAGAACCTTAACTTTGGACTCACGTTGTTGATTGCGGGAGGTTCTGTTCGTATACGTTCTTCAATAAAAGGCGGGTACTTCTCCTTTGTACTCGAGTAGTTTTCTTTACCTTAAAAGCATGGCTATATTATGTCTGATAGGTTGCTTGACCTTGTTCTTTGTCGATATTTAAAACATCGCCGTTGAGACTTATTCTTCGTTAATCTTCGAGTGTTCCCAAATTCATATATGTACAGTCCTCTATTGGTTTTCCGTTCTGTAAAGTGCCGCTTGTACGCAAGCACTTAGAAGTCCATTAAACGCAGATAGGTTTATTTGGCATTAGAAATACCCTACCTAGTAGTGTAGGTGCATAATCATTGGTTTACGATTTCTGGATGGTTGTATTGAAGCATCGTATACTCGTTGGATTTTGTTGCATCGTTGTTTCTTCGGTTGTTTGTGCATCGTATAGCATGCACCATACTTGCATGTTGCATACTAACGACTGTTGGGCTTACATTTGGTTAAGTCGTCGTCAGTCATATTGTTGCTCGATTCACTCAACCACTTGTTATCATGGTAGTTATTAGAGTGTGAACATCTGTCCTATTATGCCAAACAGTGACACCCTCACAGTTGTTTTTAGAGGGATGAGCCGTTGGTGGCTCACCCTCACCGTTGTTTGTTTTTGAGGGATATTAGAGCAGTTGATAGCTCCCCCGATGTACCGTGGGTCTGGAGTGTGGACTCCCCAGCATCCTGTCCACTCAACCACACCTTTTGTGGTATTTGTTGTTAGAGTGGTACAGTTGTCACAGCCCTACCCACTCGGTCACACAGATGGGATGTGTTGACGGCTTGACTGGCGTCAGGGGTGACACATGTCATTGCATCATATGCATACGTATTTCTTTTATGCATTTGCTTGTGTTTGATGCACTTCTATGAGCTATGGTTGTTGCACATGATTGACATGCATGTATATGTTGGATTTATCGTTGTCGTGTTGTATATACCTGCTTAATTGATGTTTTGTTTTATATCAGTTGTTATTCGGTTTTATATCTTGTTATTTTATATATGTTATGCATGTTTAGGAAATCTTATATCCCTTATGGACTGTACACTGTTGATTTCTCTACTCCGTTATCCTTATTATGTCATGCTTATTTGTCTACTCATATACCCGCAGAGTTCGCCCGGACTCACCACCCCTGCTTTTCTTTGTGTTGTTTCAGATTGCACGTAGACGTATTTCTTGGAGCCAGGAGAGGATCCAGTTGCCAGTCCCCAGTGTCGAGTTGAGTTAGTCTTCCGTATTTGATTTAGTTGTTTGTTTTCAGTACTTGTAGTCACATTATATTCATTTCGGGTTTTGTTGTTATCAGTCTTTTGGTGTTCTTTTTGAATTGTAGATCTTTTATGATTAGGGTGGCTGAGCTACCCATTATCTTTATTTCTAATATAAACTGCGTGGTTGTGTTTACTTATTGTTGTGATGCCAGCCGCTTGTGGCTGAGCTATATTGGTGGAGATATTATGTATTATTGTCCCATATTGTCCGTCGTACATGGGAAATGCTGCCCGATTTTCGAGGAAGCATGTGCCTCCGGGGGTGTCACAATTTTTGGTATCAGAGCCAAGTTTGCAAGTTCCTTTGAGATCTGTGGATTTTTATGATGTTGTTTTTGGTGCGTCAGTTTGCCAAGTTTTGCGATGTTTTGGTGTCTGTGGGTTTACGGAGTTATTTTACGAGGTCAATCTGTATGTTACAGATTTGGTTATTTTTGCGGAGTCTTTTTCTTGAGGGTTGACAAAGTTATTTTGTTTTACGAGATCTATCTGTATTTTACGGATTTATTTTCCGTAGTCATTTTTTGGTTGTGGTAGTATTTTTGGGACTTGACATCAACGGACTTCTCCAGGCTACAAGTAAGTAAATTGGTTAGGTATATCTTTCATAATTATCCTTTCCGTGGTATACCGTATATTATTAATGGTTATATAGACACATGTTGGTATAGTTGAATAGCAATTTTAACTTTTTGTTGGACTTATTTCCTTTTGAGTTGACGCACTCAGTGGTAGAATGAAGCTTGCTTATAGTTTTATTTCTGATTTCTAGGATGGTAACATCTATCATTCTCTTAGTTGTTAGTATGGTGAGGTTTCGTTATCTTTAGGCAAACTGTGTTAAATGTTAGGACTTTCTTTCTAAGTAGTTAACAGGTTATATATATATATATATATATATATATATATATATATATATATAACGACTGTTGGTCGACAAACTTTCCTAGGTTAGTCAACACATGTTTCTAGCACATATTGTATTTTACTAAGTTTCAACTTTGTTGACCAAATCAAATGGTTTTCAGATTGTACTTTAGGCTAATCATCTTATTTTTTTTCAGCCCTTTAATAATCTTTGATCATATCATTAACCTGTGAAAAAGATATGAGAGCTAGCAGAAAAAAAAATAATTATGTATTTTCAGTCATCTTTGATGCAGATCAACTTAATTCCGTATATTAATTGGGTAAAGGAAAGGATAACTTACATGTTGCTCTTCAACTAATATATCCTGTAGTATGTTTTTGTCTCCACCAGAATCTACTTGGTGGTTCCTGCTTATGATGTTGCTTCGTATCTGTTTCTCTTCTCCAGATCATTTAAGAAAAATGATTGAATTTTCTTACTTGGCAGCATTTCAATATCTGCAAAATTGTCTCCTAAGACTCTGTGGCTTTTATCTCTGTAAACTTTCACATTTGTTGCGTCTACCTTCTTTGCTGCTAGCAGTGATCTCTCTCTCTCTCAGTTACTGGCTTTTATCATTGTTGGCAATGTAAGGAGTTCATAATATCTGAGTTCTTATGAGTTCTAGTTCTATTTAATTCCCTGTAGTGAGATACTCTATTCACTACATCTTGCATCTCTTGTTTGCTGCTCTTTAGATGTTCTTTTGGTTGCTTTACATCCTCTTCATACCCTTCCTGCCTGACTTTTGCTACGGAGGTTGCATCATCCACTTTAAGTTTGCTTAGTTTTATTGCAGATCTCTTTGATCTCCCTTCATCTTTGGTTGCCGTTGTGCCCTTGAAGATGCTGTTACTCTTATGCTCTTGTCCTTCAATTTCAGAAACTGCATGTCTGGGTTTCACCATGTGGGCTATTAATTGGTGTGACTACTGGGTTTTTATCTTGCTACTTGCTAGACTAGACTGATCTCCCTCAATTATCTTCTGTTTCAAAACATTATCCTTTTTCCTGAATATTTCCTTGTGACTCCAAGACAGCATTTTCTGTTTACTATTTTCCAGAACTATTTCTAGTTTGGGGCTCATATCCTGATCAATCGTTTTGCTTCTCTGTTCTGTTCTCCCTCCCTTCCCACATAGGATTTCAGAAGTCATGGGATTCTTTAGAATTTTGTTGCTCGCAGCCATATGTTATATCATGCCAACTTTAACAAACAAACCTAGGGATGTTGCTTTTGAAACCTCGTGACTCTGTTCAGGGAGTGTCTTCCGTTATCATTTAGTGTGATTTTTGGTTCAGCTATCACGTGGTGGAAGTAGTTAGCTGAACCCAAGTTTATAGGCACTAGCTGCATAGTTTTTCCCTCTCAGAATTAATAATCAGTGATATCTCATTGACATTTGTGTTAAATGTGTAAATTAGAGTTATCATATCAAGCCTTTCGGTGCAGTTACAACTGAGAAAGGAAAGTTGTTGTACAAATAATTCTATACTTCACCTAATGCATGCGTACCGATAATAGTATAGATTGGGTATACTGAGTGGTGCAAATCTCTACTCAATACAGTACAAAATAGGTGTTGACCTTAACATAATTATTGAGGCCTGCTAGCTGTTGTCGGTTTACTCCGCTTGAGTTGAAAGAATTTTCCGTATTGTTCTCCTTCGTCTTCTCATAAGGCTGGCCCCATTGGATGATATTGTTCGTTTCTGCAACAGCTGTAATTATGTTTCTTCAATTAGGTGGACGAGTGAAACCTTTGTTTCCTCTAGGCAATCCGTGGATGTTCAAGATTCCACTCTTATATCCTTCATCTGATTCATTAGAATTCACCAATTCTTTATCTGTTCATCCTGTCCTTGTATCATTTACATTTTTCTCCTGCAAGTGTTCAGTAGTCTCGTAGATTGATTCTTTCGATCATGTCTCAATCCACATATTCTCCTTATAAAACTATGGTTCATTTTTATATTAAGATAGTGCAATTCTAGAATTTGTTATAGAGGCACTTGTGATTATGTTTCAGGGGACAAAGGCTACCCTACACATAAGGATTATGTACCATACTATATGTTCAATAAATATCGGTCAAGCTGAATTGCTCTAGGAGGTTGATGTAATTATTGTGTATATACTTTCCACTCCAGCCTGTTTGTAGCAGTGTTACTTAGGTCTGCCTAAATGACTATTTGGAACCAGGGGTAACTATATTTGAGTTTAGGAATGGACCGAAATATGATGATTAGATCAGGAGATCAGCTGTGCCCAGCATATTAGTCCTCAGTTTACCAGCCTCAGCAGATGATCGAAGCTACAAGTTATCAGACTCAGCATACGGCGGGAGCTCCAATACCTCAAACTATGCAGCCAGCAGCAATTCAGATGATTCAACCACTACCTCTTTAGACGATGCCATCAACAGTTCCAGAGATGGACCGGGTTTACACTGTCACCAGAGAGAAGACACCGCAGGTCGATGGATCAATTTTCTGAGATATTAAAGAGCTATAGAGTATCTACGTGTAGGTCACTGCTTGTAACTGAGTAGCTACCGTTAAAGAGATGTTGGTCATTTCCTAATAAGGTAGATAACGCATTTGACTCGCAATTAGGGTTGAGGTTTACCATGAGAGACGCAGACCCTTAGAGCTCTTCGTGAGCGATCATGTAGTTTTATGAGTGTCACCCACGAAAGGGGTGAAGAGGTTTGGGTTGAGAGGTAAGCTAGCTCCTCGCTATATTGGACCCTTCCAGATTTTGGAGCGGATTGGAGCTGTCGCTTATCATTTGGCGTTACCCCCGTCTTTGGCTGGAGTTCACGACATGTTTCATATTTCCATGCTGAGGAAATATGTACCCGATCCTACACATGTGTTATCGGAGGTGCCGGTCACACTTCAGCCAGACGTGGCTTATGAGGAGGTGCCTATGCGGATTCTGGACCGCAAAGAGCATCGGTTGAGGAACAAGACAGTTCGGTTAGTTAAAGTTGGTTGGCAGCACCACTCTGATGAGGAAGCTACTTGGGAGCTCGAGGATACGATCAGAGCTCGTTACCCTCATTTGTTTACTTGAGGTGCGTATGATTGGCCTTCATTTCGTATTTATATCATAGTAGAGGTGTTGATACATGTTGTGGTTGATTAGTATTTGTTTTGGTTTGTTAGTGAAATTTGGGGACCAAATTTTTGTTAGTGGGGGAGAATGTTAAATACCGGATTTTTAAAGGGTTGAAAAGGTAAAATTTTAAATTTAGGGACCTAGGTGTAATTATCTGAACTTGGGGGGCCTTTTTGTAAAATGCCAAATATTATTGAAAAGCTCTAAAACCTAACTTCCCTCATCTCACAATCCGTTCCATCTCCCCAACACCGCCGAACCCCTCTGCCGACGATCGCAGCCCGCATGCGCCGCGACCAGCGACGCCGCCGCCGCGCCTCAGTTCTCCCTTTCATTTCTTCTTCTCCACTTCCCTTCTTCTTCGCTGGTTTCGACGCCGAGCCGAGCCCTAGTCATCGCCTCTGCTTTAACGTCGAACCCTAGCCCCCGCCGAAGCACTTTTCCTCCCTTCATCGAAGAGCAGAGGCGACACAGAGAGGTAGGAGGGAAGTTATCCATCACGTCTCCGGATCGCGAGCAGTTGCTGTTATGCCGGTCATTCATCGTCGAAGCCGCGCCGTCTTCCTCTGCGTTTCTGAGTTGCTGGTTGTTGTGTAAGTGTAGGTAAAGGATTTGGTTCTAATGTAATGCCCTAATTTGGGGTTGAGATTATTTTCCTGCGTTGAATCACAGTTTTGGTACTAATTCCTTGGATGAGAATTGCTTCGGTTTTGTTTCTGTTAAATCCTATAGAATTGTTGTGGGAAGGGGTGAGATATGATCAATCTAGTTGAGATAGGTATTGTGTTTGTGTAGTTCGTGTTCTTGTCTGTTTTGGATTAGTCTTCTAGTGGTGATGCACTGTCGTGAGTAAACAGTGGGAAGAGTTGATGGTTTCTATTGTTCTGAAATCAAATTTCGTAAATTGGATGCGTGAGGGAAATGTTGTTTTGACTCTGTGATCGTGGCTGTGAGTTGGGATTTTGGAGGAAGATAGCCCGAATGTTTGTTTCTTTGAACTGTGATTTCGGTTAAGATCATATTGGGAGGTTGATTTTGCCTTTCGTATACTGTTCCATATACATTAGACCATGATTTGGGTTTAAATGGGAAATAATTGCTAATTAAGATTTATTAGTGATCAATACCTTAGCAGGATTTATTTTATGCTCATAGTAAGTTGTTGCTAAATGTTTCTTTGTTGCGATAGCTTAAACTATGTCATTGGTACAGGACCTTAACTTTGGACTCACGTTGTCGATTGCGGGAGGTTCTGTTCGTATACGTTCTTCAATAAAAGGCGGGTACTTCTCCTTTGTACTCGAGTAGTTTTCTTTACCTTAAAAGCATGACTATATTATGTCTGATAGGTTGCTTGACCTTGTTCTTTGTCGATATTTAAAACATCGCCGTTGAGACTTATTCTTCGTTGATCTTCGAGTGTTCCCAAATTCGTCTCTGTACAGTCCTCTATTGGTTTTCCGTTCTGTAAAGTGCCGCTTGTACGCGAGCACTTAGAAGTCCATTAAACACAGATAGGTTTATTTGGCATTAGAAATACCCTACCTAGTAGTGTAGGTGCATAATCGTTGATTTGCGATTTCTGGATGGTTGTATTGATGCATCGTATACTCGTTGGATTTTGTTGCATCGTTGTTTCTTCGGTTGTTTGTGCATCGTATAGCATGCACCATACTTGCACGTTGCATACTAACGACTGTTGGGCTTACATTTGGTTAAGCCGTCGTTAGTCATATTGTTGCTCGATTCACTCAACCACTTGTTATCGTGGTAGTTATTAGAGTGCGAGCATCTGTCCTGTTATGCCAAACAGTGACACCCTCACAGTTGTTTTTAGAGGGATGAGCCGTTAGTGGCTCACCCTCACCGTTGTTTGTTTTTTAGGGATATTAGAGCAGTTGATAGCTCCCCCGATGTACCATGGGTCTGGAGTGTGGACTCCCCAGCATCCTGTCCACTCAACCACACCTTTTGTGGTATTTGTTGTTAGAGTGGTACAGTTGTCACAGCCCTATCCACTCGGTCACACAGATGGGATGTGTTGACGGCTTGACTGGTGTCAGGGATCACACATGTCATTGCATCATATGCATACGTATTTTTTTTATGCATTTGCTTGTGTTTGATGCACTTTTATAAGCTATGGTTGTTGCACATGATTGACATGCATGTATATGTTGGATTTATCGTTGTCGTGTTGTATATACCTGCTTAATTGATGTTCTATTTTATATCAGTTGTTATTCGAATTTATATTTTGTTGTTTTATATATGTTATGCATGTTTAGGAAATCTTATATTCCTTATGGACTGTACACTGTTGATTTCTCTACTCCGTTATCCTTATTATGCCATGCTTATTTGTCTACTCATATACCCGCAGAGTCCGCCCAGACTCACCACCCCTACTTTTCTTTGTGTTGTTTCAGATTGCAGGTAGACGTATTTCTTGGAGCCAGGAGAGGATCCAGTTGCCAGTCCCCAGTGTCGAGTTGAGTTAGTCTTCCGTATTTGATTTAGTTGTTTGTTTTCAGTACTTGTAGTCACATTATATTCATTTCGGGTTTTGTTGTTATCAGTCTTTTGGTGTTCTTTTTGAATTGTAGATCTTTTATGATTAGGTTGGCTGAGCTACCCATTATCTTTATTTCTAATATAAACTGCGTGGTTGTGTTTACTTATTGTTGTGATGCCAGCCGCTTGTGGCTGAGCTATATTGGTGGAAATATTATGTATTATTGTCCCATATTGTCCGCCGTACATGGGAAATGCTACCCGATTTTCAGGGAAGCATGTGCCTCTGGGGGTGTGACACGATCAGTAGAGTTCCCAAACTTACGGTATGCTCCCTAATCGGTTACCAGACCGATCAGGAGCCGATCATTAGAGTTCCAAACTCACTGTGTGCTCCCTAATCAGTCACCAGACCGATCCACGAGGGAACTCCGTGCCAAACTCCCTGATCGGTCACCAGACCGATCCAGGCAAGGTCAAAACCACTCCAAGTCATGAGAACAATCATCCAGCCCTTCTCTGACTCGTTCTTAGTCCCCCGGACCAAGACACCGTGCCTAGCTCCACTCACCGGGACTTCAGTCAATCTGGCTTCACTCACCAGGACCCGGCTTCACTCGTCGGGATTTCCAATCACCTAACCCTCTGAGTTAGGAATTTTCACACCTAGCCCTCCAAGCTAGGACTTTTCACACCTAGCACTTCAAGCTAGGACTTTTTCACACCTAGCCCTCCAAGCTAGGACTTTTTCACACCTAGCATCTCAAGCTAGGACCTGACCCTCCAAGCCAGGCTTTCATCAACCTAGCTTCTCAAACTAGGACCTGACCCTCCAAGCCAGACTTTCATCAAACCTAGTCCCACTAGGTATGCCTAGTCCACGACTAGGACTTAATCATAATCATCTCATTAACCTAAACTAAAATCGGTGTCAACACCAAAATAACAATCAGGGTCAGACTACATCAACAATGGGTTCTCCCGCTGGCTCTGTCATCGGTGCTCCTTCGGGTGCTTTACTTGTTTCCAACAGACAGCGCCAAACTTGTTCCAGAAGGAATCAGCGTCGACGGCCAGTCACCAAGGTTCAGCCCATGCGGATGCTAACGTTAGGGGAGGAACTCCGCGCCTTACGAGATCAACATGAGCGTTAGGGGAACACGCCGGAGATTGTCCGGCAGAGCCCACTCCGACGCTCAAATCAGTGCCTTGATGGAGAATAAAAGTAAAAGGTAGCAAAATGTATGAGTAGTAGAGAACGCATAACCCCCTTACCAGAGGGGTTGAAATACCTTTTATACTTGGGGCGGCCATCCGCGAGTCCCCACGATCTTCGTCATGTCCCCGTGATTATCGGTTAATGGTTCACCCTGGTAACGGTCGCCGCAATTCCTCAATCCAGGCCATTGTGATGATTAAGGCCTTTATGGCCACTGATCATGGGTAGTAATTACTCCGTCATAATGGATGAGGACGACCCACCGATCTGAGAAAAACGGACCTCTTCTTGAGTGTTCCTTGGGCCCCACTACCCCGAGGAAATCCCGAGGTTCTTTAGCCTAGGGGGTCCCGGGCATTCGTCTCTCCGAAGTGCTCTCGGGGACCTACCCCCGGGGTGAACTCGGGAGTGTGTCTTCCTAAAGCTATCTTCGGGGTTATAACTACTCGAGTCAGTTTCTGGGTCCCCTCTCCTGAGAGGCTCTCGGGTTTCCCGCCATGGGAGTCGTTCTGGATTTGTGGATTTTGTCATACAGTTTCTTCAGCCTCCGTATTTGTCACGGGGTATTCAACCCCATCAGATACTATTGATTTTTAAATTCTATTCATTGTAGTCTTATACATGATGATAAATAGATCACTAGATACATCTATGAGATTATTTTTATGTATCAACATAGCTGACATCCACCACAATTGTGAGGACATAAAATAAAAATAAAAATCAAATTCATATTAAATATTTAAGATCTCACCTTCCATGCTCTATCCATTCACCAAACTCTTACATTAGCGAGGCAAAAAGAGTTCTTTTAAATTATTTAACTATAAATTTAATTTTTAAATTATAGAGTATCTTATTAGAAGGAATTCAAGCTTCTCTTTTGGCAGGATGACTTTTCAATAGTTTGTTATAACTTAGAGACAAATTACATTTTTTTTCAATGACTTAGACATGCTATGCACTACAAAAATAACATGCAATTGCGACGGACGTAATCCGTCGTTATTCCGTCGCAAAATAGTAATAGCGACAGAATTGCCGCCGTCGGCTGAGATAGAACTTCCCATAATTCAGTAGCAGATAATTGAGAATGACCAGAAGGAATACCTTCCCATAATTCTCTTTCACTAGCCTTTAACATGTCATATATTTTCTGAACATCAGAAGTAGGTACTTGTTCTACATTTGATTGATCAAAAGCATTCATTGCATCGTAAACCATTGATTGCATTGCATCAGCAGGGTTATATGATGTCTCTGGTCCAATTGAGTTCGATGATGATGCAACAGAAGGTCCACCAAATTCATATACATACGGCTCTCCATGACAATACCAGTTGTAATAATCTGGAACAAACACATACCTCCCGATATGAGTTTTCACTGTATCTTCATCACGGAAAGTTGTATTTCTACATTTGCGTTGATTACATGGACACTTCAACTCTGTGTCACTCAAACACTCAGGATGAGACTTAATTTGCAAAGTTAACAAATTCTTCCACTCCAGCAAAAAATTCGTCACGGATAAATTCATTGTCTAACCTATTATACATCCATGCCTTGTTCAGATACATTGTATCTGAATTCAGATAAGACAATTTAATCAACCCACACATATAGAAATGAATAGGCAATATGATATTTATGGTATACTTAAAAAATAAATCTTATTAATCAAACATGATATTATTTTTTAATCAACTATACTAATTAATCATACAATTAATCAACAAATTAATATAATTATTCAAACAATTAATCTAAATTTAATCAAACAAGATCTAATTAATAGATCAAGTAATCTCCTTAATCAAACAATTAATCATCTTAATAATCAAATTAATCAAACATTTATCTAAAATAAATAAAACATTTGATCAATTAATTACACAATTAATGGTTTAACAAATTATCTAACAAAATTAATTGGTAATTTAAATAATTAATTAACTGATTAATTATTGAATTAATCAAATTAATTGAAATAATTACTCTAATTAATGAATTAATCACTCAAATTAATTAAAGCAAATACCTCATTAAAACCCTAGCTAAACCCTATCTAAATCAAACCCTAGAACAACCGGAGCAGGGGTCGCCGGTTGGCCGCAGGGCCGTCAGCCGGCCGCAGGGCCGTCAGCCGGCCGCAGTAGTCGCCGCGCGGCCTGAGCAGCCGGCGCCCAGCCGCACTGGGTCGCGACCGCCAGCAGGCGCCGCTTGCAAATGCAAGGCCGCGCCTGGCCGCGCGAGACGGCGGGGGGCCGCGTGCGCCTGCGGGGGGCCGCGCGCGCCGCGGGAGGCCGCGCGCGGCCCTGCCAAGAGCCGTGGCTGCCCGGAGAAGACGACGGTGCCGCGTTAGCACAAACAAACGATAATATACGGCAAAAGGAGCTTAACTCGCGTACCTGGGATAGGAGGAGGGTTCGCAGGAGGAGATCGCCGGACAATCGCCGGAGCAGAATTGCTTCAGTCGCTCGACCGGTCGCTAGGGTTCGCGTGGCCGCGGGGGAAGGGGCGTCGCCCTTTTTTAAGTAATATTGAGATGGATAACTTGTCCGTCGCTGATAGCGACGGCGTTGATCAATCCCGTTGCTATATTGAGGCGGTTTGACCCGTCGCTTACAACTAGTGACGGATAATTTATGTTATCCGTCGCAATAGCGACGGACTTTGACCATATCCGTCGCCACTTGCGACGGACTATTAAAAAAGTCAGTCGCTATATCATGTTATTTTTGTAGTGATGAGTCTGCCAAAGGGATTAGGTCCCTTGAGTATTTTTTTAATAATTTAGATATTCAATTTTTATGAGTTAATTGAAGATAATTAATCTGATATAAAAGATTTTCATCGTTCTCAAAAATTAATTATTGAAGTATAATATTTATCATCTTTATAAGACCGTTCAATATCTCGATATTCTCCCTAGAATATTTTTTTTTCTTTTCGTTGGTCAAGAGTTTGAAATTTAGGAGGCACGATTATGGGTGTTTTATGTTTGTAATGAGAAACCAAGCATGGATTATTTTATATTTAAAACAGTTTTGGCTTGTTTTCGTTGAGGAGTTTATATCAACAAAAAAATTTAGGAATGTATTGAATGTATTCATTTAATTTTGTTTTCATCATTCAAAAATCATTTTAACTTCCCAAAGGCTTTAGTTGGAAGCGTAAAAGGAAAAAACCTGAGAAAATTTTTCTTTGTGGAAATTTTAAAATTAAAGAAAGGATAAATTAAAAAAAATTATCTACCTAAAAGTGGACGGAAATAACTTCTTTCCTTCTGATCCGGGCGAGCGGTTTTTTATCAGGGATGAGAGTCCGGTCGGAGAAAACCCGGTTCAACCCGGCTCGAGGATAATAGAGGCCGAGGTCGAGCGATCGAGGCTGACCTCCCGAGGTCGAGCGATCGAGGCTGAGCTCTCGAGGCTGACCTCCCGAGGTCGAGCGATAGAGGCCGAGCTCTCGAGGTTGACCTCCCGAGGTAGAGTGATCGAGATCACGCTCTCGAGGCCGAGTCCTCGAGATTACGCTCTCGAGCCCGAGCTCTCGAAACCGAGCTCCTGAGTCCCGAGATCACGCTCTCGAGGCCGAACTTTCGGAACCGAGCTCTCGAGGCTGACTTCCTGAGTCTAAGCTCCCGAGGCCGAGCCCTCGGGGTCGAGCCCTCGAAGCTGAGTTCCCGAGGTCGAACAGTCGAGGCCAAGTTCTTGAGTCTCATTCCTCGCAAGGCCCCGTCAAAACTCTCCGTTAAGAGGCGCCGTCATCATCTGACGTGGCCACCCAACGTTAATTAGGGGTAGGATCACAGGCTGGCAGACTGCTGTGTCAGTCTCACTCCACCGCTAAGACAGCCACTCACTTAGCTTAATCCCTGACTAATCTTTAACGAGATGTGACAGTTCGCACGCTGGAAGATCTTTTCGCCTCCCTATATAAACCCTACAGTTGCTCCATAGAAGGGATCGCTGCCATTTGCAACCACACCATTCCATTGAGAGCTCTGTTTCGGTCCGACCTCCCAAGCCATAGCAGACCGAGTCGGCTTGGTTAGACCGAGTCATTCGGGGGAGAACCGATCTTCGCTTGTCGACAGGATCAAATTTGGCGCGGCGCCGGGTCCGGGAGAGCACATTGAGTCAGTTGATGCTCTAAGCTCTCTATCTTGTACTCAGCCGCCCGGCGTTCCCTAACATTCGTGACCAGGGCCTTGGTGACCGCCTGGCCCCCGACCCACAGCTATACAAAAACGAACAATATGAGAAAAGAACGAAAAGGGCGAAGGTTAGGAAAAGGAATACCTTGATCAAGTCCATGGCAAAGTTATCGGCCAGACTAAAAGGACTTCGCCCTTCAGTTAATGCCAGGCCATGATCCCAAGCAGCAGCCAGATGATCGTGGAGGTTAAGTGGCTGGGGCTCGACCATCCGAAGTAGGGAAGTTTCGGAGGGAAGTTGCACCTCTACTAGGGCTCGAGGAAGGTCGTGCATAGCCAGAAGAGAGGCGGCCGCCTCTTCACTAACCGTGTCAACGGCGTCCTCCGGAGGAGGAGGGAACGAGCTGGTGGCTAAACCCACCGGTCGGGGCGTGCTCGACCTGGGCAAGGAGACCTCGGGCACAGCAGCGCTGGAAGATGGAGCCGAGATTCCCGGGCGAGGTGAAGCCGAGCGGGAGGTCGACAGCCGAATCCTGACTCGACTGGGCAAGAGAGCGGTCGGTTCTGGCGCCCTCTCAGGTTGGACCTGAATCGCGGGAGTGCTGAAGGAAACAGGCTCTGGCGCCCGCTCATGTTGAACCTGAATCGCAGGAGTGCTGGAGGAAGTAGCTTCTCGAGGTCGTTTCTTCTTCTTGTGCGCACGTGAAGAGGACGGATCCGTAGTAACAGTCTGCCTTCCGACCTCCACGCGGACCTCTGGAAGGTCCGCCGCGATGTTTTGCCCTAGCACTTCCAATTCCGGGTCGCTCTCCGCCCCACCCGGTTGCCCGGGAACTGGTGTCGCCCTCACAGGGGGCACATTTCTGAGGGCCTGCAACTCGGTCGCCCGAGCGTTTAACGCCTCGTCCTCCAGAGCCAACTCTTCATCGAGGAGGGCGTCCATCAGGGCTTGAGCTGCGAGTCAGAAAAAGTTTTAGTTAGCATTAAAAGAGTAGTAAATAAGAAGGGGAGTTTACCATAAGTGCTGGGCAGTTGGGCAGGGATCTGACTCAGCCGACAAATATAAAGCACAGCCTCGCTCAGCAATTTGCCGACATGAAAATGGCGTCCTCCGATTTTAGAAAAGGCTGATCGAAATCCGGGATCAGCACGATACCTTCGAGGGGCAGCGGGGTGGTCAGGTAATTCCTCTAGCCAGTTAAGAGGCCAGGACGCAGGTGGGGTGGTGCTTATGTAAAAAAAGTGGGATTTCCATCCCTTGTTCGAAGAAGGAACCTTGTCTAGAAAGGCGGTGTTGACCCTGGCCTGGAAAAAGAAACACCCGGGCTCTTGCATCTTAAGGTAAAAGAAAAGATGGAAAACCCTAGGGGAAAGGGGAACTCGGAAGGACTCAAAGATGACCACCGTGCCGCATAGAATCCGAATCGAGTTCGAGGCTAGTTGGGAGAGGGACACCTGAAAATACCGACAGATCTCTACAATAAAGGGATGCAAAGGGAATCGCAGGCCGGCTAGAAGGTGATCCTTAAAAACGGTAAAGTAGTTCACCGGGGCTTGATTAGGTCGACCGTCTCGTGAGGGGAGAATAAAAAGGTGATTTTCTGGAATGCGATAATCTATGCGAAGGGTTTCTAAGGAACCCAGGCTCAAGGTCGAGCGAACAGTGGTATACCACGGTTCGGCTGCAGAAGATGAGCCGGCCATATAGTCGGACTCAGGAATTAATAGAAGGGATTCGGGCAGGGAGAAGAGTACCTAACGTAGGAGCTCGGGATAAAACGTTGATCGCCGGAAGCACTGTTCGTCGGAACTCAAGAAAGTCAGGCAGCGGAGGTCGGACAGAGACGAAAAGAGAAGTGAGAGGCAAAGTGAAAAGGAGTGAAATGAAGGGATCAACCTATTTATACTACCGGCTAGGCAACAATGACCGTCAGATGGAGAGGAGGAAAATGGCGGGCTCCGGTCTCCATCGTCCGATCCGCGCGATTCCCCACGCCCCGAAGCTTCTCGCGAAAGCCACACGAAGCCGCGCCAATGACGCCTCGATACCGGAGGCATCCATTCAGTACCTGACACGTGGTCAGGCATTGATGAATAACTGAGCGGGAGGTCGGGCGCGCGGGAGACTAACTCGGAGTAGAAAGAACGCGCGGGAAAACGGAAAGGAAGTCAGGCCGACCGGGCCGGGAGCCTAGTCAGTCGGACTTGATGCCTCCTTCGACTAGACTTGAAGGGGAGGCTTGTGATCCGGGCGAGCGGTTTTTTATCAGGGATGAGAGCCCGGTCGGAGAAAACCCGGTTCAACCTGGCTCGAGGATAACAGAGGCCGAGGTCGAGCGATCGAGGCTGAGCTCTCGAGGCATGAACCTCCGAGTCGAGCGATCGAGGCTGAGCTCTCGAGGCTGACCTCCCGAGGTCAAGCGATTGAGGCTGAGCTCTCGAGGCTGACCTCCGAGGTCGAGCGATAGAGGCGAGCTCTCGAGGCTGACCTCCCGAGGTAGAGCGATCGAG